>CM059206.1:36497214-36697214 GCA_030347435.1 Clarias fuscus
CTATACTATACTATACTATACTATACTATACTATACTATACTAAAATATAATATAATATAATATAATATAATATAATATAATATACAAATTGGGTGTTTCCCTGCACGTCTTTGATTGTGATGATTAAAATCTAATGAACTTTGTTTCTATTCTATTTTATAAGCATTGAATTACACTGATAAGACAAGCTGCTATGAGGTCTGCAGTATGTACTCACCATCTTGCCGCTGAAGTAGTAAGGGTTCCAACAAAGACCTTTGTGAACATGTAACTATCCTTTATAATGCTGTGACAAACCTGGAGGTGTGACCTAACCATCTTTCATCCAATTGGGATGTGGGGAGAGGTTAAAGAACAATCTTTTTTTTTTTTTTTTTTTTACAGTCTATATCCCTAATGGGTAATATACAGTATTACTGTGCCCTGTGATAAATGGGTTTTTATTGACTCCTGCTTATTCTTGCTCTCTTTCTATCTGTCTGATGCAACTGGTCCACATCAATTTACTGTATAAGAGATTTCTAGCTTCATATTGGGTTGCTGTAGGCGATGCAGAGAGTTGATGACATTGTGGCCATTCTGACCTGATCCTGGTCGTTTTTTTCTCTTTTTTCATGCTGAATTTGTGTCCTGAGTTTCTGTCAACACTGTCAGACATTTCTAAATAAAATGAATAAGTAAATAAATAAGATCCGGCAATCTTGTGGTCAACCAAAAACAAGGACCTCTTCGGGACTCCCAGTTTGTTCTATAACCTGCTCAACTGTTTAGGTTCTTGTAAATGTTATCATTTAAAAAAAAAATATATATATATATTTTAAAGAGTTTACATTGATACTGCTGTGGTCAGAATGATATTAAAAGGTGCTGCATTGGATTTTGAAATAAGTATATGACGGTTACAAAAAAATGAAAAAAAAAAAAAACAGTGTTTTTAAGAAAATAAATATAATTTAATACATATTTGAATGTATGTAAAGGGTGTTGACAAAAATCCTGAAAAGGTCGTCATTTGTACAAAAATGTTACAACTGGGAGGTTGTTTCAAAACAGGATTTAATAACCCAAACCTCACTGTTCAAAAATATATTTAATGTTTTTAGAAATAATCTTTTTTTTTTTTTTTCAATTAAAACAGTTCTCAAGAATTACATTCTTCTTCTTCTTCTTATTATTATTATTATTATTACTGGTTCTTTATATTTTTTATTCAATTATACCTTGCACATTAATAATTCAGGACCAATAAGCTTAAGCCTCTGAGTCAGAAATGTAAAGGTAACTTGTCTCCATCTACTGTTCAAGTTGAAATACTACAAACAATTCTGGGGGGAAAATAGCAGCTGATAATAAGATCCTAAATTGATAGTAAATCCTACATTTCCTACCTAGTGAATGAAAATAGTGATAAATAGAAATGTTAATGAAAACAAATAATTGTAATAAAAATAATTCATTATAAATTCATTTTCAATTATTATTGTTATAAAGCCAGGCCCTGTCCACTTAGTCAAGTCTAGTTATATTACTAAAATGTTTTTGTCCAAGATAAGTATCATTCAATCACAACAACACATTTAAACATTTATTACTCTGAATTATTCAATCTGATTTGAGGTTAGCATGAAGGTTTAGCACGTGGTGTTTATTTCCAAGCTCTACAAAACGATTTCCCCATATACAGGCAGGCGACATGTAACAATGTGCACATGTGTATTATGTGCAGTATAAGAGTGATTTGGGTGGAGTGGCCCATGTCACTTTATCTTGATGCTGCTTATCATGACATCGCCGTCAACGTAGAGCAATTTAAAGCCGTCGTCTCCGAAGCGGTTTGGAAAGCGTATCAGTTTGCCGTCCTGGAGTGTGATATGAAAATGCTCATTGTTGAAGTTAATCACCACCTGTTACAGAAGGAAGAGAGACAAGTGTGAAATGTGTGCGAGATAAAATGAAATGATTTGCAGAGTTACAGTGATTAATCTGAGCCAGGGTGCAGCAGCGTCATAAAACCGATCGACTCATTCGGCAGGCTTTGTGTGTTCTGTAAAGGCCGAAGGTTGAACACAGAATGGCCGTGGTGTCTTTCCAGCAGGAATATACAATATACTGTAGGAAAGCGTGTGGTTAATCATTGATGCACAAAAAGCTAATTTAGCAGATAAAAGCACAAGAATTGACTCTCTACATATATGTATCATTTTCTTTCCTTTTCTTACAACGCCACACACAAACACCAGTAAACATATAAAAACTGCTTAAGGTATGGGGTGCTATTCAAGGTATAGATTAGATTAGAGACTTTCCAGCTGCCCTTGTGGGGAAAAATAATAAGGTTTAAATCTAAAACTTGAAACTTTTAATTTAAGGTAAAAAAAAAAAAAAAGTAAGCGTGACTAAGGAAATAACTATTTTTATTGACTATTTAAGTGGCAACTGGTTCAACATATTCAAAATATGAGGGATGTACCAAAAGTACTGGGCATAACTTTTTTTATTAACTGAAATAGGTCAATCATATGGAAGACGATACATGACACCATAAAATATCTTTGATTTATGTAATAATCTTCTGTACGTTTCAAATGGGTAGAGAAACTCTTCCTCTATACAAAGGTCCTAATCAACAGGTTCTCCATCACAATCAATGCATTAGCTCCACCCCAGAACCCAACTCTTTGAAAATCCCCTTTGTCGCAGTTAATGCTCTCCCACTGTTTGGTTTGTCTTCAATGCAATGGTTCTCCCCTTCTTTAAACGTTTTCATCAATCTGTGCACATTCATCTTGCCAGTGGCCTCCTCTCTGTAAACATTCTGTAGCGCACTGGGCAATCATCTACTGCATTTAAATAGAAGAAGAATTCTTCTACCAACATGTGCAATTTGAATGGCGTTCGTTATTTAATAAAAAAAAAAAAAAACATGCCCAATTTAAATACAGCTATTGAATAACTATAATCAGATTCTAGAAATTATTATTATTATTATTTTTTTTTTCCCCGATTTTCTCCCTAATTTAGTCGTGTCCAATTCCTCCCCGTCACTAGGGGGCTCCCACATTAAGGCTACTACTACCACTCAGCCGGGAGGGCCGAAGACTATCACGTGTTTCCTCCGAACCACGTGACGCCAGCCCGTCGTATCTTTTCGAACTGCTCGCTCGCGCACCGTTGGGGTCGGCGTAACACACTCGGAGGACAGCGCTATCCGCTCCCTCCGTTGCGCGAGCTCACAGACGCCCCTGACTGGCTGTAGAGCCGTGATTAATGTGGGAGCGCTAAGTACCTCTCATCCCGCCCCTCTGAGAGAGCTCGGCCAATCAGCTCTCTCTAGACCTCCGGCTGCGAGAGGTTACAGCATCACCCGGGATTCGAACTAGCGATCTCCGGATGATAGGGCGAGCGCTTTTACCACTGCGCCACTCGGAGGCCCTAAGAAATATTTTAATTGTAGGCCACCAAATGTAGAAAAAAAAAATTGACAGCAAAATACTGCTTTATGAAACAACATCTTAAGATCATCTCAAAAAGGACTCAAGCATCTTCTAAAAACTCCAAGAACTCAAGAACCTCTATTAATCAATACAGAGTCTTAACCAAACCATAGTGTAGACTACACATTTGAGTATATTGTGAAAATCAAGAAAAGGAGGAATCTCAGGAAGAATGTATACACATAAAGGCGTCACCTTGAAGGTCTGGTCATGTTGGAATGGAAAGTGTTTCTCCTTCTGTTCCTTTGCCCATCCGTGGCGGTTTGAGTTACACACGATGACGTTGTGGTCCTTGTTGTATTTAAAACGAGGATTGAGGTGCAAAGCCACGGAGTCCCTGTCATGGCCGATATTGATGGAGAAGCTGAGGACAGAGAGACAGACAGGAGCAATAAACATCAGAGTTCATCTGGATTAGAATTCGAACAAATACAGAAACATAAATAGTATAAGGAAACTCTTTTCTGTGATGAAAAGTAGCATGTTGAAATGCTTTATCTCCAGCTTTTTGTATCAGATTCATACTCGTGAGCTAGCTAGTTAGCTACACCAAGCAGATCAGTAATGCAAAATTCTTCAATTTCTGTAGAGATTTAAAACATTAGATACACAGTCGTAGCCATATCCTAGTCATTTTTAAGTTCAGCTCTATTCATCACATATACTGTACATTACTGCTCAGTGAAATTCTTTATTCTTTGCATATCCAAGCTTCTTGTTAGTAGGCTGGGGTCAGAGCGCAGGGGCAGCCATTATAGCAGACAGGTTTAAGGGCCTTGCTCAAGGGCCCAACAGCGGGAACCTGGTGGCTTCTGACCTTCCGATCAGTAGCTCAGGGCCTTAACACACTGCACTACCACTGGCCTAATGCTGTATCTGTAACCAGCCACTGAACAACACTGATTATACACATTCCAAGAAGGACGGATTTGGGCAGCTAGTATTAGAAATTATAAACTGTTTAAGAGATCAGGTGAAGTAACACAAAATCCAAAATACGTTCAGCTACAAAATTTGAAAAAACAAAACAAAAAAAAAAACTGATTTTTTTTTTTTTTAATTCACCTTCAATTGCTACAATAGAATAAAACAGATTATATATTTATAACATGTAATACCTGCTTGTCAGTTAGAAGCTTTAATTCTTTATCTAGGTTGTGATATTTCCCCACTGTGGGACAAATAAATGTAAAGGTATATCTTGTGTAACAGCTTATAACCTACCTAGCTAATCTATGCTAAAGTGTAAATGTTATTGCTATGATAGTTTCCACTTTAAAGTTTCTGCTGCTTGATTTTACTGCCGTTTATTGCTATAGACATCACCTTAAAGGTATCTCATGTTAAGAAAGTTCAAACTCAGGTCATTTTACAACTTTGCGTGATTGCGTGATATGCGTTTTGTTTTTGACTTGTCGAAGTTGCTAAAACTTACGCTTTGCAGCCGGAGTTCACCTTGCCAACAATGGTCAGGTCTTGGCCAGCGGTAAAGTCCACATCATCAACAGTGAACACCTGCGGAGAATTGTGTATTTCATATGTACTGTATATTGCCCATTTATTACCCATGATACTGTATATCCACATGAGGAATCTACAAGGCTACACCTCTTATGCATACCTCTTAGCTTCTTGAACTTTTTCACATTGTGAATTGTTATAATCTGGAATTCAAATGGACTAAATTTGGATTTAAATTTAGAAAATCAGTAAAATATTTCCAAAATAATAGGTAGGATACTGAATTATATGTTAATAAGTGCATATAGATGGACTCCATTCAACTTCAGTGATTACCCTTAATAAGCCAAGCCCAAAAGTCTAATGTTAATTATTGGCGAAGATATTTAAAAAGTTACACCAGGTGTCACCATGTTCCATAGGTGAAGATGTGCAAATATTGACCGAATGTCATTTAAAAGCATTCTACACATTCTACACAAATAGAATCTATAGACACCCCCAGAATTGCTCTACTGGGTTAGGTAGGCAGGGGTATGTAGGGGGGGGGGGGGTCTTTTGGGACCTCTAAAATTTCTAAAAAATTTAAGATAAATTTCAAGAATGAAAAAAACATTTCAATTTGAACACAAAATCTCAACATATGGAAAAGTAGGGCAAATGCTATTGTGTGTTAATATTCTAGTAAATTAGAGAGAAGAGGTTGAAGGTGTTGTTTATTCAAATTCTTCAAATTAGAATTTTATATAATTCTTCCTAAAATTAATATGGGGCATGAATGTTGTTTCTGTCAGTCTGTAAAGAGCTAAAGCACTGCATATCACTTCGACTTTACATACAGTAAACCTTCCCCCAGTTCCATTTACCATCATTACACATCTTTAAAAATATGCATTTTAAAGATAAACACGAATAAAGACTTCATATTTTATGAAGTAAATTCGAATTCTAATATATAGCATTCTTATTTTAATCTGACTCATTAATTTGGATCTTAACTTCGCCTGTCTATTTATATCATATTATAAGTTGTTCGACACAGATTTCTTTAACGCAGTAGAGTAACAGAATAGTCGTGGGAAGTTGAAGCCTTCGGTAAGGTGTGTTACTCACCATCGTGACTGTGATGCGTTGGAGATTCGGAACGTTTGCACATTGAAACCTTCCCTTAAAAATGAAACCCAGGGTGTGATCAGCTCATTCACAGACCAATAGCAGTAACAGGAGAGTCAGGCGGTAATGTGTGTATGTGCTTGACTACAAACAAATCATAAATTATATATCCAATGAATAACGCTGGATGTCAGTGTATATGATGTGATTTACAGTATTCTGTAAAACAAAGGAACAGTTTGAACAATGGGGGGGGGAAAACAGTCACACACATACACACACACATATTCTTTCAGAAAGCCCAGGTCAACCTTTATATTAACTGAATTATATTTCTGTTAGATTCCTAGTTATTTATCAACACTTTATTTGTCCTCCACCCTTACACTAACCAACAATCCCACCTTAATTTCTTGGAATCAAACCTTTACCTGAATCTTAAACTAAAGTTCCCAGAATTCACAGCGGACTACAACTCCCAGCACAACCCTCGACCAGTCAGATCACACGCCTCAATTTATAATCACACACTGTTCACCTGTTCTATAGCTTAGATTCTGCAAAGTAAATCTTATTTAGCCTTACCTAAGCTGTTGGTCCTGTGTATCGTCTCCTGTTTTTTTTTTTTTTTTTTTTGTAGTTTTACACTAATTGTGGGCTTTGACACTTGTCTGCTCTCTGATGTTCAGTTTGTGCCTTGCCTGACCTCCTGTCTGTCTATTGACTATGCCTTCGAACTGGGTTTTGGAATGTTTGCTTTTTTAAGCCCTCTGTAGAAATGCATCCTGTATCAGCCTCAACTTTACGCCACTTTGGAATTACTACTATTATGCAGTTGTACAAACTCTGTTTCATCATGAATAATTATTTTTTGTTTACTAACCGGTTATTTTGAGAAAGAGCTTTGCGCTGTTAGTATAATTAATGCTTGTTAAAACACCTGTGATGCATCATGATGCATATAGTTCTATGTCTCAGTGCTGTTAGGATGTACACCGCTCATGGAATGCCTCTCGTCCAACCAGATTACAGGGTCGGAACTAAATGTTTTTTACTTAATCTAATACACACTTACATTTTCCGTTTATTAAATAATTGTTTTGGAATTGGAACTTAATAATAATAATAATAATAATAATAATAATAATAATAATAATAATATTATTATTATTATTATCATTATTATTATTATTATTATTATTATGTAAACCGAAAAGTGGAAAGTAAAGCTTTAGGTAGAAATCAAGTTAAAACTTCAGCTACATAGGTGACCTGATTGTAAATCATTAGCTTGTCTCTTATAATATTTACCGAAGGGTGAAAGGTTTCTGAACAATCAGAAGCACACCATCCAGTCTTTTCAGCTTGCAGACTGATCGAGAACAAGTTTCAAAATTTTCCTCCATTAAGGTGAGTGTGAGAGCTTGGTATTGGTATTGGCATTGAAGACAAAAGTTTTAAGGAAATTTTGAAAATAATATTTCAATATTTTTTTTTAAATACAGTAATGTGCCATGGCATGCGCGCACACACACACACACACAAACACACACACACACACACGTTAACAATGCTGCGCATTTGTCAGGTTGGAGATACAGACACAACTGCAGGTAAACAGCTTGATCGTTCAAACTTGCAGATAAATTCAGAGCACGGCAAAGAAACGGGCAGTACTCAGACTCAGACGATGAGCAAGAAGCATGGGTAGAAAATAACAATGATAAAGCTTGGTGACGACTGGTTCGCACTGGTTAACCCCCCCCCCCCCCCCCCCCCCCGCTCCCCTTGTTGCAAAGGGTTACATATGTTTAAGAGTTTTTAAGTTTAAGTTTAGTCATAATTAAGTAATGTTTTACAGTACCTTCAACTCCAGGCTCCAATTACAGCAGGCTTTCTGACCTACAATAAGGCTCAGATATTTTTCAATTCGCCATCACATCACATCACATTAAACCAAGCTGGGTGTTTTTCGATAAATTGGGTTTTTCGATATCTGCATCAGTGCAGTCCTTTCTCATAAATACAGTTTACAAAATGTCATGAGGGATTAATCAGTTACTAAGTTTTCGCTGTGTTCACCCTCATCACACCAGCTGTTTCCTCTAGTGAAAATGAGGCCCTTAATACATCCTCTATGAACCTATAGTCTACTTTATAAAACAATCATGCTGTTACTGTTTTAATTGGAAAACCTAACAGTCTATATAAAACATTGCACAGTGCATATGGCATTAACTATACTCTAAAAAATGTTGGCTTGTTTCTGTCAACACATTGTTGGGTTGTTCATGCTGGGTCAAAATTCTGGGTTATTTCGGGGACTTTAAACGCATGGTTGGGTTGGGTAATGCTGGGTCAAATGAGATGTAGTGGGTCATTTACAAATGAACACCTGGTTGGGTTATTTTGACCCGACAACTGGTTTATTCTTTATTTCTCCAAACGGCAGCCTGCAAAATGTTCGAAATATTACTGTCACTGTGTCACAAAGTGTAGTTTTAAGAGTAGTTTAAGCGAGAATGTATGTGTGTACAGCTCAAAACCTCGATCGGTTATTAAAGATAGCGTCTATTTTAAAAAAAAGTGCCCCAACGATTTCGGAGATTTGAGCTCCAGGCAATACGGGTGCTCGGCGCTCATGTAGCCGCTCAACATAGCCTCACTTCGGCAACTTCTGAAAGCAACCGCTGGCTGTGACGTCACTGCTGTGATTAAAACAGCGGATTAATTTCATTTTGAGCATTTCTGACAGGTAATCTTCGGTATAATACGGTTATGGTATAATAATATCGCGGCTGTGAGAAGCATCCTGTACGCTTCGTTCTATTTGCACTATACCCGGAGTCCTCAAACACTCGAGTGTGCACTTCCAAGTCAAGTCCGTTGTTTGCGGGCTTAGAATTGAGACACAGCATGAGGAACTTTCTGGAGTCTTCACTTCTGGGGCGAGCAGCACGCCACTTAATGCTGGTACTGTATTATGGTGAGTTTATATGAATTTTTACCTAAATTTTAAATGCTGTAGTTGTGGTAGGAGCAAGCTCATTTCCATATTAATTCGCTTTAATACTTAATTATGATATGGTGGTGAGAGGAGGTCATGTTTTAATATTCTGTGCCAACAGTCGGCTATAGTGTATTTTATGATAAAAGTGCGTTTGTAGCACACACAAATAATTACAAAAAAATTATTAAATGTAATCTTAAATGTAATTTTAAGTAAATTATTAGTAATCTTCGCTAAAGCTGTGTGTGTGGAAAGTCTCTTGGCATATTTTTATAATATTTAATAGGTGTCAGGAGAAGCTATGTTTAATGACAGTCTTAATATGTCTTCTGTTTCTGTCTGTTAAAAAAAAAAAAAAAAAAAAAAAAACTGGTTGTGTTATTCTGACCCAGCAGTTGGTTTATTCTTTGGAGAACTTTCTGGATTCTTCACTTCTGACTGGATCATGCTTAGAGCACTCAGTATTTTATGGTAAGTTAATGTACATTTTAACATTTTTTTAAAATTTTTTTTTTAGTAACTTGTGTGTAAATTCACCATAAAATATCATATTCATCTAGTGTTTGTTGAGAATTTTCAGGGTTGCCCTATTTCCCCAAAACTGTTCATCCTGACCACTCAGTTGCTGGCGCTGATCATCCAAAATGACTCTGATCTGCAAGGTATAAACATTTTTGATAAAGAATTCAAAATAAGTCAATTTGCGGATGATACAGCTCTGTTTTTAAGAGATAAATCCATGGTTGTTAAGGCTCTCAACATTATCTCATTCTTCTCCCAGGCTTCAGGACTGTGTCTGAATTTTAAAAAAAATGTGAATTGCTACCTATTTGTTTTATCCTATGTGAGATCTTGTACTGTAGTGTTTTTTATTTGTTTGTTCAATTAAAAAAAAAAAAAGTTTGTTGAGAATTTGAAAAGGGGTGAATGTTTTGTATTAAATCCAGATGGAGCACCGTATCCTGTTATCCCTCACATGTTAAATAGTGAGGTAAATTAGTCAGAAATATACACTAAATTCATGTTCACGTTATGTATTTTTGTGTATTGACAAGAGAAAAAATGTTTTGCATTAAATGCATATGTAGCTGTACGTTTTATAATTTTTGTTTTTAATGTCATTTTTGAAGGAAATAAAATAGTAATAGTTAAATAACAGATATTTAAAATATTAAGATGGGAAATATTTGTGTCATGTGGGCATTATAAGATTTGTTTTGAATACTTCTATATAAAAAGTTTTTAAACATTGTTTTAAATGCAAAAAAAAAAATGCAATTCAAATCAGACATACAGGGACCTCTTGTTTTTGTTTTATTTATTCTACAGTACATTTATTTTATATTTAACAAATTGTCACTTTCAGATTATATGGTTTTGTCTGACATTTTTGTCAAAATTAAGTTATTCACATTTTCTTATTCTGTGACAATCTATTTACATTATGTGAAGTTGTGTACATTTGTGTCTTTTTTGAAAATAAAAAAAAATCTAATGGAATGTGTCAACCCAGCAAGAGTTTTAATTTACCCACTGGTTGGGTCAAATAAAAATAACCCAGCACTTTAACTTGTAACCCAACTAGAGGGTCAGTTTAACCCACTGGTTGGGTCAGATGAACAACCCAGGATTCTTGGTTAAATGGTACAACCCAGCACTTGGGTCAAAATGACCCAGTGCGCGTTCTGTCCAATAGTGACCCAGCGGCTGGGTTACGGTTGGGTTGTTTTTTAACCCAGCAGTTTTTAGAGTGTAATGTCCCAGATTGTAAAATACATTTATTAGCCTTAGAGTAGGGTTTTTTTGTCACTATGATTTAGAAAAAGTTACTTTTTGAAATGAATAGAAACAACAACAAAAAAAGAATTATATTAAAAAGATGCTGTGTTTAATTACATTAAAATAATGTTTGTCTATATTAATGAATTTGAATAAAATATGAAATTTTAAATGGTTGAATGTAGATTTCATCTTATTTATGAGCCAAAACACTAAAATAAACGTCTCGGGTTACTTGGCTGTAACCCTGTTCCCTGATAAAGCGGGAACGAGATGCTGCGTGAAAACGCTATGGGAACATCACTTTGTTGCCCGGTCGTGAAGCCTGTGCATGTCAAAACCGCCGAATACCTTCGGCTTATAACCTCTGCCAGGCATGACGTCACTGAATAAGGTGCACCTGCAGATTATAAATAGGAGTGAACCGGAAACATCCTCAGGTCAATTTTGTCTAAAGGACGTCCAGGAACGCCAGCAGTGCGGCATCGGAACGCAGCATCTCGTTCCCGCTTTATCAGGGAACAGGGTTACAGCCAAGTAACCCGAGACGTTCCCTTTTAAAAGCTACACTCGATGCTGCGTGAAAATGCTATGGGAACGAGAATACAAACGCCGCCGCACTGCAAGTGTCTGGACCCCCAGGTTGTGTAGCGTGTGCGCACAAGCCGAGGAGGTCTCAGACCTAGCTCTGGGATGCTGACTCAAGGATCCGCGAACCCGGAGTAGCATTGACATCCAGACTATAAAATCTAACAAACGTGTGTGGAGAGGACCAGCCCACCGCATCACACACCTGCTGCAGGGGGACGCCACTTGCCAAGGCAATCGATGAGGCAATCCCCCTGGTTGAGTGAGCCCTGATTCCCAGAGGCGAAGTGTGACCACGCGCCTCATGGGCTAGGGCAATAGCATCTCTCACCCAGTGTGACAGAGTCTGTCTAGTGGCAGCCGCCCCCCGGTTGCGACCCCCATGGCAAATAAAGAGCTGCTCTGACTTACGCCACTGGCTAGTGCGGTGGACGTAGATCCGAAGAGCACGTACTAGACACAGTAAGTGAAGTCTTTCCTGCTCCGGAGCTGTGAAAGGCGGAGGACAGAAGGCTTCTAGAAAAACTGTGTGCATGGTCGAGAATGGAACCTTGGGAAGATAGTTCGGGTGAGGATGCAGAATAGCTTTGACTAGCCCAGGGGCAAAGTCTAGGCAGGATGGGGAGACTGACAGAGCCTGCAGATCCCCAATCCTCTTCAAAGAAGTAATAGCCATAAGGAAAACCATCTTAAGAGACAGAAGCCTGACAGGCGCTGACTCTAGTGGTTCGAAAGGGGTGTCGGCCAAGCCTTCGAGTACGATAGTTAAGTCCCATGAAGGGACTGTCGCTCTAGTGGGCGGCTTCAACCGTTTAGCTCCACGAATAAAACGGGCAACTAAATGGTGCTTGCCCACAGAAACCCCATCATTCAGAGCGTGACAAGCCGAAATAGCGGCTCCGTACGTTCTGAGCGTACTAGGGCATAAGCCCGAGGACAACTTTTCTTGCAGAAACTCCAGCACTGAAACAATCTGGCAGTGAACTGGGACTACATGTCTTGCCATGCACCAATTTTCAAATACACTCCATTTGAGGGCATAAGTTCTTCTAGTGGAGGGATCTCTGGCACTTAAAATGGTTTCAATTACGCTGGCTGAAAGCCCAGCATGTCTCAATCAGGGGCCAGACGTGAAGGTTCCAGAGCTCGGGCCGGGGATGAAGTATTGTCCCCTGCACCTGAGACAGAAGATCCCACCTCATTGGAATCACACAGGGTGAGCCGTCGAGGAGAGATATTAGATCTGAGAACCACACTCTGGTCGGCCAATGGGGCGCTATCAATAAGAGGTGAAAACCCTGTTGACGGACCCTCGCCAGGACTCCTGGGAGCAGAACTATAGGTGGAAATGCATAAAGGCGTAATCTGGGCCACGTGTGGACCATTGCGTCTAGACCCAGAGGAGCTGGAGGAGTCAGAGAGTAGTAAAGGGGCATTGTGCTGCCTCTTGTGAGGCAAAGAGGTCCACCTCTGCTACGTAAAATCTTTCCCAGATTTGACTGACTACTTCGGGGTGGAGTTTCCATTCCCCATGTTTTACAGCTTGTCTGGATAGCAAGTCTGCTCCTACATTCATATGCTCTGGAATGTAAATCGCCCTGAGGGACAGGAACTTGTCCTGTGCCCAAAGCAGAACCTGGTGCGCTAGCTTGTTCAAGCGGCGCAAGCGAAGTCCACCCTGGCGATTTATGTACGAGACTACCGCAGTGCTGTCCACCCGCACTAGGACATGGTAGCCTCTCAACTGCTGGAGGAAGTCAGAAGTCAGGGCCAGAAACAGAGCCATCATTTCGAGGCAATTGATGTGCCACGCGAGAAGATGACCTCTCCAGCTCCCTTGTGCTGGACGGCCATCCAAGACCGCACCCCAGCCCGTGAGGGAAGCGTCTGTCGTTAGCATCTTGCGACGACAAGACGGACCTAGAGTGGGACCCAAAGTCAGAAACCGGGGTCTGAACCACATAGAAAGGGTACGAAGCCCCTGGCGCGTAACTCTTATTAGCCTCAGGGGGTTGGCCCTTGAATGAAACCCCCTGGCTCTTAGCCACAGCTGAAACGCTCTCATGTGCAGAAGGCCCAAAGGTATCACCGTGGACGCAGCTGCCATGAGGCCTAAAGATTTCTGAACAGTGACCTTCTGGCCTAGCTTGATTTCCTTCAGGGTGTTGAGAATGGATTCGACACAAGCAGGAGACAGCTGTGCCCGCATTGTGACAGAATCCCATGTGACACCCAAATATGTTGTCCTCTGAACAGGAAGGAGAACGCTTTTTGTGGCGTTGAGTCTCAATCCTAAAGAATGAAGATGGGCTAGGACGACATCCCGATGTCGAAGCGCTAGCTCCTGAGACTGGGCCAGAATCAGCCAGTCGTCTATGTAATTAAAAATACGGATGCCCTGGAGTCGTAAAGGAGCCAGAGCTGCCTCCATGCATTTTGTATATGTGCGGGGTGACAGAGCTAGGCCAAATGGAAGGGCCCGATACTGGTAAGCTTCGCCCCCAAAAGCGAACCTCAGGAACTTCCTGTGCTGTGGCAATATTTCTATATGGAAATATGCGTCCTTGAGATCTATTGTCACAAACCAATCCTCTAGTTGGATTTGAGAAACAATCATTTTGACAGTCAACATTTTGAATCTGGATTTCCTGAGATAGCGGTTCAAGCCGCGAAGATCTAAGATCTGACGCAACCCCCCCTCTCTTGGGCACCAAAAAGTACCGACTGTAGTAGCCCGACTCTCTGTCTGGGTGGGGAACATGTTCTATGGCCCCTTTGCCCAGCAGAGTCTGTAACTCCTGGGCCAGCAGATGTGCTCGGTCCAGTTTCACGGAAGTGGAGACCACGCCGTTGAAACGCGGAGGACGATGTGCAAACTGAATCCTGTAGCCTGTGCCTACAGTGCTTTGTACCCAAGGAGATACGCCTGGCAGTAGTTTCCATGCTGCCAGCTTCTCCGAAAGGGGCACGAGCTTTGACACTTCGGCTGGATGGGGGGGTGTTAGGTGTTGGGTATCCTGAAGTATGGCAGGAGATGCCCAAACACCCAACTTTTCATTGGAGACCGGCGCTTCCCGAAACACCAGTGGTGGCGGGGAGTGCCAGGGAGGAGGCCCTGTTTTGTGATGAAAATCCAGGCGCCCCTCCCTGGGGGGAGACACCTCCATGGCCCCAGGCGCACGAACCTCAGGGCTTCTTCTTTGAAGAGAGGAAGCTCTTCAGATCCGGTCTTTTCGAAGCAGATTTCTGAGAAGAGCAGCGAGCCCCACCCCAGTCTTTACGAGGGGGTGCGCGGCTGGTCACGCTCTCCTTCTGCACCTCACGCCTGATAGGGGCTAGACCTGGCCGGGGCCGGGTGGCCGACAGTCCCGGTTCTTGAGCACGGCGGGGAAGGAACCTCCCAAAGGCCTGTTCATATAGCTTCGCCTCCCGAAACCTAGTGGCGACGGAATTAACAGAGGCCGGAAGGCGAGACGGGGGCATCAAGGAAGACAGCACGATCCTTATCCTTGATGCCCGTGAGGTTCAGCCACAGATGCCTCTCCGTGGATACCATGGCAGCCATAGAACGGCCCGTGCTGTCTGCTTGGTTGGACGGAGAGACAGGTCTGTGGCTCGGCGCAGCTCTGCAAACACCCTGTCATCAATAACCCCGCCGGTGCTCAGGTCCTTCAGCAGGTCAGCCTGGTAAGCCTGCAAAACCGCCATGGTGTGCAGTGAAGCGCCAGCCTGACCTGCTGCCTGAAAAGCTTTCCCCACCAAAGCAGATGTCAATCTACACGGCTTGGAGGGGAGAGTAGGCTTTTTCAGGGAGGATGATGTCCCAGAAGAGAGATAGCCCGCAAGCGTCTCTTCTATCTGGGGCATCATCATATAACCGCGTGCTTTCGCATCAACGATATTCGAATAAGTCGAAGTCGATGGCACAAAAACACGCGATGAATACGGCTTGCTCCATGAAAGAGTTAATTCATCATGGAGGTCACCAAAGAAGGGGAGAGAGAGACGTTGAGGCACCTCCCCCCGGCCACCCGAAAGAAACCTGTCGTCCAATCTCGAACGCTTGGGGGAATCTCGCTTCTGCGGCCAGTCGATATGCAATCGCTCAACCGCACGCGTTATAACCTCTAATAATTCCTCATAAGCTCTGTCAGCACTGGAGGAGCGTTGTGAGGAGGCTACTTCCATGGAAGCGAGAAAGGAGGATTCTTCCGCTTCTTCACAAGAAGCGCCGGAGCGCGCTTGCGAAGCGGAAGCTAAAACTTCCTGATCCGGAGAGAGCGCGAGAGAAAGGGGAAATTCCGTCTCGTGCGCGTCTGCCAGATCAGCACGCGAGCCCCAGGAATGCGCCGCGCGAAGCACCTTAATAGGGAGAAGATCAAAGTACTCACAGTCTCCCTGAAGCCCGAGGCGAGCGTGTTCTTCCCCCAAGCACTCGAGACAAAATTCATGAATATCGCCCTCCGAAAGAGATCTATCGCACGGAGGCACGCATCTCTTAAGCAACTCCGCCATATCGGTGTGTTAATGCTGTTATTTTATTTTTGCTTTCGTTATGGCTTGCACATGCACACGCAAACACAAAGCGGTCCTGAAGACAAAAAGATCTGAGGATGTTTCCGGTTCACTCCTATTTATAACCTGCAGGTGCACCTTATTCGGTGACGTCATGCCTGGCAGAGGTTATAAGCCGAAGGTATTCGGCGGTTTTGACATGCACAGGCTTCACAACCGGGCAACAAAGAGATGTTCCCATAGTGTTTTCACGCAGCATCAAGTGTAGCTTTTGAAAGGGAACTAGATAACATGATGATCAAAGTTTTAATATTTATATTTAACTGTAGATGAAAGTCAGTAGGTCTCCAAATGAGCAGCAGGTAAGAATAGGTAATGTTCAGCCTCTCATGCACATTAACACTGTGTTCCGAACACTGATTGAAGTCATCGCGTCAGAAAGTATTTTTCACATTTTCATGTCTGCCAGTTTCCAACAAAAAGCAGCAGTATTGTCAAAGAATTAACAGATAAATGTTTGACATTATTGGCTCCCACACAGTTTATTCCATCGTCCAGCCTCATAGCTGTGTTGTTTATATTGCTAATCAACGTAAGTGTAAAGTTATATGCTGTTTTCTGGTTACATTTTTCTGATTGTACTTGAACATAAACAAAGATTTATACAGTAAACAGTGTGTGTGTGTGTGTGAGAGACCAGGAAAACTCATTTGAGCCAAATATGTGTTAAACATCTATGAGGGCTGAAAAGGCTCTCCGCTGGACCAGGCTCCAGGCTGTCCGGTTCAGATGATGAAGGTGGATGTTGCCGTGGGTCAGAAGGGTTCCGACTCGATCACACTAGATTTTTTTTTTATCCTATTGTTTATCTTTTATTCACTTCAGTATCGCACCACGCGCTGTGTGCTGCGCGAGCCGCAGTGTGTTTAAGTCTGCGCGGCATTGCTCAGTGCTGCTGTACGCGCGCGCGCGTCTAAATACTTACAGAGACTTCAGTAAATATCGGAGTTTTTATGTGTAGTGTCCGATTATCTTTGGATATTTTCGTCTGTCTAGATTTCGAGCAAATACTGTACTTCGGCTCAGGCCTTGTTTTTGATGTTTTTGAAGGCAAGTATTAAATGCTTAAAACTCAGTTGTTTACTGCATATTGAGATCTTGATACTTTAATTGTACTGTTAATTGTATGGGCTGACTCCAGCTCATTTTGTGACTTGTGATGGATACTACTAATTTTCACAAAAATTTCACAGGTGAAAACAGGTGAACCAAATGTTTTATGGTTTATGCACGTAATTATGTTTAGAAATAGTTTGTTCAGTGTTTGGACAATTTTATTTGTTATATTCCTAAATCCATCTTTGTTCCAAAATGAAAAATGTAGCATAAGACCTTGTGATCAGGCATAACATTAACAAATTAACACTGATTATTCATAACAAACCAGCAAACCGGTGGCAGGCTAATGGGCACCCAAGGCTCATTCACGCCTGTGGAAAGAAAAGCCTAGCCTGATTAGTCTGATTCTACAGAAAAGCCAATTCAAGACATCTCGCTGAAAAATGTCAATTCTGGCGATGAAGGAAAGACAGTATCAGAACTCTCAGTGCATCACAGTCTGTCCCATATGGGGCCCAGAAAGAGCCCAAGGCCACCAGAGGTCCCATCACAGCACCCAAATGATCCACTGCCAGTGCCACAAGAGGAACCCAAAACTTATGTGGTTTTAATCTTAACATTTTTACTGTTTATTATTAGAGTTCTAGGGAAAAAACAAACAAACAAACAAAATAAAACAAAAAAAAACATTTTGTCTGAGACTGGTAACGGGAGTTTTTCCGGGAATTCTGGTTTGTGAACTAAAGATAGTCTCCTGATTGGACATGATTTGCTCTTTTGCTAACAAAAAGCATTTGCATTTTATTTTTTGCTCAAACTGTTCCCAAAACCCTTATGGTCTCATACGGACCTTCAGGAAACATGTCAAAATTTGACATGGTTTTGCAAAAGCTGACACCTACAGTACTGAATGTGCTTAGTCTTAATGAAAAGAGGAGGCCTAGATATTAACAAATCAGAATGATAAAAGCAGACACATACAATAATACACTGGCAGCATTGTTGTGCACTTGTGCAATTTTGAACCAGTGTGCCATGTGGGGTGCTTTGTGCAATTTTGAACCAGTGCTCCTATCATTTTTCATCAGAAATAAAAAGTCTCACATTGATGGGAAAGTCAAAAAGTATTTTAGTCTACTTTACATGACATAAATAAAATGACAAAAAAGTCCATGTCGATCTGGCAGGCTGTATTGTAAATTCAAACAGGCTGCAAAATGCCTAAAGATACAATTTACAAATTGGTTGTTTATCAATCTCAGCAGCGGCTTTATTTCCACTCTTATCTGTTTCAACATTGTACTGACTTGTACAGTAGGTCACTGTGTGGCTTAACAAGCAAAAGGCATTCCTCTGAAACTGCTCAGGTACAGGGACTGGAGTGAAAATACAGTAAGAGGCAAAAACCTTCAATTCTACAAAATATGTAGAAATCAGGAAAAGACTTTTGCACAGCACTGTACGTCTTGATGTACCATTAAGGATGGGTAAAATTCTACCCGTTATAGTACAACGTTGCTTTGTCACTCACTCACTCATCATCTATACCGCTTAATCCTGTATTCAGGGTCACGGGGGCCTGGAGCCTATCCCAGGAGACTTGGGGCACATGGCAGGGTACACCCTGGACAGGCTGCCAATCCATCGAAGGGCACAGACACACACACATACACTCACTCATTCACACACTACGGACAATTTGGGAACGCCAATTAACCTAACCTACATGTCTTTGGACTGTGGGAGGAAACCGGAGCACCCGGAGGAAACCCACCAAGCACGGGGAGAAACGTTGCTTTGTTTTTGTTAAAATGTTTTAAGCAGGGAAATAATAAACTCTTCATTTTTTTTATGCTGCAGTATAAAAATGTCTGCTTTAGATAGCAAAGAAAAGAGAATTAAAGGAGTTAATTGCTGTCTGTAGGTTATCCATGGATGCTTTGGCAGCAGGTTCCCCACAGGAAGTTATTGAGAGGGTGTCCAAGCAACTGGGCTGCAGCACTACCTCGCCTGACATGGCTGAATACTTTGACCGACATGACACTCTACGGGATCTGCGGCAAGAATTCCTGGTTCCGAAAGTGGCCGATCTTCCTCAGTGTAAATTCCCCCAGGAAATTATACCCTAATGTCATAAAATAATGCCATCAGCTGTTGTTGACACTGTGGTGGTTTCTAATGTATTTGGCTTTTATTTTAAAATTGTCTCATTTTACTAAGGTTTTGTAGTTGTGTAATCTCCCTTGCTTCAACATCATCCACACTATTCAGTTTAAAAGAGAAACCCTCTTGAGGGTTCCATTCCCGTGGTGACCAGTGGTGCAATTACAGTAGTACTTTCATATTAAAATGTCAAATATTGTTGCACATAATGGTTGCCCAATAAGTCTTGTTCTTTACAGCTGACCTGACACTTGTGGATGGCTCAGAAGATTGCATTTACTTAGTAGGCAATTCTTTAGGACTACAGCCCAAAAATACCAAAAACTACATTAATGAGGAGTTGGAGAAATGGGCCAAAATGTAAGCTGTGTATCTATTAAGAATCATTTTTGATCCTTTAGCATAAAATAGTATTAATGCTTAAAATAATATGAATTTACATTAGGAAATGAATGGAAATATATAATATATTAATTTCAATAGAAGTTAGTTGTATTGTTTGTAAATTTGTTTAATAAAACTTCTTAACTGAGACTCGAATGCTTGTTCATAGAGGAGCCCATGGACATGTGATGGGGTCTCGCCCTTGGGCCTGGGCTGAGAACAACCTGGAGGCAGTCATGGCAAAGGTTGTGGGTAATTAAAAAAAAAAAAAACACGTTTTGTCATCTGATTGTGAGTCGATGTTTAGTGAATCATGAATCAAAAATCGGAATGGACCACTTGGTGGCATGCTGTTATAAGGAAAATAATCAACAACAGAGTGCAATGCGAATCATCACAGTCACAACCCTGAAGAAGATTATTTTCCTTTAACAGCATATCAAGGATTGTTTTATTCTTCTTATACAACAGAAGTCTTTTATGATTACATACTATTTATCATAGCTATAGGTAATAATGTGGAATCAAATTTTGTTATCCCAAGAAACACTGACAGAAATCTGTGTGTGTGTGTGTGTGTGTGTGTGTGTGTGTGTGTGTGTGTGTGTGTGTGTGTGTGTGTGTGTGTGTGTGTGTGTAATAAGGAGCTAACCCAGAGGAAGTGGCCTTATTGAATGGCTTGACTGTCAATCTGCACCTCCTGATGGTAAACATACTGTATAGACCATTTTTTATAGCTCTAATCTCTGAAAAGCACAGCATAAAATATAGATTTATTTAGAAATTTATTTCAAATTTTATTGTCCCTAACAGCTTGCATTTTACAAGCCCACCGCAAAACGGCACAAAATCATTCTGGAGGAAAAGGCCTTCCCTTCTGACCATGTGAGCACTTGCACAAGCACTTCTTGTTGTACACACTTGTCCTGGTTAGCAATCATAGTTACACATTATCCGCCCGTTACCATGTAATTATGTACTAAAGTTCAGAGAGTGGCCTCATCACACTTTTTTTTTTTTTTTTTTTTTTTTACAATTTACTATATTTCTTTTTTAGAAACACATGGAAAAAAAACCCCACAAGTTTAAAAAAAATAGGACAATTAAGGGAAAGTTTCTGAATACATGTAGACACTAAAATTGTTGTTGTAAACCAATTTTAATTAGCTTGATTAACTAATTGAATATCCTGGTTTGGTTAAATGGACAAATTATGGTGTCAAACTACAATATACTGTAATCTATTGCATGTGTTTATTTATTTGTTTATGCATTTATTGTATTTATATGTGTTCTATATAGTATGCTGTGGAATCTCAGATCCGCCTAAGAGGCTTTGACCCTAGTGAGAGCATGGTCCTCCTCAAACCCAGAGTGGTAACACGTTTAAAAAATTTTTTTTTTTTTACCTTTTTCTAGAAGCAAAAAAAAAAAGGCTCGACTGCAAAATGAGAGCAGTTTTGAGTCACAATGATGTTAAATAGCATAAACGGCATATAACATTACATCAAATCTGTTTAGGCTATTTCAGTGTGACTTTTGTGTGATTTTGCAAACCTCACACAGTTTTGTCACAGTGGATAAATCGGCCTGCAGTTGTGTTTCTATGTACAGTTACAAACAGCTACCAGTTGACAGCTGTGGTGGAAATTCTGTAAATATTATAAAGACAAGTAATTCATACACTGGGTAAGAGCAAAGTCACAAAGGTTTTATTTTACACTTCTGCAGAAGGACCGGTCTCACACAGCAAACAATTGCAGCATGGAGAAAGGTGATCTCTTTCTCTCAGCTGTCCCATTTTACACACGAACATCTCTGCTAACATAATCAACGCCGCGTACATGAAGTTCCTGCATTCAAACTCACAACTCTTTATCTGACCCAGACCAGATGTCCAGACCTTATCATTTATTCAGGGACAATTACAATCAGGTTGTTTCTGTTTTATTCTCGACCTTGTGTTTCTAAGCGTAGGCAAACAAGTTTAAAGCTTCTATAGTCTACGTAGCACAATTACAAATTAATACATAATTAAAATGTGATATTTCCATTTACACAGCACCTTATCATAGTAGTAAATTACTGCTGGGATGGCAGAAACAGGCTATAATTCTATTATTATTAATTTATTATTATTATTATTATTATTATTATTATTATTATTATTGTAGATTCAACTTTCTCCAAAATTGATTCAAAAGCATTTAGTTCATTCATGGTAGATGGTATTTCTCTCAGTCAGTTATTTTGCCTTATTGAGGACACGACACCAAAAGCTAGACAAAACAGTATTTAGCTCTTTATGGATGTGTCATGTTTTGCCTTTCCTTTCTATTGTATTTTGGACTATTTTAAAACTTCTAAAAGAAGGATATATAGGATATATATAATAAAATAGTTTGGCATGAACAACCTTGTGGGCTTAAGGAAATCAATTAACCAGAAAAAGTCATTCATATTAACTTAATCTAATTATTTAACTAAAAAAAAAAAAACTGTATTAAAACTCCTGACACTGAGATATGCTACCTTGTTTGTTTTTAGGGTGAGGACACCCTGAGGACGGAGGACATCGTGTCTACAATCAAGCGGGAGGGAGAATCCACTGCTGTGGTGATGCTTGGTGGAGTCCAGTACTATACAGGCCAACTGTTCAATATGGAGGTCATCACCAAAGCAGGCCAGGCCCAGGTTAGATCACACAACGTCTTACACGATGGGCCATGCTGTTTTTACCAGCGCTGAAGTTGATTACACATTTTTTCTTTGTTAGGTTAAATATCCATTAGACACGTCAGTCCCTGTTATCAGTTCCCTTCTATAGCAGCTGTAACAGTGAAAACGTTTCTCGGCTTGATTTCCTCGGTTCCAGAGAAACCAGAAAGCACTTTCTTCAAACTTCTGAAATGCTGAAGTTGGCGTTGCCAGTTATAACAGCCTAATGTGTCTGTTTAGGGCTGCTATGTGGGGTTCGACTGTGCACATGCAGTGGGTAATGCAGAGCTGCGGCTGCACGACTGGGGAGTCGACTTCGCCTGCTGGTGCACATACAAAGTAAGTTTAGATCCACGTTCTTCAAGGGAGTGTGTTTCAATTTTGTGTTTTCTTAATGCTACAATTGACAGGGATTATGTTAAAATATTATGCCCACTGCATACACTGGTACTTACAGTAGGTAAGAGTTCAAATACACCAGGAAATGTTGTTTAAAGGAAATTAATCGTTTAAACTAAATCAAAGTTTAAAGGTTGTTTATTGTCTAATAACCCTGAATTGGTTTATTCCTTGTGTGTGATACACACTACTGTGCAAAAACGTAGGCACATGCTAAAAATACTGTAGGGCAAAATAATAATAATAATAATAATAATAATAATAATAATAATAATAATAATGTAAAAACATATATAAAGCCCAGTAAACAGTAATCACTAAAACAATGTCCGTATTTGGTGTGACGATGCTCTGAGGACCCTTCAGTGTCAATTTCAAGTTGAGCAATTTTATAAGATTGTTAGCTATTACGTTTTTAAGGAGCGTCTTGCAGAACCACACACAGTTCTTCCGAGGATTTTGACTGTTGCACCTGCTTATTTTATGCAAAATCCCAGCAGCTTCAATGTTGTTTTTTTTGCCCAAAAAAGTGGTCGCGTATGTAATTGCTGCTTTTTTCCCCCCTCACTCACTCTATACCGGTCATCTGTACTGCTTTATCCTGAATACAGGGTTGCGGGGGGACTGAAGGCTATCCCAGGAGACACGGGGTACACCCTGGACAGGGTGCCCATCCATCGCAGGGCACACACACACTTACACACTGGGGAAAGCCAATTAGCCTAAAGTGCATGTCTTTAGATTGTCGGAGGAAACCGGTTTACATGGAGGAAGCACTGAGAGAGCATGCACACAGAGGAGGGAATTGAACCTGGCCAGGAATCGAACCCAGACTGTGCAAGGCGACAGTGCTAACCACTAAGCCACCATGCCGCTCCTTTCTTTTCTGGAATACTGTTAGGAACCTCCACTAGAGGTCACTGTTCATGTCTGTCTGTCTGTGTAGTTCATGTTGGTTGACTCAGTTTCCCAGAAGGCACCTCAGTCAGGTGATGAGTCCTCACATCATTAAAGTTTCTATAAATAGCAGTTTGTTCTGGGAAACTGGGTCGAGCATTGTTTGTATGTTTGTTTTTCTGTTCTACCGTCATGTGGGCATTCCTTTTTGTTTGTTTAAATTTACATTTTAGTTATATTGTTTTACCTTTGTTTAAAGAGGGCTCTAGTTGTGTTTTCCTTATGTCCCTTGTGTTACTGGATTCATGGAGCTGTCCTGTTTCATGTTTAGTTAGGCTGGGTCTCCTCCTGTGTCCTGTGTAAGTACTGTTCTGTCTTCTGGTTTAAATTCTTTGGCTGTTTAGTTTTGTGTAGCCACATGAGGGCCTAGCCGCTAGCAGGGTTAGCCGCTAGTAGGCTTTGATTGCTAGTAGGGTTAGCCCCTAGTTTGGAATAGCCTCATGTGTGCCTTTCCTTTTGTGTTCAGTTCCCCACCATTAGGTCAGTACTAACCTGGTTAGCCACTAACTCCTTTAGATACTAACCTGGTTAGGTCAGCATCCAGTGTCCCCAGCATTCCTTGTAGCTACTAACCCAATTAACCACTAACCCAGCCTGTCTCTAGTCCCCTGTCTCTAGTCCCCTGTCTCTAGTCTGTGTTCTGTCCCATATCTTGTCCTGTCTCTCCTGTCTAGCCTCGTCTCTCCAGCCCTGTCTCTCCGGTCACTCCTGTCTAGCCCTGTCTCATCTCTAGTTCCCCTATGTGTCTTAGTTAGCTTCAGCTCCATGTTTCCTCATCCCCAGTTCTCTGTCAGTTCCTTGTGTCAGCTCCTGGTCCCCTGTCAGCTCCTGGTCCCCTGTCAGCTCCTGGTCCCCTGTCAGCTCCTGGTCCCCTGTCAGCTCCTGGTCCCCTGTCAGCTCCTGGTCCCCTGTGTTAGCGCGCCGTTCCCTGTGTTAGCGCGCCGTTCCCTGTGTTAGCGCGCCGTTCCCTGTGTTAGCGCGCCGTTCCCTGTGTTAGCGCGCCGTTCCCTGTGTTAGCGCGCCGTTCCCTGTGTTTTTCCTGAGCCCTAGTTTTAGTTTGTTTGTTGTTTTGGTTCCTTTGTGTGTCTGTTTGAGTTCTGTTTAAATAAAGACTCTTTCTGTTTGCACACCCCTCTGCCTTCATGCCTACCTTCATGCCCACGGCAACACCATCAGCCGGGTCTAGCCAGCACCACCAGGCTAGACCCATGACAAATACAAATACAAACACTTAATTTTGTGGTGGAAAATTGATGTTTGAAAATCAGTAATGTTTTTGTACTGGATCAGTAATAAAATCATGAAATTAAACAAACAAAAGTCTATAAAAAAGTTTGTATTGAAACATTTAATTGTTGTTCCTTCTTGTCTATGCTACGGTATATCTGATATGTGGATTTCTGTGTTGTTCTCAGTATATGAACTCAGGAGCAGGTGGTTTGGCAGGAGCATACATACATGAAAAACATATGTACACCGTCAAACCTGCGTGAGTATCAGATACCAGGTCTGAAAAAAAAAAAAAAAAAAGTCAAAAGTCCAATCATGTATCCTCTCTCTCTCTCTGAATGCTTTATCACGTTTAGGCTCCTCGGTTGGTGGGGACACAAGTTGGACTCTAGATTTCAGATGACTAATGGTATTCTTTTGCCAGTTGCATTCAGAAAATTCTTGAGTTACTGATAAAATCTGAGATTTGAAAGCTCTGTGCTCTACATTAAATAATAAGTGTTAAAACTCCAAACCATACACATACTCTACTAGCACTTTGCTTCCTCCTGGTGGTTGAAAAGGTAACTACATTGTAAGATTATTGAGTGACTGTCATGTTTCCGCAGTGATGAGCCTTCAGCCTGGTGTTAGTGGATTCCGACTTTCAAATCAACCCATTTTACTGGTGTGTCCTCTGCAGGCTAGTCTTGAGGTGAGATGATGCACATTTAATGCAGGTTTGTTAGCCCTGTCTCCTAGCACCTCCAGGGACCAGGTTGGAATCCTGCCTCGGGGTCTGTGTGTATGGAGTTTGCATGTTCTCCCCGTGCTTGGTTGGTTTCCTCCCACAGTTTAAAGACACGCAGATTAGGCTAATTGGCGTTCCCAAGTTGCCTGTAGTGTGTGAATGAGTGTCTGAATGTTGACCGGAGGTCCCACTGTGGTCGTAAAATATGAACAAATACTGTACGATGGTAATCACCAGTGGCCTCCACAGTGCCTGGCTGGACTACAGGGGTTCCTAGATGGATGGATGGAATACAGGTTTACAATGTATTACATAATACTGTAATTAGTAATGATAAGTGTCATGTCATGCATATGACATCATCCATAACATAATGTGGATTGCAAACATGGCTGCCATGGACTACAGCAATCCGTATTAACCTACTACTAACACCTGTTCAATGCAGCCCTAATTTTCTTCTAAAACATGAAGAAAACATGCAAGACATTCTACATTTGCCATTTCAAATACTTTTCTAAATCAGATCTTTGACAAGACCACCATGAGGGACCTGAGAAGGAAATCCGTCCTGCTGACGGGTTACTTGGAACACCTCCTGAAGCACTACTACAGCGATGACGAGTCGGAGCCAGGGAAACCTCACGTCCGTATCATAACACCCAGTGACCCGGAGGAGAGAGGCTGCCAGCTCTCGCTCTCCTTCTCGGTGCCCATCAGAGCTGTCTTTCAAGAGCTGGAGAAGAGAGGAGTCGCAGTGAGTGGTGTATACACCGTATTGCCGAAAACGTTTGTAGACACCTGACCATACATGCTCATGCACTCATATACTGTAAGACATTAATGCTATTTCATTAATGTAATAATAACCTCCGAATTTCTGCGAAGGCTTTCCATTAGATTTTAGAGCCTGGTTTTGGGGATTCGTTTAGTCTGCATTTGAGTTCATTCCAAGATTGTTTACAAGGGTTGCGATCAGGGGAGGATTCTTCCATTCCAATCATGATTTGTTGAACGTTGTGCACTTTTCAAGATAATGTTGAAACATCTTTTATAAAGATAGATAGCGATCCAGTTCATATTATATATGCAACAATCAGCCATAACCAGT
Organism: Clarias fuscus; assembly: GCA_030347435.1. NCBI lineage: Eukaryota > Metazoa > Chordata > Actinopteri > Siluriformes > Clariidae > Clarias > Clarias fuscus. The sequence goes on from CM059206.1 coordinate 36,523,987, forward strand.
GTTATGTGTTAAGTAACTACAGTAATTACATTACAAAATGACTGTCTTCATTACCAGTCACATTACTGCGTTACTTTCTGATAAAGTAACTAGTTCGTAGTACTTTTCCACTGTAGAAAATGAAAAACCCCTTTGTGCTTCCTCATGCATGTTGTTTTATTTAAGACCTTTATAATTATTCTACCAGCATCACTCAGCAAAGTTTGGCCCATAATCTGTTAATTACTAATACCCCTATGTCACCTACGCGGTTTCGCGCGGTGGCCGTAAGTAGGGGATTCACCGCGAGTTTCGGCGCTGTGATTACAGTAGGTTTCCATCTTCCCGTGCGTCGGCCCTCGCATAGTCAAACCGCAAAGGTGAGATAGGGGTATAACAGCAGGAATAACGGAGGGGGACGGGTTATCAGGGGCGGGGCTTGTAGGACGACTTTCTCACACACACACACACACATGCATGCACACAAATGGATTGGGAATGACTGCTGTCTTGCTCACGGATTACTTTTTTGAAAAAGTAACTAAGTACTTGAATGGCGGACCAAATGCGTTAGATTACTGCTTACATCAAAAAAGTAATCTGAGTACTTTAACGCGCTGTGTAACGTATTACACCCAACACTGGCCATAACATTAAAACCACATAATCAATTATATACCAGTTGCCTGTGAACGCCAAACGCCAGCTGGTCACAAAATTGCCAAAAAATAAACAAGTCAATGCAGTCCACGATAGAAAGCCACCAGAGCACCCAGTGTACCAGAGCCTGCCATGCACAGGGCCCAGCAAATAGCAAACGCCTGCTGACCCAGCCACCAAACTCTACAAATCTCAATCCAATTGAGCGTCCATGAAATACCAAGTTTGTCAATTCACAGCATTCAACGGATCTGCTGATGAATTCCTGGTGAAAGACACCACAGCACACCCCAGATGCCCCGCAGTCCAAAGCCACACGAAAAAGGAAACCTGCACAATACTGGATATAATGTTTCGCATTGTAATATTATGGCTGATCAGTGTATCGACATACTGGATATACTGAATTATACAATATATGTGTACCTAATTCATGTACTGTATACCTGTCCTGCAGTGTGACATGAGGGAACCGGACGTACTGCGTGTGGCTCCTGTTCCTCTCTACAACTCCTTCGCTGATGTACATCGCTTCATCCTGGTGCTCGGAGCAGCTCTGGAAGCCAGCAAACAACATAGTTGATCTCTGACCACTTGATGCATTAAAGCGATTTTTTTTTTCTTTCTTTTTTTTTTTTTTTTTTAAAAGTTAAAAATACCTGAAAACAATTTTAAGAGTGACAGCAAGAGTGTGATACCGTAGATTGACTGATGGACAGAAGATTGACAGGATTGATAGTTTTTGGTGGGCGGAATAATCTTACATCTAAAACCATGATTATGATTTGCTGTTTTCTCTGTACAGTATATGTGAACTTAAGATATGGCTCACTTTAGGTCATTTAGTATGGTGTACAGATCAAGTCTGACATTTTCAGCTGATTTTGTAATCGAAATGGTGCCAGTTCTGATGCACTTGAGCCCCGGAGCAAGTATTTCAGTACCTCAGATGCTCTTACACACCTAAGAGAAAGATAAACCTTTACATTATAGATGAAAAGAATACATTAAAACGAGTGATTTGTTATATTGATGGTTAGCTCCTGTAGGAGGCTTATTTCTCTCGATTCCATGTTCCTGGTTAGATTAATTTCTGGACTGGAAATGAACTTACAACTGGAAACTCACAATGCAATGGGGATGAGGTTTGCTGGAGGGATTACATTTTTTTTTTTTTTTTTTTACTACAGTTTCAATAAGCCTGACCGGCTGCAGCGGACCTTAAGTATTACAAACAGATAAAAAATACTGGCTTAAAATAACATACTCTCTTTACACTTTACCCTCTTAAAAAAATGCTGTGTGTGACTTCTTTTATTACCAAGGTCCTTTCTGAACAATATGGATTTTTAAAAAATCAAAATCAAAGTTATCAAAATAACTTCCTGCATATGCCTGTCTTTTTTTTAATTGTTTTGTTTGTCCTTTATCTATTCTGTATCTAATTAGAACCCCCCCCCCCCCCCCCACCCACCCCACCCCAATGTGACCTCATATAAGAAGATACGCTTCCCCAGCTTGTTGCTCAGCTCTTCTAGGAGTAGCTCATTTACATTCATGATTAAATGGCATGCTCAAAAAAGGGAGATTGTATGAGACATGTTAACATGTTGACATGTTGACATGTTAAAGAAATAGCAAAATAAACACTCAGATACAGTACGCATGCCGGCTCAGCTGGTCAGTGTATGTGAACAGGTATTGCATGTCCAGGTGTTGAGTCAAATGGCTCATAGACAACCTTAGTACAGATGTAGCAACTCAAAAGAGCCTGGGTCAACAGAAGCCAGCAATTTAGCCGCTGAGTAGCAATCACGTGATTAAAAAAATTTTTTTTTTTAACTTTTGTGAGCCCAAAGAACCTAAAGCACGAACACACACACTGCAGAGGAAAGCAGAGACGTGCATGCGTCGCTATACATTGTAACACGCTATGTTCAAGAAAAAAAAAAAAAAACATTCTTAATTACTCATGACCTCTCGTAAGAGTGAAATGACTATAGCCCATACTTAGCTGAGTTATTTATTTATGTAAAACATACTGGTGCAGCATTAAAATACATTTCGGCTGACATTCTAATGTTTTTATATTATTATTTTGAAAGTATATGAGAGTGGCAGTGGCCCGATGTCTTATGCATGAAAGGTCTGAGCATTAAAGCATCGTTAGGGACCGGTACTCTGTACTGTATACTGTATATCTCCAAAATGACACGCTTGATTTAATCATAAAAATGTGTGGACAATGCAAGCGCTGCACCACCTGGCGGAATTATACAGCATTGCATCTATCTTATTAGAACAACGCAAAGGGGCGTTTAAGGGGCGGGGCTTCGTTCACTGCGTCATCGCGGGGGGTCACGTTCCATTCACGGACACTTCAAGGAATTCTAACGGATAGTTAAAGGTCCCTTCACGGACCAGCCGGCTGTTTGAAACTGCTTCATCTGTACAATCGTGATTGGACAACTCTGCCGATGAGACAATGTCCAATCAATTCTGCCGTTAAGTAAGAGTAGAGAGTCCCTAGGACAAATATTACAAAGTGATTAAAGTAAAAGTCCTCCATTTCCACGTGACAGACACAAGACATTAGGACCTAGAGTAAACGCAAGTCAATGTTTTAGAAATGTGGAGAGTTTCTGTAAAGTTTGTGCTTGACTTTTTATTTTTTAAATGTTGGGATCACTCTAGGAAAAGTCATTAAATCTCTAGTAAAAAAAAAAAAAAAAAAAAAAACGGTTTCTCTGCTGTTAAACATAGTCACGGGTCATTTTCGACCCTGAAGACAACACATGGGGTAAATATAATCCTTTCCGTGTAGAAGTTATCAACGTTTAATTAAAATCAAGCAAATGTCACATTCGAATTATGAACGTCATGTAATGAGATTATACTGAATACCAAACGACACCCGTTCTATATTCTAGACTCCAACAGCCATGAACACTTAGTCACCAACCTAAGGAAAATAAATATAATCCCTGTGTAAATGATGCATAATTATGCCTATAAAATGGCCTGCTCGTTGCAAATGAGCTATTGATATGCAGAGGTAAGCTATCAACTCGTTGCATGAAGTCACATGACACATGATTTACCTTCTTTTGCACACCATCGCTTATTCCTGCTATCATTTTTTGGACACACTCGTAGGCGTCCCGGCATGGGGGCGGAAAACAGTATTGTGGGGAAGCGCCGATGACTGATGTGTCGCTGCTGGTACTGCACACCTCACTGCCCCAAGTTCCTCTCCCCCAATTAACATCGCCGCCATTACCCACGATGCCCTGCTCTTAATGCAGCCCTCCATTTTATGCACTATTACCTTGACTGATGCCTTCTCTACAATTAGATATAATTGGCATATCAATATGCAAAAGCTAAATGGATTAACCTTCTTTAGAAGTAATGAGGATCTCGTGCCTCAGCTGGGGAGGGAAATTTACATTTATAGAGCAGAGGAGGGGCGCACAGATACATCATTTACTTAATATTCATCAGAGATGGGATTTGGCCTTGTTTACAATTATGTTCGTTTATTTTATTTTATTTTATTTTATTTATCTTCGGGCGTTTATTAAAGGAGATAGGAAGATAGATTGCCGTACTTAATGTTGTTAAATGGTGTTATTAATTACTCAATCAGTTTTATACAGTACATACAGTACCAGTCAAAAGTTTCACCACACCTAGTCAACTGTTATTTATGCCACAAAGGTCAGCGGTTCTGGAATAGTTTGTGCATGGACAATTTGCACATTTGAACAATTTTATACATTTGCAAAACCCATGATGAAACTTAGCTCTGCTGCAGAGGAGAAAGGCTGGAGTTTCCGTTCTGAAGGCTTTAAAGCGCTTAAGAAGCAGATACATCTCAATATCATCTGAGGAAGTAGGAGATTACTGCATAATTTTCTACATTAATTGTATATTATATTTGATTTATAAATCTAAAGATATAAGGGCTGTTTAAGGAATCTGCACAGTACTATGATTTTCCCTTTCTTGGGTTGCCTGACTTTTATGCCGGATACCTTTCCTGTGGCATCCTCACTGAGGATGCCGTGTACTTTTATATGCGCATAAGGCCTAAATGCCATAAATGTTTCAGATTTTAAGTCACTTCTGGATGAAATCCGCTGCCAAATGAATAAATGTAAATGAAGCCGTCGAACCGTGGAATCGTATGTTGAAACTCAGATCATTATGTATATGCATCACCCTAATGATGTCTCGTGCAATGTTGTGTCACATGATGTCAAAGCACGTTACATGTCGCAAGCCTGTCTTGGGTCTCATAACCATGGATGTGGAACATATGAATACACCATATGTATCCTTTTTTTCTGCAGATGTTAGTGTTGAGCAAAATGTTCATATACACCAATCAACCACAAGATTCAAATCCAAAACATTACGCCCAATAGTGTGAAACCGGTGCAGCTCTGGTCCTTCGAGGCAAGACTCCACAAGACCTTTGGGGGTGTGCGGTGGTGTCTTTGGGGTGGAGCCTGAATGGATCAGATTTGTTTGAATGATGGATTGCGTGGATGCTCAGTCGGGTTGAGATCTGGAGGGCATATCAACAATCTTGAACTAATTGCCCGCTAAGCCTCATACAGTATGTGGCAGGCTGTGATGCACTGGGCATTCTGATAACTTTCTCTTATAGCCAGCACTTTGTGCTACAGTGGCGTACAGTTTCGGGTGAGTTTTGGGAGCTAATGTTTCTGTGACCAGTTTTACAGTATATAATTGATCATCCATGTTATTTAATTCACCTGCTTGTGGTGTTACTGTAGTGTTGTGGCTAATCTGTGTATACTGTGCACTCACCCTTTATGATATAATTAATGGCATGTTACTTTGATGTACAGTACAGTGAACTAAACCCTTTGTAATATGAAATACTAGTATGAAAAGAATCAAATGAAGTAACCCTGTTGTAAATCAAACATGCCACCCACTGTTGATTGTTTTCCTTTAATGGCACATCCCATTATATCCTCCTCTCTTTCGCAGGCCCCATTTATCACTCCCCCCCCCCCCCCCCCCCCCCCCCCTAAACGTACAATAAGTTCCTTCTTTGGCTTCAAAACTTTCGTCACCCGAAAAGCCGTAAGAGATGAAAGAGCCATTTTCAGGCATTTATTAAACGATTTTCAATTCAACACTTAAAACGCTTCAACAGAGAGAGGAGAAGAAAGGAGGAAAATGTTGCTGTGAGACAGAAAAGTGAGAAGAAATAAAAAGGGAAAAAGGGAGGGAAATAAAAGCGAAAGAAGTCCCGCAGAAAAGAAATAGCTTTTTAATGCGCTGCAACCGTCTCTCTTTTCCGATTCAGATCCTTTAACCTTGTTAGCATCTGTGCTGATTTCCATATTAACGACCCCTTCAGAACCTTCAAAGTTATGAATAATTGACAACAAATGAAATGTTTTGATTGTCTGCGGCACACAAAGCGTGTTTAATGTTTCATACGGTGCTTTTTAGCTAATTGTGTGGAGGACATGTATGTGTAGAGAGTGTCCTGGATTTGGCCAGTGTGTGTATTTATTTATTTAATGAATACATTTTATTTATTTATTCATTTATTTATTTTTTTTTTGGGGGGGGGGGGGGGGGGGGGTTTGGATAGCAGAATTTGAGAAAGGGTAGGGAAGATAGAGATAAATAAACAGGTGAAAGTAAGATGGAGAAAGATAGAAAGATCAGTTATGGAGGGATAAACAAATGTGTAGGATTAGTAGGTTATTGAAGCATGGATGGATGGAGCGAGAGAAAAAAAGGAAAGAGAAAATGCACGTACTGTACAAAAAGGGGAACATGGCTGAGTGTGAGAGATAGAAACTGAATTAGAAAGACAGAAGGAGTAAGGAGAGTAGGAAATAGACAGAGGAAGAAATAAAGATGAGCAAAGGAAAACGTGTGTGTGTGTGTGTGTGTGAGAGAGAGAGAGAGAGAGAGAGAGAGAGAATGATGAATAAGTAAAGAGGATAATGATATTTGACAGAGAAATATGGAAGCACAGGGGGAAAGTGATAGAGTGAAAAAGATGGATAGACAGAATGATGGAGGCATAGAGAAGAAAGCTCATTCATCAGCGGTTAATGATTGCGGAGTAGATTATTGACCTGCACAAAGCAAAGAATGCACAGTGAGTTCAATTGCTGTTTAGTTGAGCAGATGCAGAAGGCCACTAATGAAAGCCCTGAGATCTTGGTTGAGCAGCGACAAAGGAAAGACCAGAGAGTCCCCAGAGAACCACGGAGGAAAGACCGTCTAGAGTGTCGAAAGGGAACAACAGATAAGATCAAGGAAAGTTCAGTTCATCAAGAACCTGGAGGAAGACACCAGGGAACATCAACAGGAAAGAACCACAGCAAGTTCCCACACCTTTCCTGAAGGACCACAGAGGAGATACCAAGATCCAGCAACAGCCACTGAGGAGAGACCAGAAACTGAAAATACAAATGCAGAGCAGAACCTGGAAAGACACACAGAGAGAGAGAAACAGATATGAGAGAGAGAGTCCAAAATGAATCATTTGTGAGATACAAGAGAGTCCAGAGAGAATCTTAAATGGGAGATTTATAAGCAGAAAGTTCATAAAGCATCAAAGAGGAGAGAGACGAGGGAGAATCATGGAAGGAAGGCTAGAAAGTTCATACAGAACCACAAGGAGGCGTCCTGAGAGAACCAGCGAGGAAATATACAGTAGTAACACTGGAAAGTTCACAGAAAGCCACAACGAAGGAAGAGAGAAGAACTGAGGAGAGAGTTCAGGGTTCACAGATGAAGATACTGTAGATGGTCCAGATGTCCAGAGAGAACCACAGAAGAGAGACCAGAGAGTTTATAGAGCACCACATTTGAGAGAACAAAGTGTAGCACAGAAGGAAGGTCAGGCAGTATAAAGAGAACCACAAAGTAGACAATAGAGAGTCCAGAGCGCCTTGCAGGACCACAACTAGAAAGAACAGAGGAGATGCTACAGGGTCTTCAGGGAACCACTGATGGGAGATGAAAGAATATACAGTAGATAAGCACATACACATATATATATATATATATATATATATATATATATATATATATATATATATATATATATGTGTGTGTGTGTATATGTGAGTAACATTTTATATATATATAAAATGTGTGTGTGTGAGTGAGAGAGAAAGTGAAAATTGACAGCCGGTGCAGACTCAGGTCCGTCTGTCTTGAAGTGACTGTCAAACTGGATTGATTTCCTCCATCCTGATATGTTTTTAAGTGTGTATGTGTGTGTGTGTGTGCGCGTGTTTGTGTGTGTATCTGTGTGCTGTGTGTGTTCCTGTAATCCAGCTGGCTGTGCCGAGTGTTGCGTTGTCATCCTGCAACACGGATCAAAAAGCAGACACGCTGGAAATAAACCCGACCCTGACCTTGAGTTCACACCGGAGACAAGCCGACTGACAGGGCCACACATGCGCACATCCGAGACACACACCCATACACACAGGCATACACACACACACACACACACACACATGTATACAAGGAGACAGAAGATCATCTGCACATGCAGGACAGTAGAGGGCAGGACAGCACTGTGGAAAAACTGAAAAAAAACAGATCTAGATTTAAAATCTCTTCTGAAGTTTGTCTTCATGGCATTTCAAATTTGCCCAAAAATACAATTATAAAAAAAAAAAAAAGTCTTTCTGGTGCCTGACTGATCTCTCATATTACAGATTTTGTATTTTTGATTTTGCTGGTCTTTGCATTGTTAATAATATAATGTATATGAGTTTATTTGTCTTGCTAATATAAGAATTCAGAATTATGCAATTTTTTAAAGAATTCCCTTTTTAGATTTGACTTTATTTAAGAAATATCTATCATTTCATGCAGTCTATTCATGCATTCATCTTTTATTCATGCAAACCATTTTTTTCCTCCCTGATTTTTTAGCTTCCTATATTTTGAATAAAAATCATTCAAGATGGCTAAAAAAATACGGAGGAATGTGTATTTAAAATTAAATAAAAGAAAAAGACAACCTCTGTTACTGTTGTAAATATTAGAATTCATATTTGTTTGTTTTTTACATTAATTTATTTATAACAATTCTTTGAATTGTCATGCAAAACTATCACTGGATTTCAAACATCTATTTTTGAAAGTGTGAATGCAAATAAAATTTGAGCAAAATTATACTATGTGTGCTAATATTATCATAATATAGAATAAGAAATTCTAAAATATTTTTTTAGAATTGTCTTTAGTATTAATGATGCTTTTTCATGTAACCTTCTATTCAGCTGTGAAACCTTGGCAAATGAACATGGACTGGTGTTATCACTTCCTTGACTTGCCTTGACTACAAATTTTTGAGCTCAAATCTTTTCTTTGTATGACAATTTAAGGCTCACAAACAAGTACCCTAAACATGTGAATTAATAGGATTGAATGTCACTGATCACGTAAACACAATAAACAAGCTGATTTATACAAACCGTCTCTATATTTGATCTACTTCTACAAATTTTACACATACAAGGTGAAAAACTCTTTGAGGAGAGCTAGAAATGATGAGTTCTTTACAATGCACTACACTCTTGAAGTGGCCCTTTGCAAAGTCATGGGATCTTATCCTTCAAAAAACGACTTGTACCTTGGAACCCTTTCTTAAAAGGTAAAACAGTCTCCTTGAGAATGAATGTTTATGGCAATATTGGGTTTGCAATTTTTTATTTTTTTTTTTTAACAGTTCGTTTTCTCTGGAAGAACAATTTTTAATAGAAGAAAACACCATGAATTTGGTGCACAAGTTTCAATTTATTTGGGGTTTTCTGAAATCAGCAGGTTGAACATCTCTTAGCAAGTGCTTTTGGATGTTTTTATTTCTGGCAAAATTCTGGTTGGATATTCGACCAGTCTTCTTGCTAGAATTGGCATTGGTTTATAACCCGCTTTATCAATTACACAACCAGCATTGATGTGTGTTTGAGGTCATTGCCCTGCTGGAACACTCATATATGCCATTTAAGTTTCAAACCTCAAGCTGATGATGTTGAAGAATTCTATGGTATGTAGTCTTCCTTCTTCATTATTCTGTTCAATGCATGAGTTCCACAGGACATCCGAGTCACGAGGCCACCACCACCATGTTCCACAGGACATCCGAGTCATGAGGCCACCACCACCATGCTTTAAAGTTGGTGTGGTGTTCTTGGGGTTAAATGCGTCACCACTACTTCACCAAACAAACCTCCTTGTCAATGTGGTCAAGCTTGAAGGTGGACATTATGGAGTGGAGGTTTCTTTCTTGGATCGAAGTTCTTCAGTCTATGGTGATATTCGCTCTACCATTAATGTTTACTCTGTTTGGCAGACACTTTTATCCAGAGAGACTTACAGTACTGAAGTGCTTTGAAGTCTCTATCAACAATTACATCGCAATATAATCTCATTTGACAGTAGACAGAGACACTGGTGTTCCAAAAGTTTTCAGGTTATGGCAGACATGTGCAATTACATCTTAATAACTCCAATGGAAAAGTTGGATTCTACAGCTGTTAAGAAAGAACTCCAAGACTTGTGTAAATCTCCTGTAGCATCCTTTTTCTCAGATCTGTACCGAGCTCCTTGGACTTCCCCGTACTGTGTGCTGGTCAGTCCTGTAAGTGTTGTCAATCAAATACCTATGTTTGCACAGAGATGCTACCAGGGGAAGTCCATCAGGATCACTAAAATGAAGTATAGTGGCTTTGCACTCAGTAAATTAAAAGACATTTCTGGATTTTCAGCACCACTGAACTAATAATTTAAGTGGGAGTGTGTATTTTTTGTTGTTGCTGTGTTGATCTCAGAAAATGCATTTAACCTTTTGACTGCAACTGTAGAAACTACTGTATACCTGTTCTGCCTTCGGTACAAACTATACATGAACTATAAAATAAAAGAGCATTATAAAGAGATTCTATTTGAAACGTGTCATGACGTAGAAGTGTTGTTCTTTGAAAGCTAGAAAAAAAAAAGAGTTTAGATGCTTTGTAAATAATTTTTCCAAAGTTCCCTCATATAAAAAATGGATTCCTTATAGGGACAGCTGGAGTTCCTGTTTAAAGAAGGTTCTAGATCTTAAGTTTACATATATATATATATATATATATATATATATATATATATATATATATACACACACACACTTGGACAAAATTTTTGGTACCCTTCGGTCAATGAAAGAAAAATTCACAATGGTCACATAAATAACTTTAATCTGACAAAAGTAATAATTTAAAAAAATTATATGAATGTTAACCAATGAAAGTCAGACATTGCTTTTCACCCATGCTTCAACAGAATTATTTAAAAAAATGAACTCATGGAACAGGCCTGGACAAAAATGATGGTACCCCTAGAAAATACTGAAAATAATGTGAACAAAGGGGCATGTCAATTCAAGGTGTGTCCACTAATTAGCATCACAGGTGTCTACAATCTTGTAATCAGTCAGTGGGCCTATATATAGGGCTCCAGGTAGTCACTGTGTTGTTTGGTGACATGGTATGTAGCACACTCAACATGGACCAGAGGAAGCGAAGGAAAGAGTTGTCTCAGGAGATTCGAAAGAAAATTATAGACAAGCATGTTAAAGGTAAAGGCTATAAGACCATCTCCAAGCAGCTAGATGTTCCTGTGACTACAGTTGCACATATTATTCAGAAATTTAAGATCCATGGGACTGTAGCCAACCTCCCTGGACGTGGCCGCAGGAGGAAAATTGATGACAAATCAAAGAGACGGATAATCCGAATGGTAACAAAAGAGCCCAGAAAGACTTCTATAGAGATCCAAGGTGAACTTCATGCTCAAGGAACATCAGTGTCAGATCGCACCATCCGTCGTTGTTTGAGCCAAAGTGGACTACATGGGAGACGACCAAGGAGGACACCATTGTTGAAAACAAATCATAAAAAAGCCAGACTGGAATATGCCAAACTACATGTTGACAAGCCACAAAGCTTCTGGGAGAATGTCCTATGGACAGATGAGACAAAAATGGAACTTTTTTGCCAAGGCACATCAGCTCTGTGTTCACAGACGGAAAAATGAAGCATATCAAGAAAAGAACACTGTCCCTACTGTGAAACATGGAGGAGGCTCTGTTATGATCTGGGGCTGCTTTGCTGCATCTGGCACAGGGTGTCTTGAATCTGTGCAGGGTACAATGAAATCTCAAGACTATCAAGGGATTCTAGAGAGAAATGTGCTGGCCAGTGTCAGAAAGCTGGGTCTCAGTCGCAGGTCATGGGTCTTGCAACAGGACAATGACCCAAAACACACAGCTAAAAACACCCAAGAATGGCTAAGAGGAAAACATTGGACTATTCTAAAGTGGCCTTCTATGAGCCCTGACCTCAATCCTATTGAGCATCTTTGGAAGGAGCTGAAACATGCTGTCTGGAAAAGGCACCCTTCAAACCGGAAACAACTGGAGCAGTCAGTTGGGCCAAAATACCTGCAGAGAGGTGCAGAAGTCTCATTGACAGTTACAGGAATCGTTTGATTGCAGTGATTGCCTCAAAAGGTTGTGCAACAAACTATTAAGTTAGGGGTACCATCATTTTTGTCCAGACCTGTTCCATGAGTTCATTTTTTTTTAAATAATTCTGTTGAAGCATGGTTGAAAAGCAATGTCTGACTTTCATTGGTTAACATTCATAGAATTCTTATTCATTATTACTTTTGTCAGATTAAAGTTATTTCTGTGACCATTGTAAGTTTTTCTTTCATTGACCGAAGGGTACCAACAATTTTGTCCACGTATATATATATATATATATATATATATATATATATATATATATATATATATATATATATATATATATATATATATATATATAAACTGTACATGTATTCATATGCAGTCATATAGATCTTTATATGATCTTTTCTCCCCTGCTGCTGTACAGTTTCAGTTGATGCTCTGAGGTTGATGTGATTTTTTTTATATATTTTTTTTCCTTTGCACGTATGTTCTCTCTGCTCATGCGCTACTATTTTTACTCGAGCCTATTTTGGAAAAGTTTTTATAAATAATAAACAAGGAAGGAGGGATGGAGGGATGGCAGCGATTCCGCAGTGGCCAAGTGGAAATCACGGCTACGGAAACGGCATCGTTATCTTTTGCGTTTTTTGGACAGAGAGATAGAATGCACGGAGGATACTTTGGAGACCAGGGGAAAAATCTGGATTAAAACAGGGAGAAAAAGAGACAAATGAGAAAGTGTAGACAAAGTTTAGTCCACTGAGACTCAAGGGAAAAAAAAAATAAAAAATTGGCCTTGCATTTACTTCTGGGCTGGAACGGAAAAAGTGTGAATAAGAGTACAATTGTTAGTAAATTTGCAATGAAAAACTTTTTCAACACAAATTAAAGCAACAAATCATTCCAAGTACCTTTAGTTTTGTTTTGGCTCTCAATCGGATCCTCTAGCATTCCAATCCTTCCATATTATATCAGTTTTTCTTATTTCTCTTTCCAAATTTCCACTCATGTTCTTTCCTGTCGTTCATATTTCCTTCTCTCTTATCTGTTCCATATTCTCTTCCCTGACTATTCTCTTCCTTTTCTCCTGCTTTTAATCTCCCTGTCCAATATTTATATTCTCTCCATTTTTCCTTTGCTCTCTGCTCCTCTCATTGGTCCCCATCTTTTCCATCTCCTCACTTCCTCTCCTTTTCCACTCATCAGTTTCCTCACCTCCAGTAGTTTCTCCTGTCCTTTCCTGTTACGTATTTTCCTGGCTTCTCCTTTCTATTCTTCTCCTACGGCCTCTCCTCTGTCTTTGTCCTCCTCTCTCTTCCTCTTATGATTCCCTTCCTTATATCCCTCTCATCAGATGTCTCTCTCTCTCTCTCTCTCTCTCTCTCTCTCTCTCCTCACAATTTTCTCTCCTCTTCTTCCCATCTACTCAGTTTTCCTCTCTGCTCCTCTTCTCTCCTGGACAGGTGGCCAAGTTCACTCAGCCTCCTCGCCCGTATCCACGACAACAGCCTCCTTCCTGTCACATGGCCAAGCCCAGCAGCCAATCGCTGACCCCGTCAAACCTTTCACTCAACCGTTGTGTGTGTGTGTGTGTGTGAGTGTGTGTTTGTGTAGGTCTGTGCCCGCACACAAGCGAACATGTTCTTCCTCCCCCGGCACGCTCTCCTCTGACCTCTTTTGTGGAAGTATCTCTTAACAGCAGTGTTAAGTGCACGTAATAATAGGTGACAGAGCGGTACGAGCATTATCCTGCAGTGCTTTCCCCCTCCTAATCCACACTCTCTGCCATGAAAGAGCTTTCACGAGAAATATTGTACTTTTTTGGCACGGGCTCCTTAAGGGAAGGCAAAATTGTCAGAGTGCATTTTTCCCCACCTCCCGAGCACTTCCCCATGAGAGACACCCACACACACTCTCTCTGTCTCACACACACACACACACACACACACACACGCACACATGCGCTGAGGTAGAGCGGGCTGCCGGCCAGAAAAATTCCACCTAAAGCTCTGTTGGAAATTACTAAATTTTTCTTCTGCATGATTCTGTCACCTTGCCTTAAACAGTTCTGCAAACAGCCGCTTCCTCGCCAAGGAAAAGAGGAACGGAGAAGAGAGAAAAAGACGAGAGGTCTGGAGGCGATGGCTGGTGTCGAGAACCCTAACAGGCCCCGAGGTCTTCTAGCTAGCCCAACGCTGGCGCTCGGAAAGTCTACAGTTGTGCCGATGCATGAGCTTTTTAATTGTTCCAGCTGAGAAAATATACCAGTAGGATAAAGATTGCAAGCTATTGTCCTTTTAAAAGGGAAAGAGTTACAGCAAATGTATTTTACACTTCTAAATAAGTCATATGTCAGTTGAATTATTTTGTTTACAAGATTACAATCTTGTCTCCTTTCTCTATTACTATAATGTATACACTAATATTTTCCCCATATACTGTATGATTGCTAATTGTAACCAGAACATTTTATAGAACATGTAAGCTCGCTCTGCTTCTTCTCCATCTTTGGTTAAGTTCCCTTTTCCAACTGTATTTGCTTGTTCGGATAATTTATTTTATCCTGTACATTTTAATGCGTTTGCTCATTACATTTTATTGCAGAGGTCCACTTGGCAAATCCTAGGGTTTTTACTGTCTGCCTCGCTCACTTCAATAGTGCTTTCCTCACCGTAGCTTGGAGAGTCAGTGACCCACAAGTGCATGCCAGTGGATGTGGAACCTAATAGGCCAGAGCTTTTCCTGTTGACTAGGTACGCTGTCAGAAATTGGGGTCGCGTCGATGTTAAAGATGCGCCTGTTAATGGGCCTATTATGTTCGCAACTGAGTCGAGCCAAATCACATTAACTGTTGATTTTAGCCTTGATTGTTTTCATTTACATTTATGAATTTTCTTAGTTTTTTTTTTTGAAGAAAGTAACTTGTCTTAAACCCTTCAAAATTGGTTACCCAATTCATTGCTACCTCTAGGGTAATGTTATAAGGGAGAGTTTCAATTTTTATGAACTAGAGACTTTACTTGTCCAAACTATTATTTTCCCTTCTGACTGTGTGGTAGAGATACACAAGAAAAGACATACTAATAACTTCTTCTTTATTATTATTATTATTATTATTAATAATAATAATAATAATAAACGATATAGAATAATTTATGTAAAAAATATAATCGATTAACTGGAAAATTGTGTCAAGACAAAATTTCCTCCTACAATCATCAAATTCCATTATTCCATTATGGCCTTACTACTGGATATGTTGAACCAAGCATTCCCTCAAATTAAGGATTGACTATAACTTAGGTGTTTAGGGTATGTACTAGGCGGGATTTGTGATGAAATTTTCCATGAATTAACTTATAAAGCTGATTGAGATTTACAGACCGTGTGTACTGTCTCAACATTTTAATGCTGCAGATGTTTAAAAGCAGGCCCTACTGTACGTCTGTGAATGACGATCCCGGCCCAGATGGCCCAGATGGTGTGGAGCGGCCGATCCTTGAAAATCAATGGAGCAGAAAAGATTTGTTTGTCTGTGGGAACTGTACGCACAATAGTTCACCAGCACCACTTGCACATTACAGGACCTCAACATGGATTTATTGCCACATCCCTTCATGTCTGACCTTGCTCCAAGCCACTGAAAACCACTTTTTTAACATTGGTATCCAGTTTCGAAGGGTTTAATTCAGCCTCCGAGTGGCGCAGTGGTTAAAGCGCTCGCCCTATCATCCGGAGATCGCTAGTTCTCACAGCCGGAGGTCTAGAGAGAGCTGATTGGCCGAGCTCTCTCAGAGGGGAGGGACGAGAGGTACTTAGTGCTCCTACATTAATCACGGCTCTACAGCCAGTCAGGGGCGTCTGTGAGCTCGCGCAACGGAGGGAGCGGATAGCGCTGTCCTCCGAGTGTGTTACGCCGCCCCCAACGGTGCGCGAGCGAGCAGTTCGAAAAGATGCGGTCGGCTGGCGTCCCGTGGTTCGGAGGAAACACGTGATAGTCTTCGGCCCTCCCGGCTGAGTGGTAGTAGTAGCCTTAATGTGGGAGCCCCCTAGTGACGGGGAGGAATTGGACACGACTAAATTAGGGAGAAAATCGGGGAAAAATCCAAAAAAAAAATTTAAAAAAAAAAAAAAAAAAAGAAGGGTTTAATTCAAGTTACTTTCTTCAAAAATATTTAAAGAATGTTTTTACTTTCAGTTATGCAATCACATTGACAATCATCAGTTAATGTGATTTGGCTCAACTGCAAACATTATAGGCCCATTAACAGGGGGGCGGGGTCAGGAGTTCAGACGTGAAGCAGGCAGTGCAATCATGGCTCCGGCATCCTGAGAATATTTTCTACCTTGATGGTATCCAAGCAACACTGAGGTAAGTGCATTAATGTAGCAGGGGACTACTGTATATAGAGAAATAAAGGGGGTTTTCAGTCTCATAACTGGAACTGTGTTTGGTTATTCTGCACAATCATAAGTTTGACTTATTATTATTATTTTTTTACCTTGGAAAAATGGGTGTAAAACGTTTAAATATTATCTAAATGATTTATAGATCATAATCGATTCAGGATCACAGTCAACATTAAAAGAGAAGTAACAGAAATACAAGAAAAAATAAAAGTATCCTGGTCACACTAGGACTTGGTGAGTTTATTAACAGAAGTTGTGGGATTAGTGGAATCTTTTCTGGCCCACCGTGTCAGTTGGGAAATAAGCCTGCACTTGGCCTTTTAAACCCTATTACACCTTCGGCTCTCTCATCCGAACTCTCACTTTTCTCCATCATCAGCACTTCTGTTCCACCCACATACACAGCCCCATTTCAGCCACGTTTCATCCCCATGTATCATCCTGCCACTGGCCAAAACAAATCTAACACCACATAGCAGCCTGTTTATTGGCTAATAATGCTCTCATCTGATAATACAAAAGATAAATGGGGCTGGAATTTTGATTTAACTCATAACGACAACTAGGCACATCACTTCATGTCATTCCTCCAGCCTATTCTTTTAGGACCGGGGTCGTTTTTTTTTTTTTGTTGTTGTTTAGGGGTTTTCTGTTTGCAAATTGCGGCGATGACTTGCACGAAGAATCCAGGTCACTTGCAATTAAACCTTTTACAGATGTTGTCACAATTTTAACTGGTGAGTGGCCATTTTTCACGCAGTTAGGATGCTGAATTTAATGCAAGCGCCATCTGGAGTAGAGGTTAAGATGGCCTAATCTGTGATGAATGGGCGTTAAGCCGAGCATCTCGAGTGTGTTAACTTTTGTTCATCATAATCCGCGCTCTAGGCAAGAAGAGGTCACGACTGTCAGACGCAAATGCGCAACCCGTACTTTTTCCCCTGGCTTAATTTGGAATTAAAAATACATGCGCTCCACTTCGCTCTCATCTTGGCAAAGAGGCGTAAACAAGTATGAAATTAAGCGTCTTTTCAAAGTCTGCGAGGAAGATGTGGATGGCATGGAAAAAAAAAAAAAAAAAAAAAAAACGCACATTATTCAGGTTACAAACCTCCAACTGAGCACACTTATGCACGCATGCAAAGTGCTTTGGGCCTGCTGCTATGCGACATCAAGTCAGACTGCTAATGTTTAGCACCAGGACGGTGCGCTGGAATGATATTTAGATTAATGCATTAGTGTATTAGCGCTTGGAAAGAGCACATTATCCTCGCCGATAAGTGTTTGCCCGCATATTCCTTATATCTTGATTTGCTCTTCTCTTTCTCATGCTGTGAGAGGCCTCCATTTCCATCATGGCGCAGATCCATCTTTTTTTTTTTTTTTTTTTTTTTTTTGGTTTTCTGTCTGGATGGGCTGCAGGGAGCCTTAACATATGCTAGATTTTGTCTCCTTTATTCAAGAATTCGTCGTCTTCTCATATTTGTTTACTCAAATTAAAGCGCTGTGTTTTTTTTCCCACTCGTTCGGCGTTGGCATCACCGCCTCGGTTTTGGCGTCTGAGTGGAAACTGGGTTCGTCCTTGTTTCAAGCTCAGGGTTCATGCTGAGGCCACGGCACCTCGAGTTAAAATAATAAACGCACGCCCGTGTCCCAGAGGCACCGGTGTATCATCATCTGCATATCCAAAGCCCATCTGCATCACAATCACAGATTAATATTCATTTTCTGCCTCGATTTGCATGGCTCTTGTTAACTCCACTGTTGTGAGCTGTCGTCTCTGACTCACCGAAAATATGTTTGCACGGTATGCAAGGCTTTTACAGTAGCAGAATCTTGATTTATGATATGATAATGATTTAATGCATGCGAATGTAAATGAAGGGGGGGGGGGGGGGGGGAGGGGGTTGCTTAAGGGGAGTGGAGTATAAATGGGATGTACAAACACAGTTACATGAACTGCTGACCAGTGACTCATAATGGCAAAGTTATCCACTCTGCACTTGTTATATAAGCATATCTGTTTCTGGGACTCAAAGGCTTATGTCTGTAGCACCAAGCTACCAATAGAACTGTTAATCACAGGTTTGATCAGTCAACCGATTTGATTCAGTTAGGTTTTTGGACATTACTATAAAACTAATTGATGTTTTATGTCCAATTTGTCTCAAACAGCTATATTTTAATTATTCAAAACTACTCAAAATGTCTAATAGACTTATATTGAAATGCTATATAAATTGTATTGTTTTTTAAAAATTATTATTATTATTGTTGTGCCTAACAGAAAGACAATTTCCCCCTCTTCTGCCCCACAGTCCCGTCCAGTAGGTGGTAATATTGTACCCACCACCCATAAATTTAAAAGCAAAATAAAAATATTAATGAGTTATCAGTTTTTCAGCATCCCACATTTGAAAGTTTACATCAATAATTTTTTATTTGTGGATCGATTCTGAAACAAAAACTGACCCACTGAATCGATTAAAGTAATCGTTCAGCAAAGGTTTGATTAAATCGCACAGCTCCACCTACTGGAGGGCCAAGATTATTGTTCCACACATATAAAGATCGTCCACCAATAACATCAAGACAAGATATCAAATTTATTTTTTATTTTTTTTACATAAAATGCAAAATGAAAATATGTTCTGAATCAAGTGCTATTTTAAAATCTGGACAAAAATGAAATTGGGAACAAAAGGTGGTTAGTCTCTAAGTCCAAATATGAAACTTATATGAATAACTGAACTCTGCATATCAGGAACAATACACATATAAATATTGTAACATTTGTGAATTATATTTAATTTATGTATAGTTTCCTTTGGCAAGGTGATGTTTCAATTATATAAATTGCTCAGAAGCCAACATACTTTACAAACATTAAGCCACTATGATTTTCTTTCCCCCATTTCTTCCATACTGTTGGAACTTCCAGACAAAAGCGTCTAACTAAACTTTGTCTTTCTTGCTTGAGACTTGTTAGTACAACTCTGGTAGCTCGATCTCACCGAGCAAGACTATGATGGAAGACAGGAAGCAGCCATGTTTATTGCCCACATTACGCTGATCTCTGTCAGACCTGACTTAGTCATTTCCTCTGCAAAACAAGTGGCCCGTGATAGGCCGTTTATTGTGTTTGACCGCAGCGAGAACCTAGCCGATTATTACTTATGATCCATTTACCATTTCGACAGATATGAGATGTCATGTTTGCTGCTCTTCTTTCACCCCTGACTTCTGACACTGTGATTGAGAGAGCTAGTCTTATTAACTCCTTTGGGAAATGCACATTCATTCAATTCCTAATGGGAAAAAAAAAAATTATAAGGATTTTGTCATGCAAAATGTGTTTAATTACTTTTCATAATACACTGATATTTTATCATTTGTTGGTAAATTTTATATTGATTTTTTTAAATAGTTTTATATATGTTTTTCATTTAATTAAGGAAAATTAAAGGTTAAATAATCAAATCACAAAGAACTGTATTTCTAGTCAAAGTTGTAAAACAGCTAGCTGATTAAAAGGATAGTTAGCTGAGTTTCCCTTAATTTGCTTAACTAGCTAAATGTCTTTATATAATGAAAAAAGTAGCCATTCTATTATTGTACATTTTCCACTAAATATGTTTAATAAATATTGTGTTTTATTAGTTTTGTCATGTATCTGTATGTTTAGCTAGCTTTAAAAAATTTCCCATGTAGCCATCCTATATTTACTGTTTATAGCTTATAGAGCAGCTTTTTTTTTTTTTTTTTTTTTAATTCATTGGGAGATTGTGGCTTTATGCAGACATAGCCTAAGTAAAAACAACAGTAGAAGTAGTAGTAGAACAAGTAAAATAAACTTTTTGAAAGGAATTTAGCTAGCTAGCTCAATAGCTACATTTCCAAAGTAGCTTATATACTGGTTATTTAAATGAGCATTAGTCAAACTGCTCATTTCAGAGACAACTAGCTAGCTAATTAATACAACAGCAAAATGACCAAAGTAACATTACAGCACTGAAATAACACCTTGAAGAGACTGCAAACTACCCAGGAAATGTAAATTAGCAACATTGGAAACAACACTCTTCAGGAAATCTAGCTAATACCACTTTAAGTTACAACAAATGTTGTGAAGAGAAATATAGCTAGCTGAACTAGCCTGTGTGCTAGCGGAAAGTTACAGGGATATGGCATCTAAGCTAGATATTTAGCGAGCTTCTTTTGCTTTTACTCGTTAAATGTAACTGATTTACTTTTCCTGTATATCTTGTTGTGTTACTACTGTAGCAACATTTTTGTGAAGGCTAGCATACATTTTGTGTATAAAAAAAAAAGTGTTAGCTTACCACATTTTTCTTAAGAGGAAAAAAAAAAGAAAAAAGAAACTGTGTACAAGCATTCCCAGCTGGCAGTGGTGATGTGCTAGCCAACCAAGCAAAAAGAGCGGGCAATTTCACACAGCTACAACAGAGGAGTCAAACAGCTTCCAGGCAGGAGCTAATGCATTACCTGCCTCACACTGTGTGTATTTGTGTGTGTACTACACCACAGGGTCACACACACCTTCTGTAAACACTCATGTTAAAGCACCACTTTAGCAAAGCTATGTCTGATAAACAGCATGTGGAGGAAAGAGAGTGTGAGAGGGTGTGAGAGATGATTTATTCACGTCCTCGGGTCATGCTGTGTGTGTATGTGTGTGTGTGACAGAGTGCGAGAGAGAGAGAGAGAGAGAGAGAGAGAGAGAGAGTGGGCGAAAGACAAAATAGCTCTCCTGTGCCAGACCTGCGTAAGCTCAAAGAGAAGCTAAGCGATGGCGGCAGGCAAAACTCACCTTGTAGCTAGAAAACATGAGAGGCAGTGTTTGGGCTCACCTCATGGACTGACCCTTGGCAGAGCTGCATGCGTGTGTATGTGGTGACATTGCAGCCATGGCACAGAGCAGAGGTTTGGGGCAACTGACAATGTGTCCCGCGTGTTACTGCCCTGCTGTGAGAGATCTGTCAGGAGCATGTGTGTGTGTATTGGCCTGCCAGGTCGTATCGAGCTGATGGGGGACTGGGAAGGTACACAGCGAGCACACGTCAGTAGTAATAACCGGCAAGGCTAGGTGACATGCGGGCGACATGTCACCTACAGTCACACAACTTGGCCACAGATGCATTGTACAGGAGGGTGCCTGTTTATCTCTGTAAAATAAAATACTGGCAAAAATATTCACACCCCTTTAACTTTTCCACATTTTCTCATGTTACAACCACAAACGTAAATGTATTTGATTGTTGAAAGAAAGCCACAAGAAGTCCTGGAACTGCAAACGGGACTTTTTATTGCTTTCTTTCAACAATGGATTTCCTCTTGCTACACTTTTATAAAGGCCAGGTTAGTGTAGTGCACGACTAATCGTTGTCCTGTGTACAAATTCTCCCATCTGAGCTGTGGATTTCTGCAGCTCCCGACTCTTGGCTGCTTCTCTGAATAATGACCTCCTTGCACGGCCAGTCAGTTTACTGTAGGTGGATGATGTCTTGGTAGGCCACATCTTGGTACTGTAGGTTTGCACTTGTGCCATACATACTGTAGTTGTGTGGGGCTAAATACAAATGCACTCCACACTTTTTCAAATATTTATTCGTAAAATTTTTTTTTTTAACCATTAATCATTTTCCTGGCGGCACGGTGGTGTAGTGCTTAGCACTGTCGCCTTGCACCTCCAGGGTCCGGGTTCGATCCCCGGCCAGGCTCGATTCCCGTCTCTGTGTGCATGGAGTTTGCACGTTCTCCCCGTGCTAGGTGGGTTTCCTCCGGGTACTCCGGTTTCCTCCCACATTCCAAAGACATGTAGGTTAGGTTAATTGGCGTTCCCAAATTGTCTGTAGTGTGCGAATGTGAGTGTGTGTACTGTGTGCCCTGCGATGGATTGGCACCCTGTCCAGGGTGTATCCTGCCTCGTGCCCTAAGTCTCCTGGAATAGGCTCCAAGCTCCCCGTGACCCTGAATACAGGATTAAGCTTAATGACGATGAGTGAGAGAGAGTAATCATTTTCCTTCTACATCACAATAATGTGCCCCTTTGTGTTGGTGTATCACATAAAATCCCAATAAAATCAATTTTATGGGTTAATACATGTTTGTGGTTGTAACGTGACAGATTTTGGAAAAGTTGGTTATGGGTATATGAATAGTACTGTATACACTGCTCACACATACACTAATATATATGGTCCAGAAGTCTGAGACCATATTTTAAATAAAGACAGAAAGAGAGTGACTCTTCAACATTGCACTATTTCTTGGTCCCTATTTAAAGACAAGCAAATGTGCGATATTAACCGTGTTATCAGCTTTGTACAAAAGGTCAGCTTTCCTTCATGCCTAATCTCCTCTACTGAAGCATGTGCTCAGATGACACTCTGATAAATTTGATCTAAAATGGACCATACGGTTTTGCGCAAACTTGTGAATCCATGCCAGCTCGCATGCACACTGTCATTAAAGCAAAAAAAAAAACAAAAAAAAAAACGAACAGAGCAAATACTGTGAAACTCTTATGGAAATCTTTTAATCATTCTATTTGTGACTCAAGTTCTGGTTAATCACTTAATTTGTAAATGGAAGTTGCTGTATTAGATTAGAAAGAAAGGCAAAATAGGAATGCAAAATCCACCTCGCATTATTTTGGAACAAGAAGTGTTTTGTGTGGCATTAAAGGTCCCATATGTTACTGATTCATAACAATTTAACATACAGTAGGTCTCAGATTTTTCCCAACACGCCTTTTAAACATCTTTGAAAATAAGCTACTGCTGCCAGGGCTGAGCAACAAGCGCTGTGGGAGGGTATCTTTTTATATGATGTCATATTAGGGGAGAAAAAACAACAACAACAACAACAACAACAACAACAACATCTAAATGGCTATTTATGGTGCACTTCAAAGTTACACAGAATGCATTTTTGTTCTTAAATATGAACAAAATTATATACATATTCATGAGAACAAGCAAAGCTATGTTTAAAAAAAAAAAAACAAAAGAAAGAAAGAACGACCTGATCATTACAAAAAGTGATTTAATATTTGGAGCAATGTGGTTCACCATGGTGGCAAATCACATTGAGGGTCTGTGTTATGATCGCAAAAGGCATGTGTATTTTTTTTTCCCCCATAAAACATTTTTAAAAAGAGTGAAAATCTATGTTGTATTTGAAGACCTAAGGCCCAAGGGAGTGTGGGAATGGTTGCATTATGCAACTGAAATATAGATATTTATATCAGAGTGAAACTGTTTTAGGAATTGAAATTCTTATCTGCACTCATAAAGCACTTTAAATACTGTGTGACCCGACTGGTCGGTTGATTCATTGCTCCGTACGAACACTAACGGCTCCATAAACCGCTGTGCTGCTTGACGGCATATCGTGACACTACATTTGAGAAACATTCAATAAAATAAGACTCTGGAGGCAAAATCAGGAACAGTTTTCTAGACTGAGAGTGAAGTTTTTTTTTTTATTATTTTTTTTTTATTTACATTTCATTGATTATATCATGGTGATTTGTGTGCATATTTAGGCACGAGCTCGCTCGGTGTTCTACAGATACACTACACTGCCTGTAACGCCACATCTGTTTAAAGAATGATAGAGATCAATTTCAGTTGCCTGGCACTTCCCAGAAAGTGAGAAAATCATCCTCTGTTTGTGTGTGTGTGTATTCCTGGCACATCTTTAGCTGCTTGACTGACTGCCCGACTCTTGCACACACATACACACACACACACACACAAACACATACACGCACACCCACACGAAAGCATGCGTCGGTAACCGGAGAGAATGTCAATACGGGACGGCCCGCTCGAATCGATATGTGACATTTACACTCCGCTCTGCGAGTTATGCACAAATTACTGAGTGGGGATTTTCTGATCATCAGTCACAGCGACATGTGGATCCTGTTCCCAGTTCACCTACACACCATGTTTCCTTTTAATGTGTGGGGGCTTGTTTCCAGGTCACCTACCGATTGCTTCCTTTCTTAAAGCCAGGGATGAAAATCTGTCCAAAAACATAGAAGAAAAAAAAAAAAAACAATGTGTTATTTGAAGATTTGGCAGTTTCTAGTGGGATGTATTCCCACCTTACACTCATGCTCCTGGGAAAATATTAAAGATGAACGCTTGGACACATTCACACAATCAAGGACACACTCATTCACACCAAGGGACGATTTTGAGCAGAAAATCCAGGTTGAAAAAACAAAGCCGGACAATCCCAACGAAATCCAAATGGATATGGAGGAAAATGACTGGTTCCCAGTTTGATCCTGATCGAACTGGGAACCCTAAAGCTTTAGATTCTTTGTCACTACACAATGTGTACCCAGTTTTCAGCTGCTTCTCTGCCTAACATTCCCAAGTTCAAAGTATTGGGTCACTCTGAAACGGACTCTACTTAAGTAACGAAGCACCGACATTACGCTTTAATACGCAATTTAAATTCCAGATTTAAATTACAAATATACACAGAGATATTCTTTACCCATCTTGACTGATTTAATTGGTAATCGGTGTCACCCAGGCCACTTGAGCCCCTTTACGCAATTTCTCCTTAAGTACCTCGGCCTAGATGAATCTACGTTTCATCCCACTGCATATAGTATTTAAGTTGAAATAGTGCTGGATTTTTCCGTCACGTCCCGAATGGCTAAATTGCTTTGATAGTGTGGTTGTCCTGGTTTGGTCTGATCCCGTCAAAAAAGACCATCAGCATGTTTTAAAATGGTGGGGAGGTGGTTTAAGAGAGTGATTTTAATCCCATGAGCCGTGATTCGGCCCTGACATGAGAGGCGGTGTGTGTGGGTGTGTGTGTGTGTGTGTGTGTGTGTGTAAGTGAGAGGAAGAAAGAGAGCGAGCGAGACAGACTTTCAGAAAACCTCACATCCATGAAACTTATGAGACGAAAAAAGCGTTCAGCTTTTCACACACAAACAAGTATTATACTGTACATCTGTCTTTGGTTCACTTGCACATAAATATTAATTGCATTCATGATGTACAACATGTTTGCTTGTATACACACACACACACACACACACACACACCCACAGAAAGTTGTAAGGATACGCTTTCAGAAAGCCGTCACCATGTTTCCCGGTCAGAATATAAACAGAATTCCCAATAAATATACACACATGACATTTTCTTCTGGAAATATTCACTGCTGGCAGTAATTACAGTAATCAAGTGTGTTTTTGTCACTAATTTCAAATGCCTCTGTTAACCCGTGATTAATAATCAAGCGAGGTTTGTTTTCTAAACGTGACAAAACGTAATGAACACATCCGACATGTATGTTATGGCGGAAAAAGCGAAAGTAAATATGTCTAATTATTCACAGGGTTAAAAGAAATGTTGAGGTTTGGCTCAATGAAATAGCAACGCTAATGTTCCTCTTAATTACTGTTTTGACATTAAACAAGTCACCCCATTTTATTTTTTGTTTTTATTTACTTGATTGATTGATTGATTGATTGATTGATCGATTGACATCAGATTGACATCATCTATCCGACTGTTAGACAACAGCACTTCTGAAATCTTCATTCTGATTGGTTATAAAGTTGATCAGGTTTCTAAAACAGAAGCTCTAACAGAATTTCCAGCTGCATGGCGAATTACGAGCATGTGCTCATTCTCATATATTATCATTTTTGTATAATTTTTTTTTTTACATACTTTTATTATGTATGAACATTCCAGAACATTAAGCCCAATATTGTGCCACCAGGACAGCTCTGGTCCCTCAGGGCATGACCACACAAGGCCTCTGGGGGCGTTCTGTACTGTCTCATACTGAGATGTTAGTGGCAAATCCTTTCGGTGCTGTGTGTGGGGCCTCCACGGATTGGACTTTTGGAAATTTTGAGGTCTGATGAAAACATTCAACTCTTTGTCTTTGTGTTCTGATACTTTTCTATTGTACTATAAAAAGTACATCCCGTATAAAGAAATAAAAATGCATTCAATGATACACTCACTCACTCATCGTCTATACTGCTTTATCCTGTATTCAGGGTCACGGGGGGCCTGGAGCCTATCCCAGGAGACTTAGGGCACGTGGCAGGGTACACCCTGGACAGGGTGCCAATCCATCGCAGGGCACAGACATACACAATCACTCATTCACACACTACAGGCAATCTGGGAACGCCAATCAGCCTAATCTGCATGTCTTTGGACTGTGCGAGGAAACCGGAGTACCCGGAGGAAACCCACCAAGCACATGCAAACTCCATGCACACATAGACGGGAAACGAACCCGGACCCTGGAGGTGCAAGGCGACAGTGCTAACCACTACACCCAATGATATACTAATTAAGCAAAAATGTACAGTATATACAGTATATACAGTAATAGTGCAGTTTGTTCCCTATACAACCCTATATACACACAAAAATGTAATATTGAATTCCCATTCTGCACTTCCATAAATGTGATACTTCTGATTGCAAAGATTTAAAAGTCAGACTTTGCTTCATATTCCATTGTTGTATAACTGAAGTAAATCGATCGTACCTGATATCAACATTTCCCTTGATAAAATATTGGAGTGTTTAAAGGTTTGAATAAACATGCGTGCTTACAGAATTTTGGCCCTCCAGGAGCTGAAGCAATGCAGCTGAAGTCCTCATGCTAATGTTTGTACATGCTAGGAAACCTGTTTATATATACACAAACCTGTTTATACTGCAAAAGAGCTCGATTTTATGACCACTTTTCCCATTTTCGCAGCATTTATTTAATGTTTGTGAAGAAGAAAAAAAAGAAAGAAAAGAAAATCAGCCATTTGCTTTTCTCAAAGTAAGTGCATCTAGGCAAGGTCGTAAACTGGCCATGGATTCTTTTATAGGCTTTCATTTGCAGCAGTGCGGTATGTGATGTTCCTGCATGACATAACACTGACAACCGGGTCATAACAACATGCACGTGGACGTCACTTCACTTTTTTTTAAGGGGAATTTGCATAATGGTCAGGATCGAATGGGTTCGATGTTTTCAAAATAACTTTATCCTTGGTTTCACTGCAGATATGATCCTGAATTTCAGGACCATTAAAAACACAAATACTACAACAGTCTTTACCATATCATTGAGGAACAAACCTTCGCAATCTTTGGGCTAGCTATGTGGGACAATCTCCAGCCATTCTTATGTTATCCATGTGCGATCAGCCCCAGGGATCCTTTCAAAACCATTCCCAGATCCATATTAGACCATCAATAGAAATCTTTTTGTTTTTTTTTTATGATAATTTTTGAATTTTTGATAATCCTTCCAACCTCATCCATCCTTAACAAGCCTTAGTTTTTTTTGTGTTTTTAATGGTATGCATGCAGAACCATCTTCAACAATCTTCATGGTACTAATGTAGAACCATTCCCAGAAATATTTAGGGTATCCATATCAGTCCATCAATAGGAATCTTTAAGATATCCACTCGGGACCATCCCTAGCAATCTTCATGGCATCAAGGTGGGACAATTCCCAGCAATCTTTGGGACCTCTATGTGGGACCAACCTCAGCAACTTTAGGTTACCCATGTGGTACAGTATGTGCTACCATACCCTTCACTCATTGGTGCTTGCTCTACTTGAAGTATCATTAAGCATACAAAACGTGATGATGCAGTAGCAATACAGTAACTGGCATTAGTATATACAGTACAGTACGATATACTGTACTACAGTATTTTTTGTTTATAGAAAAGCGCTAGAAATCTTGACTGTTTGCGGAACCATCAGCATTTATGCTTAACTTAAAAAGCCATCAGTGCTGTACTGGATTTCAGAGCTTTCATTTCATCCCAAAAAACAAATTGTACTATAATAAATATTTACTATTTAGTCTGTGGTTTTGGATGTAACACTTGTTCCTGAGCGTAAATTCCAGCCCAGTCATGATTCCTAATGGCCATTGCTTGTATGATTGGCGCTTGGTGTAATCATGGCCACATGAGAATGCAGTTGTGTGGTTTCATGGTTTGCATGGCTTTTGTCTTTGGTGTATTTTTTTTGTGAAGAATGAGGCTCCTCTGTCCTACAGAAATATGCTGTAGTCCACTGAGTTGCTTCGTCCTATTTTAACTAAGGTTGCTCAGCCAGCTATTTGTTCAAAAACACCTTAAATTACCAGGTAATCAAATCCACTCCGGCATACAAATATACTGTAACATTAATATTGAACTCATTTAAATTGGATTACTGCTAGTAAATCAATGTGTGCAAGAAAATATTTGGGCATGAATGGATTAATGGCAGTAGATCCAATGGAATAAACGGAGGTAATTTTTACATATTCCAATTTAACAGTAATAAAAACCCAAACACCCTTTTATTCACCGAGCTGATTTTCATATTGCTTTTGTGATTACATGCCTATTGGTTCGCTCAGTCACCCCCCTCCCATTGTCTGAACTCTCTTATTAAAAATGCCCTTTTTATGTCATTTATTTGATTTCCTCACCCAATTGAATTAGGCTGAATTAGGATATGATAAGGAAGTATTTATCCAGCCTTCCTTTGAAACTATGGAACTGAACTAATGTGCAATTATAAACTCCTCAACGCATGTAACTCCGGTCTTTTAACTGGAGGCCTAGTTAAATGAAATTGAAATGAAAAAAAAAAAAAAAAAAAGGAATGTTGAAAACGTAGTGGGGGAAAAAAAAAAAAAAAAAAACCTTTCCACTGACGTATGAGATTAATTGGTGTATCACATAGCAAGTGTCTCTTAATAAATGTGCAGTTTATTTCAGCAGATTGGAATGAGCCCAAGTCAGAAAGAGCTTCAATAAATACAGCACTTCTCTTCCAGCCGCCTGGAGTTCTTCCTGTTTATTTGTCCTCGGACGCAGGTTTCGGGCCTGAAGGTAGGTCCGACGGCACCAGCTGAACCCGTGTAAACATCTTGGCCGGAGCGTTCGCGTTCCAGCGGATTTTCAGAACCCATTGTTTTTAAAAGCGCTCAACCTAAAAAGTGTTTTGTATATGCCTATTGACAAAATATTTCTGTGTTATGGCATGTGTGTATGGAACCTTGTGTAAACTCGTGAAATACCGTTATATTGTCAGCGAGGTCTAAATCTCGGGACGGCATCGCTGACTAGATTCTCAAAGTGTTGAAATCGCAGTTTAAACAAAGTTCTTACAAAACGCTGAAACGTCTCCATGTTTAGACCTAGAGGAGTGAAACATCGGCTTACAGCCTCTGACCCTGGAACATTCCAGAAACGAAGTGCTCCTCTCACTTGGACACTAAGAAGTTCAAAAAGTGTAGCGTGGGAAATTGATTGTAATTTTTATCTTTTACTGAAGCCTTGAAGGTGTCGCCATGGGGTAATATATTGAAGCTAGGACGTACTGTATAAAAACATTAGACTGTGGGCTCATGATAATGTCCAACTTTTGTCCCATCAGCAGCAGCTGTTTTTTTTTTTTTTTTTTTCCTGTCCATATACAGTATGTTATATATACTGTAGATTAATTGCATGAATTCTAGGAACGTATACATTCTCGCAACAGTACGGAAGTAAAGTTTTCTTTCCGAAATATCCATACAGTATATTCCAACCTCGCTCTCTGCCTCCGACCTCAGATCTGAAACATTAGGAGTGACATCATGTCCGGACTGGACCTAAGCCATGAGCAGTATCGCAGGGCATATATGGTTTGACTAAGCCTGCTTGTGATCACATCTCTAGGCTCTCTGTGCACTTTGACCATCATTCCTGTCCTAAAGGCTGAGGCAGAGGGGTCATGTGCTGTGGGGTTACTGGAAGAAAAGGAACACTGCCAGGGTCATACGGTAACCCAGTTTCTTCCGGGTGCATGTCCCCAGTATGAGGTTTGATGATGATGACAGTGATAGGGGTTTGGTTTAGATTTTTATGAAAATTGTATTTTCGATAAACAAACAAACAAACAACAAAAAAAAACACTAATTAATGATTAAAAAGCATACAGTAGGTTCGGATCATGATTTACTGTAATAAGATCAAATACTAGCATGTAATAAAGAAATTAGCAACGATATATATATATATATTTTTTTTCCCAATCAGGCTAGCTCTCTGTACCATAACTTCCAGAAACAAAGCAGATAATTAGCATTAGCTTAACTCATGTTATACTGTATAATCTTCTCCTCTGACTTCGCCATGGCTAATGTTCAGGATCTGCGGTGAAGGGAGCTCAATACTATATCAAATTAAATGTCGTCTTGCACCTCCAGGGTCCGGGTTCAATTCCCGCCACGGGGTCTGTAGGCATCGAGTTTGCATGTTCTCCCCATACTTGGCGGGTTTCCTCTGGGTGCTCGGGTTTCCTCCCACAGTTCAAAAACATGCAGATTAGGCTGATTCCCAAATTGCCCGTATAGCAATGAGTGTGTGAGTGTGTCTGCGATGCATTGGTCCAGGGTGTACCCCGCCTAATGCCCTAAATCTTATGGGATAGGATCCAGCCTCCCCGCGACCCTGTATGAAGAATAAAGTGTTATAGACGATGAGTGAGTGAGTGAATTTGGCTGGGTAATATCCAGAAGGTAAAATCATTTTAAATCGATCAAATCATCTATTAGATCATTATTGTTTTTTAATATAAGTTTAATTCCAGCTCAGTACTAATGAAAGGATAATGATAGTGTTTATAAACTGAATGTAGGTTTACCTTATCAATACTATAATGATCTATAAGCAAATAATCTTTAATAACTCACATCATGATCAAATTATTGGCCCTACGCTCGCAGTTAGTATACCGGAAGCACCGACTTATAGTGTTGTTCTATACTGAACAAGCGGAGGTCACAGAACTACACAAAGGCTAAGCTGAAATGGAGTAGTGCGTTCTGTTTGGCTGCTTTCTCTAGCGCTTTGATGAAGAATCCTATCATGCCTATTTCAGCTCAGTGAGACAATAGTGGCCTTTAGCGATGAGACAACATCATCTTCTCCACTTACGATCCCATCCACATGCTTCTCGCTCTCTGAACACGGACAAACATACACACTACAAAGTTTCGTCCTCTACACACACTACCCATCTACTTGCCGTAGCTCCAGGGAGAGCGGTGCTGGCTGGGTGAAGATGAGTTGAAGAGAAATCCTAGCTATATGTTTATTATTTATTTCCACAATCTTCTTAAGCTGGAAATTTCAGAGAGGAGTCTGTTAGGATTTCAGTTGGCATCTCCGTATTAAGTCAATCTCAGAATATGGTCAGTAATAATTTTCAGGACACATAACAGACATCATGTTATGGCCATACACAAACAAACAAAGATCGCAGGGTTATAGTTTAGGTGAATACGTTCATTACTAATAATTCCCTCCCGATTCTGTAAGTGCAAACTCTAGTTCTGAAAAATGAGTCTTGTCAGGTCAATTTGCTAAATGACCACTAGGATGGCGATTGCTCCAAAAAGTGTCTACAAAAAACAGTTCTGGTCAGCACAGCTAGATTTCCCATTCCTGACAACTGTATGGGGTGAATTTGTATGCAACTCATCAGATAATGTTACATTAATCCATAAAATCTGTGGCCAATTTTGTGGCCAAAAATGAAAGCTGCATTGCAGGTGTCAAAATGCTAGCTGTCGACTACGCATCACTTTAATTAACTAGCTAACTTAAATCATTGTAGTTGAACTTACCACAAGAAATGTAGGAGTTGAAATGTGTAGGGTGTGCTTGATGGCCGTTCAATCAAATGCAAAGTAACATTAGCATTTAAATTAATGTTAGTAACCTTAGCATTTAAGCTACTTAAAGCTGAAGTTAAGATAGCCAGCGTATGTATCAGGTGCTGTCCGGTGCTAACAATTGCCCATTTAAGGATTCATCAGGGTTTAGCCGTAGTCAGTTCCTGACAAGTTACGGATGACCAGAGCACCCACAGTTGAGCTTCAAAACCACTTTTCAGTAAACCTATGGGTGATGTCACGGAGGGTCTATCGAGCTCTAATACAGTCTACAGTTGTACTTTATAATTCAATTTTTTTTTTTCATTGAAGTTGAATAATGATGCTAGTGATGCTATCTTGGAAAATCCATCTTAAATGAATAAAAATGTACGTTTGCCAGTTATGTTACGGCCGCTAGTGGTTATGACACAAATGACAATTACAGTAGTAACTTCTGTGAATGAAAGTAATAGGACAACATTAAAAAAATTATAGCAAGAACATTTGCTATTAATTCTATAGTAATTCCATTCAAGCTTTAACCTTGAAATGATTTTTTTTTTCCTGATCATTTTTTCCCATTTAGTACTGGTTTATCCTTCCTCTTAATAACCAAGGTGGAAAAGCAGGGAAAGTGAAGATACACTCATAAGGCACTAATGATTCCTACTTTCCTGTTCCGTATTTTGACTGAAATCTTAAAGCAATGAGGATTAGTGAGATTACAACATAATCTTGCGTAAGCCAAAGTCCCATAGACAGGGAAATGCTTGTAATAACCGCATAAAGCCACACGGTGCTCTGACAAAACTGTCAGTCAAGGCCTGGATTAAGCAATCCCTCGGGAGTTCTTCAAAATGCCTGGATGGTCCTCGTTTGTACAGATGTACAGTAAAAATGCTGTCCATCGCGACCTGACACAAAGTTCTTGAATGTAATTGGTTCTCATTTATTTATTTTTTTATTTATTTATTTATTTATTGGATGAACATTTCAGCAGGTTGCACCATGAGTCAAATGTAAAAAAAAAAATAAAAAATAAAAAATCACATCTCTTTGCATTCATGGTATTTCATTAGCTGATTTCATCCCCAAAGCTGGTCCATTTTTCTGCTCATGAATATCCTTAATGACCCCGCAAAAATGCAGATTGCTCTTACGCGGTGAGGATTATGGGAAATAATTGATCTTTTGAACCAAACAGCCCACATGCAAGTGCTTGGCGTGATGAGACATGTAGACTGATCTACATCTTGTGAAGATGCTCCTAATTACTCCTTTTCACTCAGTGTGGCAGGATACATTGGTGGGTATTAAAGCATATTTTTGGAAATAAATGCTGCATGGTTTACAAAGTAGTAAAATCAAGCAGAACTATACAGGCAGATGTGTGTTTTCTGTAATAAATATTAGTGAACTGAGGTATTTTATTAGAGATTATTTTAACGAAGCTTGTATACCAGTAAGAGGAAAACACTGATTGGTCTATTATATAGTTCATATGTGAAAATCATTCCTCAGGCTCCCAGAAACAATTTAACAACATAATTAATTTCACGGTTTGTGTGAGGAATCTGAGTGTGTGTAGGTGTGAACAGCTGAGACAATAGGAAACCTGGTGAAACCTGATGTTACCTGAGCCAGGTGTGACTGGGTCTTACATATTCACGAATAGTCATAGATTATTCAGTGAAACAGAGGTTCTGCTGAAAAAAAGTTAGGCACATCAGTCACTTTAGTCAGTCAATAAAAGGTCTTTCTGAGTGTTATAATTTAGTTGTTTTGCTATGGACACACACCCAACACTTTCATGAACTAATTTCTTTGTTCAAAAAGATCTGCCAGGTTTGTTTATTCTCCTTTTTCTCTACTTTTCT
Organism: Clarias fuscus; assembly: GCA_030347435.1. NCBI lineage: Eukaryota > Metazoa > Chordata > Actinopteri > Siluriformes > Clariidae > Clarias > Clarias fuscus. The sequence continues at coordinate 36,558,200 of CM059206.1, forward strand.
GCTAAAGTTTGAATTTTTTTTTTTTTTTTTTTTTTGTGTGTGTGTGCGTGTTTGCGATTTGACATAAGTTTAAAAGTTGCACATGAATCTGACATATTTACATCAGCCACATTAGGAAAGCCCAGTTTGTGCTCTACATAAATAAGGGAAATTGTATTAGCTACTATATTGGTAAAGATTTGAAATGTACACAAATTTAAGAAGAGCGCTAAATCACTGCAGGTCTTCAAAAAGGCCTCAGACCCCTAAGGGTTTTAAACATGCAACCATGCAACTTCACTCCTTTTCTGATTTTTCTTTCTCCTAACCATGGTGATGGGGTTCAGGCAAGTCTCCTTAGTTGTTTTCTTTGCTTGGTTCAGGCCAATAATTTGACCCTTCTGTAATCCCAATTTTTTGGTTCTTTTTTTTTTTTTTTGGAGACTATTATGTCTATTGACTATTATTAATGCTTTCAGGTGACTGTTCACTATTACTTATACTCACTATGTACAGTACAGTAAGCACCCTCATGTCACAGTTTGCTTCTAGATCTAGAAAATTATTTATGGGGTGGCATTAAAATTATGAGGGGTGGCGACACTGAAGCAAGCATCTTTGCATGGTTTTTGTGGATTCAAGGAACACTATTCTTATTCGGTGCACATTTTTACATTGTCCTATAAAAATGAAATAAAGGCTGATGTGTGATTGACTTGAACCTGATATCTGGATTGGACCGTCAGATAAATAAAAAAAAAAAAACTCTCTTTTATTTTTAGAACACTAGGACACTTGTGCTGGGGAGGCAAATGGGGTGGCAAGGCTTTTTCTTAGGGTGGCAATTGCCACCCCGTGCCACACCGGTAGATCCGCCCCTGCTTGTCTGACATTATACTTGTTTTGAAATGCTGATTTATGTTCAAATGCAGAATTCTGTCTCTAACCTAAAAATCCTTACTTTTTTTCTTAGAATTCCGTCTAAACTCAGATTTCTTTTTTTTTTTTTTTTTTTTCAGACTCCTGACTTCTTTTCTTAGAACTCAGATTTTAATCTCATGTGAAATCTTCAGAAAAAAAAAAATGGCAGAGCTCAAATACTCAATAATATTTTTATGGTGATTCTAATCCTCTTCTGTAATATTATAATATAGCAATAAGTAAAATATTGTAAGCAAAATGTAAAAAAATAGGAAGATAATAAACGTATTTGTAAAATTATACTCTCAGTGTCTACATTTAAACATTAAAGATGATATTTGTACTTACAAAAAAATCAAATAAAGCAAATACTGTTTGTGAAGCATGCTTTTATTACATCATAAAAGATCTGATTCTGTAACATTGAACTAGATAATATGAACAGAAAGTTAATTTATATCTTTCTATTTTCTTTAAGCCCGATCACTGCCATCTGCTGCAGCCACGGAGTATAACACACATGCGCGCACACACACACAGGAAATACATTACTCATGTATATGAACCTATATACACAATGCCTTTTGGTAATTACTCCTCTAGTGATGTCTGTCCATCTGGATTGTATCCCTTGAGGGTACAAGTGTAATCAGGATGTTATAAATGCCACCACGTTCTACACCTCTGAGTAGCAAAAAGACAGGAAAACTCTGTCAAACAATTACAGTAAAGAAAACTCCCACGTTTGGGGGGGGCACAATTCTCCCACAAAACCCAGACGTTTTCTTTAGGATGTGGGAGGCACAATTCAGCATAAAGTATAAGGTGAAGAGAAAAAAAAAAAAAAACTTGCAATCCTATGCGCCTATCGCTAAACAATTTGAGAAAAGGATGTCTCACATAACACATGCAGGAGAATCGAGTGAGTCATTAAAAGTGTCATCACTTCTTTCCTCTTCTTCCTTTGTCTTGGGCCAAATCGCTTCCTCCTCTACCCCTGCATGAGATGTTCTCCGACCCTGCTGGCACTACACCACCGTGGGAATGCAGAGAACCAGAAAACCTGTGAATTAAAGCTGCTTGATGGAAGTCCTCATTGTCCTGCCCTACTGACACGCATTCTGATGAAAAATATATCAAATAAATGTGAGGAAAAAGACTGTTTATGTTCTAGTTATGTTCTCATAATGTGATGAGTGATACTACTATACAAAATTTTAAAAAAGTCAGTTTCCAAATATATATATATATATTTTGTAGTTTTTACATATCCGGTAAAATTATGTGTCAAATCAGGACTTTTGATTGTGCAGAAGGACAGAACACAGTTATAAGGATAAAAACTCACTTTATTTCTCTACATAATCCCCTACTACATCAGTATTTCATCACTTCTTTTATACCATCAAGGTAAAAAGCTTTATCAGTGCACTGGAGCCCTGTGGACTGCCTGCTTCATGTCTGAAGCCCTGGCCTCCCAGGAACTCCTTTAATGGCCCAAACATGTGGAAATGGCTTGGAGCGAGGTCAGGACTGTACAGGGGATGTGGCAATACCCCAGCTGAGTTCTTGTGATGTGCAAGTGGTGTGGTGGGCAGTATGAGGTCGTGCATTGTCCTGTAAAATTAGCATTGTCCTGACCAAACCAGGATGTTTTTTTTTTTTTCCTGAGAGTGTTCCACCCGCTAAATGTTCATATGGCTCGTCAGTCATGGATGTACTGTTTGCACCATTCACACGTTTTACTGCGGGTTAAATTCTTATTACTCTATTGTGATTGATGTCTTCTGTCTCAGTTTCATTCACAAAAAATTTAATCATAATCGGTCCTGTTTTTAATTTTTTATTATTTTTTTTTGGTTACCATTTTTGAGACCAGTTTTGGAGGTTTTAGATGAATTAGGAAAATGTTTGTATGTGGGTTTAAATTTTTATTTAGATTACGATTTACCCGTTAGCTTGAGATACTGTATTCTTTCTTTTTTATTTGGTTAATTTTATTTGCTCAATAAAATACCATTACTCATTTAAAATAAACTTATTAAATACTGAACTTTTACAAACATAATTGATGCCAATGTCCTTAAAATAATAACAACAACAACAACAACAATAATAATAATAATAATAATTATTATTATTATTATAATTATTATTATTATTATTATTATTATTATTATTATTATTATTAATGATTATTTTTATTATTAATACCTTAAAGACATTGTCATCAATTACAGATATCTATCATGTGCATGCCAATATGTTATTAGCTTGCTCCTTTTGACTTGTCTCAAAATTAGTTCAGCACTTTTATTTGGCTTATTATTTTGTATAATAAAACAGCCATGACTGGAGCAGAAGTAATTTTTTGGACCTTAAACACATGACTCCTCCATGCCACCATGGCAGGACATATATGGAAAAGGCCACATAATTTTTTTTTTTTTAAAAAGCATAGACTTTTTCCTTTACTGTATGTGAAATTCCATAATGGAAATCCATCACAGTAATTTGTGTAAACTACTTGAACGTGTGTAAATAGCGATGCAGTAGAGAGAGATTGTTTATAACAAAATATCACAAACGTGCCAGCTATAAAACCGGCCAATGCATCATTCTGTGTGACTTTTAATGCTGCTTTTTTTTTTTTTTTACAATCAACCCGATGGCACTGTAAAACAATTGATACACTTAAAATACCATAATCTAGACCTCGTCTCACACATAAACCACCTTCAGTGCCTCTTCTCATAAACAGAAACCTCTGTAATCAATTTTATGCTTTGTAAATACACAGAGCACCATGCAGTATATCCAAACGCGAAGGTCTTTCCTCCAGCTTAAACAAGCTGTCTGAAACTTGGCCTGCGAGATAGCCCGAGCGATCCTCTTCTCTCCGCGCGAGGACATCTTAGATTTCTCACACGGCCAAACGCCACTCAGCATCTGCGCTGGACGCCGGAATGTAAGCAAACAGAGCTGAGAGGCGAGAGCTAAACAAACCTCGCTCTCCGTGGCACCCGTTTCCTGGCTCTGAACAGCCAGCTCTATTGTTTCAGGTTCACGTTCCATGAGCGATGCATCCTCGCCCGGATAGCGCTGTCACTGGGCGTAGGGGCCGTGACCCCTCCAGGCCTCGGCTTTTATTGTCTGAGCTCACCGAGCTCACCTCAGAGCTAGGCATACACAGATGGTGTTGCCTTTGAAGCATGTTATCTCGGGGATTTTGCAGTGGAACGATGTGTTAATGTACATTACTGTACATCGAGATCACTCAGGAAATGCAAAGCTTGCAGAAAAAGAAGAACAGGAAGAAGAGAGAACGAAATATTGAACATACTTTGTTACATAGGGTGCAGGTCAAGGGTGGTAAAGCACTGAGAAGAATTATTTTATTATTTAAAAAAAGTAATTTAGATGATCCATTACGTTACACTGAAGACATGATCCCGTAGTCTGATGCAGGTCTGATCAGTTTAATTAATGGTTGTTTTTTTATGGCATTAAACATACTTAGTAACGTCTATTATAAAAAGATTTCTAAAAGCTTAGAAAGGCCAGCTGTTAATAATAATAATAATAATAATAATAATAATAATAATAATAATAATAAGTTAATTATAAACCAGAATAAATAAAAAATAGAGTAAAATAATAAAATAACCTTTTTACGAGCTTTTTAAGCTCCATGGTTCTGAATTTATACAATTATTAGCGACAGTTTAATTTTATGAAAATTTTTCAGCTGTTTTTTTTTAAACACCTCTTGGTGCCTGATATAATTTTGGACCATACCGCAGTGCGGAAAGTCAAACAAATGTTACTTTGCATGACGATCAAATTGATGAAAGATAAATAGTTTCAGATAATCTATTAGTTCATGCCGCCGCGTTTCGCTGACATTGTGAGCCGTGCCTGTTTTGTGTTGAAAGAAGAGTTTAAACTAACACTAACTCCTAATGAGAGATCTTTGGCCCAGTTTCGCTCTTTCTCCGTCTCGTACACGCGCATAACTCATGCGTCTGCGGTCACCGTGGGACCTTATGTCATACCCTTCATAGCATTTTGTCAGAAGTAGCCATCTCTCATTAGCTTTGCAGCTCGAACAGCATAAAGCAACTGAGAGGGGCGAAGAGCCACGATCTGACACCTCTCGCTGGTTTTGGTCTCTACGTACATGGTCGTTAGTAATAACGAGATGATTCGGTCTTTGATGGTTAGTGATTGTGCTTGCTTGTTCTCTCTAAAGCCAGGTCCTCGCCACACCAGAGGTTTCTCATCGGCCGTAAGCCTGTCATGGCCGCCGCTCTGCTTGGGCAGCCTGTCAGTGCTTCAGCGGCGGATAAAGACGGAGCTGCGAGGAACCGCAGGCCCAGGAGGATTCGGCTGAGCGAGTGGGGAGAAGTGTTTGCAGGGGAGTTTTTCTGCGTCTTTTCCAACTGACATTCTTAGTTTAGCAGAAAACAGTCCGAGCATTGAGAGAGAGAGAGAGAGAGAGAATTAGGTCCTCCATGACATGAAGAATGGAAGCCTTGACAAACACAATTGGATGCTACTTCCCCTGGGCTCATACACAAACTCACACCCTCACAGAACGAAAGAGAGAGACAGAGACAGAGAGAGAGAGAGAGAAACACTAAGAGCGCACCGGCCGCTTGTGGCTCCTCGGTCGAGAACGGAAAAGAAATACAAGACGCTCAGTCAGAAGAGCGATGCACCAGAGAATGGAGAGAAGAAGGGATTCACCCTTCCAGTTGTTCTCTCTCTTTGACACCAAGCACCACTAATAAACAGCCTGGGACCTTTTACACAAGTTCACTGACCCTGAAAAACACAGCCTTTAGCAGAGTCGCATGGAGGGAGCGGGTTAGAAGTCTCTTACCGTCAAGCGAATTCTCTACAGAAAACATCACGAGTCATTTGTGCCAATTTTTTTTTTCTCAACTCCTTTTTTTGGTACGGCATTTACAGTTCTGAAGTTTCGAGTTTGTTTAGAGGAGTTGTGAGTTTTGAGGAACTTTGGTACTTTTATATATGTTTTAAGGCAAGTTGGCTTTATGGCAGATGATGTACTGTATATTCTTATGGGGATGGACAATGCGGAGTATTTCGAGTCCATTTTATTTGTTTTCATTAGAAGTTGCCCAGCAAAACATTTTTTGAAAAAAAAAAAAAAAAAAAACTGTTTTGTGAAAATTTTTCAATTTGTATGTACACGTAGCTATGTTAAAACATAACAAGCATCATTTTAATGCAACACTCCACAATGCTAAAAGTACATTATAGAGTGAGCTACGTGTTTCGAATCTGCTGCACCATGCACATTAAATGAAGCGCAAGCGAGAAGGAAATAATGCTTTTGGGATGCTTTTCTCAGTTATTTCCTAAAGATGCATTTAAGTGCTTGAGTGAAAGATAACTAAAAGTTTTTGCATATGATGCAAAACTTTGCATACAGTACGATGATGAAAAGCAGGTACTGTACTCATAAATTACCAAGCGTGTCCATGGTACAGCCGAATTGCATTTAGTGACGCCCACAAAATTCCATAAAAGGGAACAGTGTTGAAATTACTATCAGTAGAAGCTGAAAAAATACTTTCTCACAGGATGAAAATTATTTTGAGTCATGCACTCTCTACAATAGTAAAACATTATGAGGAGCTTTCAAGTCAAACCGGGATTTCTCATGATGCATGGGTAAAACTGACTGACATTTACAGAAGACTTCAGCTGAATGGTGCAAATGTTTTATAGAAGGCTAGAAATCCTTGTCCGATCCTAGCCGAGGTGGGCCGAAGCCCGCTGCAGTCGTTTCCGTGAACATTCAGCACCTGATCCTTGACAATTGATGGATAACTTGTTGCCAACTTGCAGAAGAGATGCATCTACCTGTGAGAACTGTACACACAATTATTAAGAAATACCACTTGCGCATTACAAGAACTCGGTTGGGAGTTATTGGCACATTTCCGTACAGTCCTATTGGCACATATTTGGGCCATTAAAGGCAAACTGAGAAAACTGTCTACCTATTTGGTATCCAAGCACTAGTGAAACTCTGGGAGAAGTGCATTAGTGCATTTATATAGAGGAATAAACTCTTAGAGTTGTGTTCTGTTAATCTGCACAATCAAAAGTCCCAGTTTGGCTCGTAGCAGTTTTTTCTTATGTGTAAATTTGCAATTTTTTACACTTTTTTTTTTTTTTTCAGAATGATTTGATTTTTAACTAGCCAGCTGTCCTCACTGAATAAAATTATTCATATCAACATATTTAAATTAAGGGTAACATTTTCACTCGAGCAAAATATGGAACTCGAACAAAAATACGTAATTGTAAGAAATAGCAGAAATTGGTCAAGCTTATTTGTTAAACAAATTCAGTAGATTGAACAGATAACTATACAAACTTAATTTATTGTAGTAGAATTGCCATACTATAATACCAAACTACAGAAGGCCAAAAATTATTTTTAAGTGCTCAACTATTTAAAGGTTAACCAAGAAACTCATACAGTATATCTGTCAAAAAGTTTGATAATAAAAAACTACAATCATTTTAAAAATTACGCTTTTTGTCAGCTGGCTTGTGTTAGACAGTGCACTTGAAAAAAAAAATGCCATCATGGCATTCTCATGGTATGAACAATTTACTGTACGCCTGAAATCTGAGCACCGTGTGAACCAAGAGAGTAATGCGGCTAATGTGGTGCATGAGGGCCAGAAATGCGATTTCTCTAAATACCTGGATACGGTTTCAACAGCAGGTGCTACAAACTACATTTCTATCAGTCAGCAATTGGCTACCTGTTTTCCTTTTCCCCATCTCTGTGTCCTGTGTATCTTATGAGGTATGAGTGTTCCAAAACTATGGTAATGTAGAGCATGTTATGTATGACATTATGCACAGTAATGTCTCTGAGTGCATTCGAATGGCTCTTTAATGGAGCAGAAAAGTATTCAAAGGTGTTAACATTGATAACAAGAAGGTCAGAGAGGGAAAATAAAAAGGAATTTTAGTACAGAACCTTAGCGTACAGCATAAAGTATCAGCCTCGCCAAGCATAATTAGCACTACAAGCGGTACCATGGCAACTATATGGTTGTGTACATTGCATGTTACCTGTATGTTACAACAAAAGAAAAAGCATATGGATTATTCATTCATACACTGCATGAACCTATTGGTGATATTTATGAATGAATTTATGTATTCATGTATTTAATTATTTACTTACTTACTTGTTTAGAATGGTACTAGCAATATTTTTAATAGAAACTTTTGAAAAAATAATAATTTATTTATGCAAATGAGACTTTGTCTAATTAAACTTCCCTACATTTACATGTGTAATAAACCAAAAGGTTGTTAGAATTAGAATATTTATTTCACTGTGGCAATCAGAAAAGGCTTACATGGGAAATAATTTCTTTTATTATTTAAACAAGAAAATACCATACTATATATATATATATATATTATTATTATTATTTTTTTTTTTCAATACATTGTGGGTCAGTGGTGGCTCACTGGTTAAGGTTCTTGGTTACTTCTTGTTGGTTACCCAGCACCACTAAACTGCCACTGTTGGGCCCTTGAGCAAGGCCCTTAATCCTATCCACACATTTCTCTGGCCATTAAGTTAACAATTATATTTTTGGTTCTATGTCTAGAATCTTTTTTAAGATTCTAGACATAGAATTAAGGTTTAATAATTAGATTAAGGTTTAATATGTTTCTACTAGTTAATATTCATTCATTCATTCATTCATTCATTCATTCATCATCTATACCGCTTAATCCTGTATTCAGGGTCACGGGGGGCCTGGAGCCTATCCCAGGAGACTTAGGGCACATGGCAGGGTACACCCTGGACAGGGTGCCAACCGTTGTTGATATTGTTCATGAAAACATTGATATGTGTATTTTGAAGATTCATAAACTAAATAACATACAAATCAGCACTCAAGCTTTTTCTGGGATATATAACACAATGTTGCCAATATTAAGATATTACATTAGCCACTACTGGACAAAATAAAAAAATAAAAACCTTCTTTTTTTTTCTGTTGAAATTTTATATACACCATAACAGAATACCCACTGCCAGTTAAACTGAACCTAAGCACTGATCAACAACTATACAAGAGTAAGCTGGTGAGAGGATCATGGGTACGCAAGGTTCACTCATGCCCGAAGGGACCAAAGGCCAGTTTGTCCGGTCTGATCCTACAGAAAAGCCAATGTAGTGCAAATCATCGGAAAAAAGGCAATGCTGGTCATTATAGAAAGGCACTAGAACACCCACAGATTCCACAAACTCCACAGCCTACCACTGACCTACGGATCGAGCTGGACAAACAAGTCTGATCCATGGAGGTCCCACCCCGCATCTCACAGCAGCCAAAGAATCTGGTGCCAACATCCTGGTGCCAGGCACCACAGCACACCCAAAGAGGCCATGTGGAGCCACAACCTGAGGGGCCAGATCTACCCCGGAGCTCAAGGGGAATCACAAACCTAAGTGATAATATTATGGTTTTAATGTTATAGCTGATCTGTGCGTATTTATTTCTACCTTTAAAAAGTAAGACATGCTATAGATGATCATTCACAAATGAAAGTTGATATGATAAAAAAACATGTGTACATTTTTTTTTCATGATTCATTTTCAAGGGCACTGTACATACTTACTATGTTGCTATCAAACTTGCACTTAGGACAGAAAGAAATCAGGAGAATAATAAAAAAAAAAAAAATCCTTCTTCAGATGTGAATATCTACACCACACATGAAATGCAATGGCATATATCCATCCCTCAAGCTTTAAAAGTCAGTGCCCAACGCAGCAGCCCCGATCGTAGAGACTCTTCCCTAATGCGGGCCCGCTCGCTTAATCCTCCCGCTTTAGACCACCGATCCGAGCCGCCACAGAACGACAGAGCAAAGTGGAGGGACAGGGACGGGAAAAAAAAGAATGAAACAATGCAGTGACTGACAACTTCAGCCACCGTGACCCTGGAGTTTCCACTTCCACAGCTCTGATGGTGGTGCGGTCGAGTTTTTGCAGCAGAACAAGCAAAGAAAGTCAAATTGGCAAAAGAAAAAAAAAAAGGGATAAGATAAAGAAGGTAAAAATGCATTTACAACCTGACATTATTACTCAAGAATGGGAATTAACTCAAAAAAATTACAACAATATTGAATTATTTGTGAAATGCCCTCCGGCTAGCACAACATGCTGACTAGAAAATAAAACTAGTAGTCAGAAACAAATGAAAGCTTTGTCAAGAACACAAAATCAATGTGGTACCTTAGAAAGATGATTCTTACCTAAATAACTAGCTGGGCATGCTTTCTCTTTCCACCACTAAAGTGTGGTTATAATTATTATTATTATTGTGGTTATAATTAGTTATAATTGTTAAACATTGCCATGTTCTGGATTTTATCTAATATTTTTATGCTACATATTAGCACTAAACCTGAACTGATCTGAAGCTACTGGCCAAATTTAATGAAATGTAAAATTGTTGTACTGTAGTAGTATAATTTATAAACTATAAATTAATTTTCATTCTATATGAACACAAGCTTTTTAAAATGATCTAATGCAGTTTTTCACTTCATCAGCTGGCAAACATGGCTAATCACACATACTGTATATGTTAGCAGCATGCTAGAAATGTATTTTAAGGCTCATTGCATATTTATTTTTATTACACATTGCTACCATGGTACTAATATAAGGAAAACTAAGTTAGCAAAAAACATTGACTAACCATACTGTATACAGTACGTATTTGTTATTAAAGCTGTATTTCTTTTTCACATATAGCTTTTAACTAGCTTGCTAATGAGTATGGCTACTAATCAATTTATTACAGATGGTGAAAGTATGCTACTTAAGACAGTGCTGTTTTTAATCTAAATGTAGTATTTCTTTTAGTTTCTGTGTTTGTGGCAGTACTCCTTCTTTCTTTCCTTTTAATTACACATGAAGGTAGCATAAAAAACTAGCTTGTTGATTAGCGTGGCTAGTTTTTGGTCAAAAAGTTGTTGCTAAAGAGGCTAAATAAAGCTTAAAAAAAGCTGAACTAACTGCTAGCTATTTTAGGCAATGTGCTTTGCTAAGTTGATGTTGCTAATCAGGATATGTTCATTGCTTTCTCTCTTTTCTTTTTTGATGAGTAAATGGCAGTATTCTATGGATAAATCTTTAAAAACTGAAAATAGATACTTTTTTAAGGTACAAGAAGGCTATTTTTGCAAGTTGTAAGCTTAATACCAGAACCAGGAAGCATAAAAACCTTGTATATCTGGCCTTCTGTGACCCTGTGTATGTGTGCGTGCATGTGTGTGTGTGGGTAAGGTGAAGTGTGTACTTGCTCTCATGCTTCTGGTTTTGATCCGTCTAAGGCACTTACCCGTGAAATCTCACCCACCTCAGATGTGTGTGGGAGAGAGAGAGAGAGAGCAGGAGTGGGGGAGTCAGAGAGTTCAGTGGAAGTAAGATGCTCCCTGGTTCTCCTCGCCTTCATAATAGCCTTTGATTAAATCAGGGGAAAGATAGCATAGTGCTGCTGACAAAACGCTCTGGAACCTTGTCAAGAGGAGGTCAAACATGCAGACAAATAAGGCAGAAATTACTCCCCGAGAGCCTTGGATCTCTCTCCCTCGCAACACTACCTAAAGCACTAAAAGGTATTTATCCGATTCGCCCTGCGGGCTGCTTGGCCTGCGCTTACCCACAATCCTTGCTGCTCGGCAGGCTCTAATTGTGCTGCGCGTCTCCAGAGCTCACTTGGTGGAGTGCAGGTGCAGCGTCCAAGAAAAATAATTGAACAAACAATTAGGGTGAGCGTTCCCGAGCCACTCGGCTCTGCTATCGACCGTTTAGCTCCTCACGGCGTTGAAAAATGGCCGATGGCACGGCCTGAGCGGTGTGTATTCTGGCACTTTCTTTAGGAATCCCGTAAACCTTCTTCGGAAGGAATTCACGTGACCTCAGGCGGACTCGTCTCCTGTCTGCGCTGGAATAATAACGTTTTTTTTTTTTTTTTTTTTTTTCGCACAGTATCACAGTGGCATCAAACTTAGCACCCTTGATGATGCGACATTATTATTTCCTCGTAGCGGCCAACTTTCCTTCCATCCTGGGTTGTAATGGTGACCCTCTGACCTCTAAGTATGTTGAAAGAAAGAACCTCAGCTTATAAATGGTTCAGATTCCTGTCAATTCACAGTTCGCTTTTTTTTTTTTCACCCAAGTCGACCGAAGTTCACTTTCCCATGCCTGTACTGTAAACATATAGACTAATGAAGAAGAATTTCAGAATTTTACCAGGAGTGAATACATATATGGTATTCTAGATCAAAAGTCATAATTGTATCAGTGCTATAATTGTAATGAATGAGACTCCACATGGAATTTACTTTCCAGAGCCTTTTTCAAGGGCACACGGCTCTGCTGTGAACGTAGCAGAGCCAAGAATTACAGCTAACGACTTCAACCAAGGCCTCAATTACTCTCAACCGCCTCCAGCCACGCTGACGTGCCCTAATACTCACTTCTGTCGAGTTTCCTTTCCTTCTCTCTTCTTTTGTCTCTCTCTTTCTTCTTCTCCATCTTCATCACACAGACATTGGCAGTGATTATGTAATAACAGATGGGGGACGAAATCAACACGTTTAGTGTGTGTGTGTGTGTGTGTATGTGTGTGTGTGTGTGTTTGGGAGAGTTGAAGCCCGGCAGACGGGCTGCACCTGTCAGAAGAGTGACGGTAGTGCTAATTAGCACACCAGAAACTCAGAATCAAAGACATCATCTATACTACAGCAACACCACCGGTGGCAATAATAATAATAATAATAATAATAATAATAATAAATCTTCTTTTTATGTTTTATTGATAACGCAATTAAATTATCGATTCTAACTGGTCAGAAGGTGATGAATATTTTTCTATGATTTAAAGGTTTAAGGTACATTGTGGTATGTTTCTACTGTAACAGCTTATTCACAGATTTATCACATCAGCTAACTTGCAAGCAAAGAAAAAAGACAAATACTCTATAGGTATAAGGTAGTTGGTCAAAACTCCCATGATGACCATTCATTTGACATGCAGTTCCCAGAAAATAATCAGTGACATGGTGATAAGATGCAAATTAGTGCTGTTTTTCATTCTTCTTTCATTCATCTCATACCAAAATGATCACTTTTGTCTAATTGATAAAGAATGATGTGGCAATTTTGAATCCATTTAATGTTATACATCAAGGTTCCATATACTGTATTACAAGTTAACAGTGGCCTCACGTGTCTTCCACAGTGTTTGTTAACAGTTGAGCTGAAATACTGTTTAGATTATGCATACCTCTAAGTAACTGTTTTTTTTCTTTATTGAGAACTCACAGCTTAAGTTGCTTAAGTGTAACTATACTACACTATACCATACTATACCATACTATACTATACTATACTATACTATACTATACTATACTATGTACTATACAACATTGTATTTTAGTATATATCTAAACTAAACTAGACTTAATTTTATTGTACTACAGCATATTGTACTATACTTAATCAATATCACATGCTAGAGAATGCTGTTGTACTGAATATCAGCATGATTATGATGCAGTCAAAGGTCAAAGATATCATAGCCATGCTAAAATGTATGTATGATGTACAATCCCTGGTCCCAAACACCAAGCACCTTGAACAGAACAACACATCACTGTGGAGAGGCAATTCAGAATAACTTGGAAGCAATTGCTACTAACGATGTAGGAGCAATTATTAAGAGACAACATGTTGTTCACCTGATACTTTGCTGAAAGTGCTTTCGTGACTGATTTTGAATGTGACCCACACCTCCGTGACCTACTTTCACCCCAGGCACCCAGGCTTAATTGCACTTAGTGTAATTAACGACTGTTAGAAGAACACCTGTTCTAACAAAAAAAAAAAAAAAAATCCACCACTTTTTTACCAATCATATTTGCGAATTCAACAGAATTCAACCTAAATGTACATGTATCTCATAAATTTACACACAAGCTCCTCTTGCCTCCTGCCAGCCGTGATTTTTCACCCTCTGTGGTCCTGCTGTCACTCCCCGAGCTCGTCTCACACTCGAGGCCATTAGAGAAGAGACGGGGGTGAGAGAGTGGATGGGAGACCGACACCTCAGAGTTAAAGGTTTTTAAACCCACCACAGTCCACTGAACAGGCTTCTACACACACACACACACACACACACACACACACACACACACACACACACACACACACACACACACAGTTTCTGACAGATTGAAATTAATAAATAAAAAAATAAAGCTCCGTATGGTATTGTGGATTCGTGAATAGGTTTGACTTACAGATTGCAGATGTTTTCCCGCTCATGTGGATCTGACCTTCACCTCGCTGTTGTAAATCTGATTCCTGACATGTATTTTTCTCTGTCTCTCTCTTGCTCTCTCTCCCTTTGTAAAGGAGCAGAAAAGATTACAAACAGGCTTCTGTTCATCCCTTGTCATCTACTGTTGTACTTCTATGTAGTGAACAAGATTCACTCATCATTCCATAACCTAACCTGTGGTCTCTATATGCTTGGCTTTAGCCTGTTATTTGTATAATTTTGGGATTTTAAATCAGGTAAATGAGTTTTAGAATAAGCACACACTGCATTACACCTACTGCTTAAAGAAAACTCCATGTGACTCAAAACACATGTATAAGCTAATGCAAAGTACACTGGTTTAAAGAATAGACAAGACAAAAACAAAAAAATGTTGGGTTTATGGGGTTATTGGAAAACAATCAACGACAACTCAAAGCGAAGTTGAAGATTTTCGAATAACCTGTCCCAAACTGGTCTAGTCTTCTCATACCACAACCAACAATTTCAATATTTTCAATAAATAAATATATAATTCTGTTTCGTGTTGTCTGCTAATCATTGTTTATATTATTGCAAATCTAAATAAACAGTTCCTTACTAGAAATCTCCAGCCTTAGGACTTGATCATGGTGGAAAGATCTGAATGCTACAAAGTTCTAACACTGGCGACTCCTTCTCCAATGCAAACTTCCTGGAACAAGGAATTAACAAGAGAAATGAACAACGCTATACTGTACATGATTATTGTTTAATGCATATGATACATTACAAACTAAAAGATCTGTTGGATGGATTAAAAAAAAAAAGTTCAATAAAGAATCCAGGCAGCAAAACTCTATCAAAGACAGCATTCGAACGTTTAAACGCAGCGCTGAAATGAGATCCGACCAAGCAGCTGTGGCAGGTTTGGATCACTTCCTTTAAAGCCACAATGTTAGAGTCTTTTTTTTTTTTTTCTTGTCATGGGAAAACCAAGATTATTTATTAATCACTCACTAGCACATGTTCGCTGTCTGGTAAGACCAAGTTAAAAAGATTTGGATTTCTAAAGCTCCTGGAGGTTTGAGAAAAAAATAAAATAAAATTGCACAAGAAATATACATGACCTTACTGACACTGCAGAAAAAGAACAAAGAGACCGAGAAGCGTTTGACACTTAGACTCACTTATCTGACTAAAAGGGGACGAGTGGTGCTTTCATTTAGTCATGCATGCATAAAAACTTTTTTTGTTAGAAAAAGAGCAATGAATAAAACAAAATAGGAAAGGATGAGATTATGGAGTTTCTGTTTTATTAGAAAGGCTTCACATTTTTAACACATGCTAATGCACCTACATAGCTTTAAATTATTTAACAGAGGTTGGGAATCACCTGCTGGGAGTGGATTCGTACTGTAGTTCGATTTTCAACAAATAGCTATGACATTACCGTGCTAGACATGGGCAGCCCTGGAAAAGAGAGAGAGAGAGAGAGAGAGAGAGAGAGAGTGATGGGAATGCTAGCGAGCTGAAGAGTGCCTCGGGCTAGAAAGTAATGAGTGCTTTTCCACAGAGGGTTCGGACCCAGTATTTGAAAATTGTTTCGTGTCTTAATAAATCTTAAAAGTGTAATTTACTTGTGAAAGAGGAATAACAAAGGCATTGGCACTGCGTTTGATAAAAACCACTTGTTAGGGCTGATATGTCGACGGGGTCTCAAATGGCTTCTTCTTTTTTTCTTCTTCTCGACCTTTTTTTTTTTTTTTTTTTTTGGTTCTTTTCTCAGGTGGCAGCAGGGGTAGTCTCAGATCTTCCCAAATGCTTTATTCACTATGTCGGGATTTGTCGAGCGGAAATTAGAGTGGCCATGTTAAGGATTCAGCCGGTTGGAAACGTGTGCGAGGGGAACAAAGTCGACCGTGATCCCATGTCTATAAACTCTGAATTACAATCATGAATGTTGCATGATCCAAGAGAAAGATCTCATTACACGCATAGTAAATGGTTATTACTTATTAAGATATGCTGAAGATATATACTGTGTGTATATATACTGTATATAACACAGCGCTGTAGGATTCTTGATTCTGATTGGTCAGAAGATTTTTTTTAAATGAAATATGATTGGGCAGAAAGTCTAACATCTTACAATTTCCATAAAACATTTTCACTTTACAAAACGTAAAATAAATTCTTATACCTTAAAATTTAAATTTTACAAAATTAAAATTTTTCATTTGGAAAGGCTTTCGATTTTGTAATGAGTGTTTATATTTATAGTGTTTATAATGAGTCAGCTAGCAAGCATTATGCAATGCAGTTCTCATAAGGTCTCAAGGCATTTAAAAAACTTTATTAAACACGTGGTAATCAGCTAATACATTGCTTTGGGAAAATAGCTTAAAAATCTTTTTGCTGAAATTTAGCTTTGGACAAAATCAATTTCAATTACATTTGAGTGAGTTTAGCCAGAGTTTCAGAGAATAGCACACAATAAGATCCGGCATTTACTCAGTGTTTTGAAGTAATACTGTAAATCATCAATAAAAACATTTAAAATGTAAATATATTTTTTTGTCTTAAATGTTAAATTGATCATTATTTTCTGGAAAAATCTTTAAAGAAAAAAAGAAAGAAAAAAAAAGTCAAATTTCAGTTCCAATGTCCTTAGAGTTTTCTTGCGTCTTCAGTGAAATTTCCTCCGCACAACCTTCACAATTTCACCCGCAGCTCTCTATGAAACGGGTAAACACCCCAATGATGTCTTATTTTCCACTCCAGGACTTGTGTAATGGACAGGGGGCTAAGATATATATACGGAGGTGAGGAATGAGATGAGGCCAAGCTACCCGTCCTTGTACTGCGCTGCCTTTAGGCACTACAACGTGATAATAATGCCATCAGCTCGCTTGACACTGAAATCCAACAAACAGCCTGAAAGCAGAGAAAATCAGCACCATCAAGTAAAAGTGGGGAATTTAAAGGTGCCAGGGGGAAGTATTACATTTAGGTTTTGTGTAAAAAGTGACACATTTCATGATGCAGTACCTAAAATTTACTATATATATATATATATTAGATGTATTGCATATGCAAGTTGCATGTTAAAAGCATGTTTGTGGAAAATCTTGCAAAAGTTTTTGATCATTGGGGTGCAACTTAGCCCCTGCAACTCCTTAAATTTAGGGCAAAATAATCTCATATTTTTAATCAAGTTCATGTGCAGAAAACAGCTGCATTTTGCTTATAAACAAGTAACAAAGTTGCGGTTTTTAAGCATACAATTAGCAAATACGCATATTGTCATGAATCTGTAATTTAGACATCAATCAAAACCACAGTATCAAGAAAAATACGGAAAAAT
Organism: Clarias fuscus; assembly: GCA_030347435.1. NCBI lineage: Eukaryota > Metazoa > Chordata > Actinopteri > Siluriformes > Clariidae > Clarias > Clarias fuscus. The sequence continues at coordinate 36,575,868 of CM059206.1, forward strand.
GAATTTGATGACTTTATTTGAAGATTTTCAAGAAATTTGGATGATAAGACTTTCCATAGTTGTGATCGATGTGAAGCAGTGTTCCTGTTATGAATTTTCCACAAGCATGTCCACAAACTATTTAGTGTTCTTATACCACAATTTATCACAAACATTTATAATCTAGATTTTTTGTTTAATAAAGACCAAGACACCATTTAAATACTTTTTATTTGTTTATAGGTGCACATAAGGTTGTAGAAGGTCCAAGACAAGTTGGTTCATGTTCATTTTTCGTTACAGGAGGTATAAACAGTTCCTTCAAAATCCTTTTCTCTTATAAAGTCATTTAATTATTATTATTATTATTATTATTATTATTATTATTATTATTATTATGTTTAGACTGTGTAAAGCATTTTGGAACTATTGTTACCAGACTAATCAGAATCAAGAATTTCACGGTGCTGTGGTTTAAATAATTACATTCTCTACAAATTTTAAATTTAACAAAGCAAAATATTACAAACACTGGAGACTCCTTTGAAAAAAAGTTTAATAAATGTCTCTTTGCAGAAAGCTTCATCTTCATCCATTTTGTGTATTATTTACTTTATTAAAAACATTATTTACATGCTATAATAATAATAATAATAATAATAATAATAATAATAATAATAATAATTAAAATGACTATGTGAAGCATATTGTGGTTATTAAAATAAAAGTCTCAATGCATCTCAAAATAACTTCACTTGTTCTTTAATTACGTTCCATATAAATTAATGTAAATTCCTTAACTTCTGTAATGTACAGACGCAAATTGTATTCTGAATTTGTAACATTTTTGTCATTATTGCTATTACTGTTCTAAACACATGTTCACAATTGTACTATTAGTCTTTTTTTTTTTTTTTTTTTTGGAATCTGCTAGTCCACTTTGAGTCATTGTCCTGATTACAGCCTTATGGTACATTCAATGCAGCATTGTTGTTGTTATTGCCGTTGTTGTAGAGAAAAAGAGTTATGCAAATCTCTGAGTGTTAATTTGTCTAGGGAAAACAAGGGCAATGTGAGATCCCCGCCGCCTGGTCACTGGATGGTAGAGGGACCTTGGTATTGTGCTGGAAAGAATAATCAATAATTTCCATAATTATGACACCCTAAACAAAGCATGCAATAACAGAAAACAAAGACATGACATGCGTTGCTTCAATTGTAACACATCTCCAACCTCAGCCCCCGCCCCCCCCCCCCCCCCATCCCCCCACCACCACACCACCCCGACTCAGTACATGCTGTCTCACATAACGTGCTGCTTGTAAGACAGAAAGAATAAAACAAAATCAGCTAAAAAAAGCACGGGCTGCAGCTGGCGACACAAATGCGTTTTGGAGGCCGTGGGCCGGCGCGCGCAGTTTGGCCCGATAAATGTATGGAATCAGCCGGCTGCTAAAAACTACAATTACAGGTGATACACAGATTCAAATCACAGGCCTGCCTCTCTGCGAGCTGGGGAAAATTGTCCTAATGACGGGTTTGGAAGCTCACGGAATGAGGGAGGAGAGGACGAGAGCGGAGGGAGGGTGGTGGGGAGGCGGAAAGGGAGGGGGCGTCTCTCATTCTCTCTCTCCCTCTCTCTCACTCGCTTGCTCTGTTTTGTGGTGTGCAGGCAGTAGCAGCTGCACCTGTGCGCTCGGCGCTCTGTGCCTCCCTTAATGATATGGAATGATATCATTAGCCAAAGTGTTCATAAACAGATGTTGAGCCGCTGCCTAAATACTGTCAGCTGAGCGGCGTGCATCCTGAAACGGTATTATTTATATCCAACGTTTAAGTTTGTTATGTTAATAACCCAGCTATTAGCAGGCAGGATGTTGCAGGCAGAATATAAATGTCATGGTGCCGGGTGCCAGCGCGCAACGGCAGAGAGAGTTAAGTACATCTTCACGGGAGCAAGGGGGTGGAACGCTAGTGCTATGTTTAGTGCTATTGTTTCAGTGTCTTTTCCCCCACACTTAGCACCTTGGGGAGTGAGTTCGTATGTCTTTTTTACATACGCGGAGCTGAGTGCAAGTGCATTTCTCCAAGGTGCACCTGCTTTGCCACGCTGGCTCGGTTTAAGAAGAGAGGGGTCTTGACCTCTGACAGATTAGCTGTCTGGCGCAGGATATGCAGTATTGCAGGGAAATGACTCCCTCTCTCACGCACTCCCCCCCTTCCTCATCCCACTCGGCTCCTTCTTTCGGTGGGAAGACAGAGCGCGGAAGAGAAGAGCAGGACCTTTAGCTAGGCCATGTGGAACGGTGTCAGGATTATATCTGATGTCTTTTCCCATTCGCAACTCCAGTGTAAATCCAGCTCGCTCTGCGCTTCATAATGAATTGATAAAGACTCAAAGCATTATGTTCGTTACAAATCATTTTATCCATGACTTGTTCAGGATTACGGAAATAAGCCATATGCATAATAGCTTGGGGGATTTGAATAAAAAATATTATGATAGCGTTGCTTTGGTTGATTTTTTTTTTTTTTAAAGAAACAACTTATAGTGCTAAACAGTGACGTACAATTGTTATTTTATAACAAACATGATAAGAAATAATTTACAAATCATTCAAGCATACAGTATGCTACTGTAAAAGTCTAAAGTTATGGTAAACAGTGTGAAAAAACAACAAACAAACAAATAAAAACAGTTTACGGGTCCAAGTACAACTTAAAAAATAAAAATAAAAATGGTAACCACCCAAAGAACTCTTTAGTCCAAAGTATACAAATCCTGTATTTTAGTAAAAGTTTAAGTCCTCCATTTACATTAAGTGACTTAGAACAAGACAAGACAAAGTACAGATTTTTGCTGTAATATATAGCAGAATAAAGGTAAAAAGTATCCTCTCATAAAACTAGTCACCTAAAATACAAATATGTGAACTATGAACGTAAGTACAGTAACAGAGAAAGTCATTTACCGCATACCTTTCACACCTTTTACCTTACCTATATCAAACTTGTCAACTTTTTACACATTTGTAAACTTTTTAGAGGGAAGACGGAATTTTTTTGTGAGTCAATGTAAACATGGAAACATGTCTGTCTGCAATAATGAGGTATGCATTGCTAGTATACTACCTAACTGGATAAGCTTAAACTTTAAACCGAAATATTAACATTACAAAAAAAAAATTGAATATATTTTCACTTTAACTCCTTAACTCCAACATGATGACAAATCTAAAAGTACCACAGAACAAAATATATTAATTTGACCAAAAAAACTAACAAACAAACAAAACTTTATTACTTAAGAAGTTTACAATGTTTGATAAATCCAAGCTAACACAATGACACATTTTTCAAAGGATTCATATTTTCATAATTTTACTTTAACATATGTTATTTATAAAAAAAAAAAAAAATGAGAATAATGTTGATGCTGGAAAAGTTTAGCATTATTTATTTATTTATTAGTTTCCCTACTTGCTTGTTTTCAAACAATAATGATTTATTTAAAAAAAAAAATACTGTGTCTTTGTAATGATACTGTGGCTCTGTTCATGCTAGCCTATTTGTTAGCCTCTTGCTTAGCATCCAGATTTTGCAGCTCATAAATGCAGTTCAGAAATTTCACTAAATTTCCATGTATGAATGCTCTGTATAATCTTTCTTGTTTCTTTGTTTTTTACCTCAGAAGTTGAAGTTTTCCATTGGTTTTAACCTACTCCAGTGACACAACCTTAGTATTTTTCTTAGCAGTCAATGCTAAGTGTGCTTATAATGTGGCTTTAGGTGAACTATAATAGTATATTGTATATACGTTTATACTTAATAGTATATTATATATACTTTTATAGTTATTCATAAACAAATCTGAGGTAAATGTTGATATTCAGAAGAAATTCTCTGCATGTTCTTTGGTAGTCTAAATGTACCTGTGCTAGCTAGCTTGGTGTTTTCTCATAGCCTAATATTTATGATTAATTTGTTGTGCCTTTTAAATTGTGATTTGCAAGTTATAATATTGTAACACTTCCCCATCTATGAACATTTTATACACCTGTGGGGAAAAAACCCGGATGCCTCCCTTAACGTTGGGGCTTTGTTTGATTTGTCAAAGCTAATATAAGCGACTTTAATCGCACCTACAATAACAGGCCTGAGAAGCTATTACTTCCGTTATACTATAGTAAATGTTAAACTTTTTAGACTAAAATTAAAGCACAGTTTTGATTCAGAGGATTTGAGACGGCACTGATCCCTGCCTCCTCGCTAACCTGCTCACATTAACACGCACCCAGGCATGAGTCACAAAATCACCACGCTACACGTGTTAACAGATTTATGGAAAAGGTTAGGGCTCAATGCCATCACCCCCCCCCCCCCCCCCCCACCCTTTTCTCTCTGACAGGGCCTGCTATTAGGCTCGTTTGTCCGTGCCGACGTGACAGCCCGTTTGACTCTTCCCCTGGCGTGGCCATTAGTCCCAATGCGTTGCCTCTGACAGACACAAGGCTATCGGGCGCTCCGGCAACCCCTCTAATTATTTCCTTGGGCGGCACGAAGGTAATTTTTAACCTTTCACGTGCACCTGGGGAGCCTTCTCACGGGAGCCAAGGTGTCTGTGTGGCATTCAGTCATCAAAACATGACCTTTAATGGCCGTGCAGAGAGCAGTTGGCACCAGTGGCATGCACTGCGCCATGCTAATACCGTTGACTAATTTATGCAGCAGCAGCCTAATCAATTTAGGGGAAAGATGGAGGGATCGACGAGGGAGAGAAGTGTCATCTGCTGGACAAAAAGAGGTTAAAGGCATTTTGGAAAATGACTGGGGTGTTGCAAGAGGAAGGTGCAGGGAAAGAGTGTGAGGGTGGGTGAGATGGAATGATGGTGAGCCGGACGTGAGGAAAGTAATTATGTCATGGATGACGCTTCCAACATGACTAATATGTTCGATTTTTTTTTTTCTGTATGTGTGATGGAAAACATTTTTGCTCACTAAGATATGATCATTATAGATAGACTTTAAAGGCGACTTATTCATTTAGAGTTTAAGACATTTAGATTGGTCTCCAGTGTGCATAAACAGTACAAACAAAAATGTTCCCTTTTTTCCCCCCTAATTTTTGTATTGGTTGGAGTTTGAATGAGCTAATTAGATTTTCCCCCTAATGTGACTTCATATAGGGAGATATATTTGTTCTCAGGTGGGGATAACAAAGAAAAAGTGTCTACTGCTGAGGGGTATTTCAGCTGAAGCATTAACAGACACATTTTGTGTCACCTGGCAGCATGAGAAGCCTGAGAGTGGCATGAGGTTAGCACTGTGGCCTTGGACCTCCTGGGTCGAGGGTTCGAGTCCTGCCCTGAGTCTCCTTCCCTGAAGGGTTTCTCCTGCCTACTTTGGTTTACCTCGACAGTCCAAAGACTTGCAGATTAGGCTAATTGGCATTCCCAAATTGCCCATAGTGTGTGTGCCCTGTAATGAATTGGGACCCTGTCCAGGGTGTACCCCGCCATAAGTCTCCTGGGATAGGCTGCAGGGCCCTTGTGACCCTCCACAGGATAAGTGGTATCGAATTTTGATGAACCTGTGTAAAGAAATACTCAAATATGGAACCTTTAAATAATAAAAACCTTATCTTGATGCTCTACTGTATGTAGACACTAAATCACGCACTTTTAAAGGATTTTATATATATATCAATTTGTGCTGGTTCGATTGTCGCTGTTGACTTTATTTTGAGTTTTTTTTTTTTTTTTATTGTCCTGGAAAAAGAAAAGAAAAAAATCACAGCTACATTGTCCTCCATTATTTTCCACGCTTTGTTCTCCATTTAATAATACATTTCAGGTGTTTATTTTTCATTGTGTTGAATAAAAAAAATGATCACAATCAAAATGAGTGTATCAAAAACGTCCCTCAGTGTTGTCTTCTGTGCACAAATCAGCAGGATCAATGAGGAAGATTCAGTGTCTTTATGTAAAGCCTATTGTATTACAGCGGGCAAAATGAAACTCATTCATTATTCGACAGTAGCAGCTGTGGTGTGTGTGTGTGTGCGTGTGTGTATGTGCATGTGCATGTGTGTGTGACGTCAGGAACTGTAGTAAGTCCATCTGCCAGAAAAATAGCAGCTTTATTTATGCAAGTCAAAGAGTCTGACAAATATTGTGTAGGCAGGTCTCATAGCTAGTAAATATATTTTAATGAGAAAAGAAAAACAACAGCTATGCAGTGATGTCACATATGAGCATCTTAGAAATTGTAATACATCAAATTAGGAATGTTAAAGGAGTAAAGCGCAATGTGTGTTTCCTAAATTATTAATCACGTATTACATGAGGGGCATGAAGTCAAACTGGGACTTTTGATTGTGTAGAAGAACAGAACAAAGTAGAAAATACCATTACTTCCTTATTTAATCCTCTGATACACTAACGCACTTATCCCTGAATTTCACTAGTGCTTGGATATGGTCAAGGTAGAAAGTTTTCTCAGTACATCGGAGCCATGATCCGACTGCTTGCTTCACATCTGAAACGCTGGCCTCCCAGGAACTCCTTTAACGGCCCAAATGTGTTTAAATGGCCTGTAGTGAGGTCAGGGCCGTACGGGGATGTGGCAGTAACGTCCAGACGAGTTCTTGTAATGTGCAAGTGGCGCTGGTAAATGATTGTGTGTACAATTCCCACTGACAGATGCGTCTCTTCCTGAAGTTGCCACAAGTTATCTGTTGATTTTCAGGCATTCTCCGGGAAGAACTGCAGTGGGCTGCGAGCCACCTTGACCGGGATCATCATTTTCGGACGTACTGTGCAGTACGGCCTTCTTCAAAACTTTTTCACTGTTCAAACGTTGCAGCTAAGAGTCTCATCACCCTCATACTGTGCTTGATGTTCTCTGTACACGTTTTACACATTCATTCATGAAAAGTCCCAGTTTGGCTTGAACACCCCTTATAATCACAATGTTCAGTTTAGATTTATTTGCCGTTTAATTCTTGAATCTGATTGGTCACACAGTCTTGATTCATCTTCTATAAGAGTATCTAACTGTACAATAATTCCTGGGACTCCAACAGTGCTGTAGGTTATGTTAATGTGCCCATTCTAACAGGTCAGGGTTTATTCATAGAAAGTTCACTCCAATTAATTATTGCTTTTTTATGAGGTTACTAAACAGGTTGAAGAGATGGTAAAATGGATTGAGTCTCCAGCGTCAGTGAGTTTTCTGCCACGGAAAAGTCATCAGGGCCGAACGCTTTCTCAGCAACATGTTTGGAGCATGACTCCACAAGACGTCTGGGGGTGTGCTGTGGTGTCAGGCACCAGGATGTTAGTGGAGGATCCTTTGGGCGCTGGGACGGACATGGCTTTGGCCTCCATGGATCAGACTTGTTTGTCCAATGCATTCTTTGGACATTTGATCTGATTGTAATCTGGCTAATTTGGAGGCCAGATCAATAACCTTGAACTCTTCGCCTGTTACGCCTCAAATGTGGCAGATTATCATCCACTGGGTGTTCTGATGGAGACCTTGCTACCTTTCATAGACAGCACTGAGTTTTTTCAGCCATTTGGTCACCACAGGTGTTGCTGAGCTTTGGGTGCCCATGATGCTGTTCAAACCATTTTTATTCCTTTATAGTTGATCATCAATGTTATTCAAATCACCCGGCAGTGGGTTAGCTGACCAGAGTAAATAAAATAAGTAAATACGTCAGTATGGTGTACACTGTCTCTGGTAATACCGGAGTAGCAGGTGAACCCATTCACAGCTCAGAACAGAAGCATTGTTCCATTTCACAGTGAGAGAGGTCATTAACTTAGAACTATGAAAGCATATGGGGAGGATATGCATTTTAGACAGATTGACAATAAGAGAAAAAGGGAAAGGCAGAGAGAGAGAGAGAGAGAGAGAGAGAGAGAGAGCGAGTGAGAGAGAGAGATGCAAGCGAAGCCTCAGGCATGTGTAGGAGAAGCTGCCAAGATTTGTATTTGTCTGTAACATCCGTGAATTGCCACGCATTATTAATCGCTTTGCTCTTCTTTGGATATCATCCGCTAACAATATTAACGCTGCCGAAGAGAAAAAAAAAAATGTATAAAACATGAAAGCGCCGTTTGCAAAAAAGAAGGGAGAAAAAAAAAGAAGTCATATTGAAGATTGATTTCTAAAGAATCCTCACCGACTGCTTTTGAGTTCCATTAATAACGTTATCGTATTATAGCTGAAGGATAAACAGTCGGATTAAGGCGACTTTGTGTATATGAAGAATACACACTTGACATATCGGGTAGATCAGAATAAAAGTGCAATCAGGATGATTATTAAATCAAGTCATTGCTTTGCATTCGATGACACAAAATGACATTTATGTTGATTTACATTGCAAAAATAAATAAATAAATAAGTAAAACGAGAGCGAGAGAGAGACCCCAGGAAATGCAAATATAATTGTGTTTAGTTGTGAGTGAATTTCCTGTGCCCATTTAAAACTTGTCAGATCCTATGAGAGCTACTGATGAACCCCTCCGTCGGACCGCTTCTAATCGCTATTCATTTTAATGCATGGATTCGCTCGGGCGCTGTGAAATTTTCACTCGGGGAGGTTTTGAAAAAACATTTTTTAAACGCCGGGCGAAAAAGGTCAGCGTGCTAGTTTTCCCCCAGAGCTACATAATATAATAAAGAAATAAATTTCAAACAACAACAACAACAAAAAAAAAAAACGCACAAGGAAAGACAGATTCCGTGTACACGTGCGTGTCTGATTGATATTCCGAGTCTTTCCCCGGATCCGGCCACCACGTCGCCATTAAGCCTCGAAATGATGCGTTCTATCACCCGCACGCCTCACCTGAGTATTGCATTACTGAAGGAAAGGATGAATAATTAATGATGAGGAATAGGTTCCTGGCAATCGCCGTGCCTGCAATTTAATAATGAGCATTATGTTACTTCTTGTTGTTGTTGTTTTTCACTTGTCCCCCCCCCCCCGCCTCCTCCTTCTAGTCCCTTTTCTACTTCTCTCTCACTCTCTCTCTCATTCGTCTCTCTGTTGTCCCCCTCTTCTTTCTGGTGTCATTCATTTGTCTCATGTGTCTGAATGGCGCAGTGAAGATGACCTCAAATGTCACTATGTAGCAGGTATCGACTTTGTATGTGCCTACTGTACATACATATAGTGTATATCACGTCGCTCATAGCTATAAGAGGAAGATTTCATGTTAAAGAAATTGAGTAATAAAATAAATAATAATAAATAAAATACAAATACAGATACAGTAATAGAAGCAGCGCTGTTCATTTAGCATTTTTTTTTTTTTTAGTAACCTTCACAGACCATCTGGTTGAGACTAGAATGGTGCACTGGGACTGGGAGCCCACTAACAAATAAAAAAAACGTCATGTTCATGAAGATTACAAGGCAAATGAAAACAACATTCATCAGTGCGGGTGTAAAAATCTGACAGTCTGGGTTCATGCATCGATTTAAAACCCGATGACTGAATGCTAATAATCAAAAAGGGACATTTGAGATGTGTAATTCAATTCAAGGTGATTTTGCCTGTAGATAGAGTTTCTTTTGCTGTGCGACTCTACTCAAGCAGATTGTACGCGAAGTTTATCACTTATTGATCAGAGGCTACTAAATTGCATCTTTTCATTTGGCATTGTGTTATCAAATTTTGAATCATTGCATCAAATTTAGATCGAATAAAATTCCGAACCATTTAGATATACACCGTATTCATTCAAATGATGCAAAATACTTTGGAAAATATCAATTGCAATTGGTCTTTAGCTCTGACCAACTCTGAGTGATGTACTGTACTGTAGGTGAGATTGAGAAACACTCAGAGGCAGAATTCTCAAAGCTCGCACTACCTCTTGTTATTTATTTATTTATTTATTTATTTATTTATTTAGTTTCTCCGGTGCTTTCAGTTCAGGCCACGCCCAGTTTGGAGTAAAATGGAGTAATAATCATCGCTTTTGATTCATTGGTTAAACTGATAATAAATGTATATTAAAAAGACAAGCTGATCACATGTCCTGTCTTCTTGCAACTGTATTTGTTTCAGTTGAAAAGCGATGAGAGACAGGAGACAGGCAGAGAGAGAGCGACAGAGAGAGAGAGAGAGAGAAAGTTTAGTGCATATGGAGTGTTTGGTGCTAAGCAGCAGGCTGATGGCGATTGGATGAGCGAGTATGCTTGGACGGTGGTTGCTGTGTGTGTGCGTGTGTGTGTGTGTGTGTGTGTGTGTGTGTGTGTGCGTGTGCGAGTTTGGCCGGCGGTGTGTATTCACGCGTAGGCCAGGTCCTTGCTGCAGGCGGCTCAGGTTGGCCCGAGTACCGCAGGAGAGCAGATGGCCAGCCAAAGCTTGTAGTCACACTTACCTTCCCTGCTAAAGCCCCAATCCCCCCAACACACACTCCTCCAAGACTGGCCGGCACACCGCCGAGAGGCGCTCCAATCTGGACATGAACACAGCCTGCCAAACGCTCACCCCACACAAATACACACACACACACGCACACACAGGCAAATGCACTTCTTTTGAATTGTCCCCCAGCCAGACACTGAGTCCTTCAGAGTAATTAAGATACCTTGGAAAAAAATGAAAAAATCATTCACACTTGTTTGAAAATGCTTAAAAAGGTATATATGGATTGAGGATAATTGGGGAGTTGAAGCCCATGCGTTTTATGGTGCGCGCGTGTGTGTGTGTGTGTTTGTGTTTGTGTTTCTCCCACAGAGACTACGCAACCCGTGCAAAGTATTTGATTACTCTCAACGAATCCCATCCACTGTGGCGCTGATGACAGAGCTAGCGATTGGACGTCACGCGCTACACAGATAACGCTGTTTCTTTAGAGCGAACAGCTTGGGGCCGTACAAAAGTGCCACATCCAGAATCAATAATGCTTAGAGGCGGCACGCGAGTCTGCCTGACATTGCTCAGCTGTGCCTCTTGGCTCCGGACATGGTGAACGCACACTGTTATTAGCCGAGCGTTAGCATCGCAACCGAGTGCAGATGTTAAAGTGGCGGTTCAGAAACAACTCACACATAAAAACTAGAGAGAGAGAGAGAGAGAGATGCTCTCACCTCTCTAATGAAAACAGCTCGATAATGAGGCTTTTGAGGTCAAATGGGAAAACGAGAGCCAAGATATGAAATTATACAGCTAAACCTTCCTTGCTTAAAGTTCACGTAAGGAGTAGGAGTGTCCATGTGACCAAAATGAAATTTTGTAATAATTTAGAATTATTTTAATATAATGTCAAATATTACTTGAATATATTAATCAAAGTAAGTAAATAATAATTAATTTTTTTTTGGGGGGGGGGGGGGGGGGGGGGGATAAACATTCTTCATCTAGCATAGAGTGACAGTTTTATGCAGTCAGGCCTGACAGCCAGGGCAGATTGTCAGTTAAGTGCAAAACTTGCATTTCAATTCCATCACCATGTCAGCCAGCTTTCCGTCTCAGACTTATCTGCCAGGGTGTCGCTGGTGCCGAAGTCATCCAAAAAGCCTCCGGGACGAGTGGAAGGGGGGGGGGGGGGGTTGGGAGGACGCTAGCATCCCTCTCTATTCCAGAACAGATGTCACCCGTGTTAACGTTGAGCCGGTCTCGTTGAGTGCTCAGCGAAAGGTCACCGTCATATGGCAGGTTAAACGGGCTAATTGTAAAATTTAGTCATGGCGCTCCAGGTTATGATCGTCGGCAGAATTATACCATAATTAAAGGTCATTGGATTTGCATTGGAATCCATTATTTTGTAAAGAGGCTGGGGCGCACGTTTGCATATTATTGGCCGCCGCTGCTTGAAATGTTTGAAGTGCGCACTCCCAAGTCTTCGCAGCTCATGCTGAGTAACTCCCTGAAGACAGGAAAGCAAACAATGAACGGCAAGTTTGACAAAAGTCATCGGATTCATCGGAAGATACTTTTTGTCCTCTGTTTCTATTTCAAATAAGCTTGGAGTTCTGGGAGATACTTGGCATTTTAAGGATTTTCAGTGCACCCTCTTATACTACCTAGCAGAGATGATGATATTTATCTTAAATTGGTTCTGTGCTTTGAAGGCTGCTGGGTTATTTCCATGACTGAATAGCATTAGCTAGTCTCGCCTGTTAGAATGCAAGGGTTGGCGCGAGCGTTTCAGACTTGGCAGTTCACCTGTGGGCATTGCCATTGATTGAGATGCATGCGCAGGCGGCCATGAGAGGCCTCGGCTCGCCTAATTGGCCCAAGAGTGCGGCTAATCCCTCTTTCTCTATGAGACCTCCATTTTAAAACAGCATAAATCAATTAATGGAAACTGTAATGTGTTTCTCATTTCTGCCCCAACGATGGCCAGAAAGTTAGAGAAAGAAAAAAAAAAAATTAGCCACCTAACACTCTGATGGCATACGGCATTAATTACCGAGGCACTCGAGCGCTCTTCTCCTCTTACAGTCATCCGTCGAATTATCGTGGCCGTTTATGGAGGTCTGAGTGTAATGAATCCGAATGGTTCTTGCCAATGGTCCCTGAAAGTGTAGCCTATCTTGGAAATGATTGCATTTCCCAACTCTTTGAAAGAGGATTAAGCATCTCCAGGAAATGTCCCTGGTTAAGTGGTTCTTTTGAGGGACATAGGGATTGCAGGAGTAGGAGAAGAAAGCAGAGAAAGAGAATCAGAAAAGAGGGTAGCAGAGAGGAGGTTAAAAGGAGTCATGGCCTGCTAGGTCAATACTGCAGCTTTCAGAGAAAATCCAGTAAAACAAGTTCGGCCAGAGAAAAAATGGGGGAAAAAAAGTGAAGGAAGTGTGACATACTATACTCCAAAACATAATGTTTGTTATAGTAGAAATGCATTTGCATTGTAGAGCCATATCTTTTAAACATTTGATCTGAATTTAGATTTGGACTCGAAGTTGGGGTCCAAAGGTTATAACAGTATTGATGTAAGTTGGGAAACATAGGCTTCAATCGGATTTCCTTCGCTTTCCATTCATTTCACTTTGTGCATTTTATTACATTAATTTAGTTTATGTTCTAATGTTGGCAAATTATTCTTGAGGAGAACCATTCAAGAGTTTTCCAATCGCGTTATTAAATATAACCTTTATTGCAGGGACAGAAAATGTGGACAGAATCTTCAGGGTCTGGTTGGAAAACATTAAGAATTTCCTTCACCAGTGCTAAGAGTTCAAGCTTAAACGTGTTACAGCATAAAAATCCAACAATCAGTGCACAAAGTGCTGTAGAACTTCACATCCCCACTGAGTACCTTTGGGATAAATTGCAATGCCGAGTTCCAGCAATGCCTCCTTGCCCGACATGAGTGCCTGACCTCACCAGTACCCTTGTGGCTGAATGTGAAAATCCCCAAACCCACACTCTAAAATCTATTGGAAAGCCTTCCCAAAACACTCTCTCTCTCTCTTGCTTATTCCCTATGCATGCACATGCACACACTCACTCTTACACTATGGGCATTCGGGAACTCCACCTAGTCTTATCTACAGTACATGTCTTTGGACTTGAACTATGGCAAGAAAGCAGAGTATCTGGAGGAAACCCATCTAGCACAGGGAGCTTTCCCAGAACAGTGGAGGCACCTACTGTCCCATTCCTTGGTGAATATCTCTCATTCCAAATGCAACAAAATGTGTCCAAGCAACTGTATTGATGTGCATTTTTTTTTCTTCTCGTAATGTTGAATGGAAAATAACTTCATAATAATGCATACCTGCATGATGAGTTTATACATTCCTAACCATTCATTCCTATAAATGTATCAAAATCAGGTGCCCTACTTCAGGTGGAATAAAAAAAAGAGGAAAGATTCTTGATTTTTTATTTTTTCATAAGGCGATCTCCTTAAAACATGAATGAGCCAAGAGACCATGCATCATGTTCACCCGACAGGTTAGATTAAAATTTATGAACGACTTCATCAAAAAGCACTTTCTCCCCTGCGCCAGTGATGGGACGACAGATTTGCTGCGACACTGGCGTTACATGGCTGGTTTCAGAGGTGGATTAATGTGCCGGGAGCTCCCGTGATCCCTGTTAGATGAGAGTTTATGAAATAATACCTGTCAGCTGCAGATGGATCACTGGGAAAAGCAGGGCAGGTTTTTCAGGTCATTCCACCATCTGTCACATGGGCCTCATCTGCGCTTGCACATTACCACCTGATTGGCTCTAACTGGCGTCTGTCGCCACCTTTTACCACCTGATTGGTTTTAACAGGGTTCCATAAGCGAGCTTGCTGAGTAAATCCGGTGGTTAGTTAGTAATATAATCACTGTTTAGTCTACAGTCCGCAGTGATTGCTGATTCAGTGATTTATTGCAATCTGTTAAATCCAAAAGTTACATCAATATTTTACATGGAGGATTTTAAGCGTCTCCATCAAAAGCAAGTTGATTTAACGAGTCTACTCATTTAGATTATGGAAATCATCTGCGTGTAGTTTACACCTCAGAGACTGCCAGATTTTTGACCTTCTTCAGTGAAATTTTGCCAGTTATTGAACAGCTTAGCTGCTTTTTCGCACTAAATGGTGGACTAACACTACTGATGCTATCACCCTTGCTTTGGAGAAACTTTGAAGTAAGTGGCTGCTGGTCCATTTAAAGTGTGAAGTGGGCAGCTGCAAGAAGCAGTGTAGCAGTGGGGTGGTTCCAGAGAGAGGGACTCCAACGTGGTTTGGGAGATCCAGCATTCTGGATCAATTGCAGAGGTCGAATGGTGCACAGACGACCTGAGTGGCCTGCGCGGACAGAAAAGGACAAATGCTTCTGATGTGGTAAAGGAAGAATCGGCATTAGCATAAAAGATAAACAGCGTCAAAGGGAAAGGATAAGTGATTGTCCAGGGTATGTAGTGACCCAAGGTGAGATCAGAGTTGTCCTGGGAGATCACGAGATCATGACTTAGGGATGAATCACCTGCAATGAACAGCAGTTCAGTTTTGATAATGACCTCCCATCCCTGATGCGATGTCTACCAGACATGCTGAGATCTTGGCGGAAACTTGCATATCTGATGGAGGGGGGTAGGGAGGGAGAAAAGGAGAGGTGATTATGTCACCCACAAGGTGAAAGGTGTCTGTAACCCACAAAGCAATCGAGTATAGAAGAAGAACAGAGGAGCGCCCAGGACTGAGTATTGTGGGTCACTGCATGAAGTTGGTCCCCGTCAGGTCACCTGATAAGACTTTGCAGGTAGTAAACAAGCATTTGTCATGTTGACCAACAATTTGTTGACCATGTCAGAAATTGCCGTAAGGTCAAGGAGGATGAAGACAACTGCAGATTCCTAGATGTAGAAGCATGCAGCTCCAAATGCCAGTCTCTGTGCCACTTTGAAGCCAGATTGTCATTAAGGGTTGTTTTTTATTAATGCAGGTGGTACATGACCAAATGTAATGGGGCCATTAAAGATGGTAGTGATGAATGTGCTAAGGAAAGATAAGAGAAATCCCGAGAAATCCTAGAAGTCAAGATCTGGAAGAAGTTTTCACCTCATAAAATGCAGCGACGTCTTCAGCCGTCAGGGACGATGGAGCAGGAGAAGCCTGTAGGCTTAGTAGTAGAGAAAAGATTGTGGCGCTTGTGACGATATTGTGCAGAAGTTTGAGCAGCATTTCTTTGGCTGAAATTCAGTTCAAATAAATATTTAGACAGGACAGCATCGTTATTGACAAGACCTGTGTTTTTTCTACTTTCTCTCTGCTGTTCCTAATTCTCTTTCATTGCTGCACAGCACATCTGATACAGTACACAAGGAGCAGGGGGGAAAAAAAATGTTCCTGGGTCTAGAAGATAGAGGGCAGAGGAGGTCAGTTGATGAGTAAAGTGAGGAGAGGAAAGTGTTTGTGGCTAATCCAATGGAAAGGAGCAAAAGAAGTCAAGGTCTAGAAGGTATGATAGAGTGCAGGAAGCCACAAAGGACGGAGAGATAGACTCGAGGTTTCAGCAAGTAGGAGAGAAATATTGATTTAATTTTTTTTTTTTTAGACTTTAGCTAGGATATAAAGTTTGATCATGGAGGATAGCAAGTAATGATCAGAGATATAGAGCGAGGTTGCACTGATATATAACTGAAGACCATTCCCAGAGAATACCTACCCTTTTGTGTGAGAGTGGAATTGTTGAATACCAGAGAGAAGAAATGTAGACAAGGAAGTGGAGCTTGTCAGAGGGGGTTCACGTCTACTGTACAAAGGCAGTGAGATTGCTCCTGACTTACTGTATATATTGCAATATATAATATACAGGATATCATAGGATGAAAAAGTTGATTTTTTAAAGCAAACTCCACCCACAATTGTAACTATTGGACAAATCTTAAATAGTAGACTGCTGAGGTTTTGGAGTGCTGCTGTCTGAATTTCAGTATTTAAGGGGACCTATTATGCAACATGTACATTTTAGTCATTTTTAGACATTCATTTGAGTACCCAGTGTGTGCGTATAAGCAAACAAACCAAAATACAACCCCTGCTTTTTGACCTTTTCCTATTTTTGTATTAAAAAAAGTCAATTAGATTAGTTTGGATAGGGATAATTCATGTTTTTTTTTTTTTCCCCCAGGTCTATCTTAAATCATCGCTGGAATCTATATGAATAAATTACTATGGGTCTTGGTTGTTAGAGATGTTTCTGCCGTGCACAATGATCGTGAAGTTTGCCACCTAGAAAGTGAGTCCAGTGTTGCAATTGGGGGCAAATTTTCACAACCCTTGTTCCATGAAAAATACGTTCTAAATTTCAGCAGAAACTCATACTGTATGAAGCTTCTGTAGTCCCATTGAGCTTTCCCTGTAACGAGCTGCATGGCTTTCCAGATTTAGATGGATGGCTAACTGGAAGTAGTATGGCTAGGAGAAAGAAAAGAGTTACAATAATAAAAATACATAATATTTAAGTTCTACTAAATACACTATAAAATTGAAAGATAACAACTCGTTTTAGCTCAGTGGCAATGCAGAAGCTTTATATGAGTCTCGGCTGAATTTGGAGCAAAACAAGGGCTGTGGAATTTGTCCTTGATTCTATGTTCTGTTAAATCATCCAGCAGAAAATAACTTATAACATCCAAAAAGTTTATGGTAATGTACATACTGTATATGCACCTCAATTTTGATTTAAGTCAGAATTGAAAAAAAAAAAAACTTTCATATAAACCATGCTGAAAACCCTCTCCAACACCAGTAGAACAAGTGTGTGCCTTTCAGCCTGCCAGATTATGGGAAAGGTATTTGTTTAATATCACAAATCCAATCCTCTGAAGCACTGTTTACAGATAATTCCACTCAGGAACAGCACTGTGCTCGTTAATCGCCCAGCTGATGCATGGATTTAAACCTGGGTTGAAAGATTTGCCTTTGAGATTATGTCTCTAATATGGGGTTCTTTGGCTGAAGCAAGACGCCGGCGGGTTACGCGTGTACACACATCCCGCACCTTTAGAGATTCAGACATGGATCAGGCCAGATTTGATCAGGATAAATGAGAAAGTGAGTTTTGTGGATGTTTGGATGAACAGTTGGAGGCTCGAGTGTGCTTTATACGACAGAGAAAGATACATACAGAATCAAAATACTGTAAAGATTATTCAATATAGAAGGATATGTTATCATACCTTAAGGCGTGTATCCTTCCTGAGTGCATGAATCATACAAACCCATTATGAAATTTAATTTGTAGACGTGTAATGAAACAGTTGAAAAATTTGTGGAGGTTGTCATCCAAATACGATGTACTGCAAGGACAAACCCTATGGACTCGGAGACGAAAAAAATGAGAGCAGGGAACACTGTTTCTGTGTTCCAGTTAAATCTGAATTTAATTGATTTGCTGGTTTTGCTCCATATTCCATATACGCCAGCAGATAATGCATTTTAATTGCCTGGCTCACGGGCTCTAGATATGACGTGGTATTATGGTTTTATGAACTCGAAAAACCAACAAAGAGTTCTTTCTTCTTTCCCCAGTTCATCCCACGCCATTAAGAGGTCTGAAACATCTCTGAAGATATTTGGCTCCTAATTGGAAATAATTAACGTTTGCCATCTTGGAGGCTTCAAAGTTATATTGTTCCTTTATGCATCTGAGTAATTAATTTTTAATTTAACACTTGAATGCAAATTCCGCAAATATTATTCATCATTTTGCTGGGCCAAATACTTAAATATTTATGGCCATGCTCAGCAAAGGGTACAGACATGCTGCATGGAAGAACAATTTTGATATTTGATCGTTATTGTTTTTCTTTTTTTTTTTTTTTTTTTTCTTCAGTGTTGACATTGTTGCAGCTGTGAAATACAGCAACCTACTATACTTAGAGGTTTAAAGTGTATTTATACTGGGCAAATCATGCAGCAACAATATCCCTATTACAAGGGAAAAAGTAAATCATTAAAAAAAAAAAATCCTTTAAAGGATTTTTACACTGAGGAGTTCAACACCATAAGGATTTAAAAAGGGTCTGCATTTCAGTGTGGAACATTTTCTCCCTGTGAAATATGAATGTAAATGTGCAAATATTTAAGTCATAACTTAAAAGGCAAACTTTGCGTTTTGCGTTTGTTTTTGGTTGCTGGTTTACATGTACATAGTTTTTCACCACAGTTTTTCTAATTTTCATGCAGCAAATATTAAAATTTTATTTACATGTTTTAGGTTTATGGTTATGATTTATAATTTATATAATACATTTATGGATTCGATTTATTTATTTATTTATTTATTTATTTATTTATTTATTTTTAATTTTTTTATTTATTTTTTATTTTTTTACGTTAAGCTGACATCTGATTAAATGCTATATATTTAATTCATATATATATATATGATTATTATTTATAGGTCCAACAATATATATATTATTTATAGGTCCAACAAATCATATTGAACTAATAAGTTCACTCTTGGGACGACACTCGTAATTGGTAGTTGGTTATAATTTAATCTTGCGTTTTTTTTGTTTGTTTGTTTGTTTGTTTGTTTTTTTATTAAAAGAATGTGATTATAACTAGAGGAGTCAGAATTTATGATATTTTGGATTCTTAAACCTGAACCTTAAACCTTGAACCATCAGAGTTGTATGGGGTGGTTTATACGGTGAAGTTTATTGTGAAAATTTGATGGTTTGGTCCTCATTTTGAAGGGTGTCTCCAGTGTCAGGGCTTTATAATAACCAAGTAAAGCTATAATTTGGATTTCCACCACAAGAAAAAAAAAAAAAAGGAAATTAAATAAAATGCTTATCTTCTTTGTTTTAAAGCAAAAATAATCATCTCCAGACTGGTATCCGTAACATTGCTTTGTTTCACATCACACCATCAGGTTGTCGATTGGTGATAGTCCAATGTGTTTTATTGCTTGCGTAATATATTTCGTGAATGTTCTTAATGCTCAATCACGTGCATATACATGGATATTTCCCTGTTCCATTAATACAGCTGCTACTTGAGTTAAATAAATTGTGGCTTTAATGTTAATTTTATTCATTAATTTCACTTTTTGTTAAATATGAATGTGCTGGCCTAATGGGGTTAAGGGGAAACATCGCTCACTACATAACCTGGCATGAATCTCAAATTAATGTCACACAAATATAAGGAAAGAGAAATGAAAGGAAAAGAAACAAAAAGGAAAAGAAAACCCAATATAACACACACAAAACAATAAAATATGGTTTTAAGAAGTGTTGTGCATGTGCACTTACTTAATAAAATAAATAATCTTCAATAATCTTCTACTTATTTAATGTAATAATGTTTTTTTTTTTTATATATATTTTTTCAACTGAAATGAGGGTCATTATTCTTAATTAGCAACATGATTGGGTAATTAATTAGGTCCTTAACCTCCTCCTGAGAGTTAATATACACTGCCTTTAAAAAAAAAAAAAAAGAAGTAAATTACCAAATCAAAATTCGAGATGCATTCAACACAACTAGACTAATCAAATAAATAAACAAACAAACAAACAAATGCATAAGGACAGTTACTATTATTACATTTACTATAGCTCAGTTTGTATGTTAAATACATTACTGTACATTTTGCATCAAATGCATTCAAATTCAAATAAACATCGAAAAATACATTGTAAATGAACGTACGTTATGGATTCAAAATGCACATGGCACGATAAAAAAACATAAACAATAAAGAAACAATAAACAACAAAATCTGAAAAGCCCCAACTTAAAAGAGGAAGATAAAGGTTGGTACAGCGAGACAGACATGAGGACACAGATACAGTATGAAACTGACAGACATGCAGACAGACAGGTAAAGATATAATAATTCGGAGAGAGTTATAGAAAAACAGACCTTGGGATAGATAAACAAAAAAATAGTGACAGGATGATGGATTGAGCAGAAATGGACAGAGACAGACAGACAGTGATAGAGAGACAGATGCATAAAAAAAAAAAACTAACTGTTTAAGCAACAGACAAATTAGGCAGCAGATTTAGGAGGTGACAATGGAGAGAGACAGAAGGAGGGACAGAGAAAGACAAACTGATGGAAGGGGACATGGAGATAGATGGACACAGACAGGCAGACAGAAAATGAAAGACGGAGGGAGCGCACAGGGACAGAGCAAGACAAGATGTATGAAAGATGAAGAAAGAGGCAGAGTAAAAGAGGGGACGATAAGAGACAAACAGATAAGAAGGGGACAGAGAGACAGACTAACAAAGGAGACACAGAGAGACAGTGTGATAGAGTGGGTTGAAAAGAGATAGGCAGATGAATAGGAATAGAGAAAGATTGATAGAAGAAGACAGAGAGAGACAGCCTGAGAGAGAGAGACAGAGGGAGAGAGAGAGAGACAGAGAGAGAGAGACAGCCTGAGAGAGAGAGAGAGAGAGACAGACAGAGCGAGAGACAGACAGAGTGAGATTGTCCGCATGTTTCTCAGGCTGCTTAAACTCGTTGGCACGCTCTCGTCCCCGGGGGCGGCTCAGAATCCCAGCAACACAAATTTTAGCACGACAGGTGTTAATATGTCCAAAAAACAACCTCTCACTTTCACACACATACACACACACACACACACACACACACACACACACACACACACACACACAGACACATACACACATACACACACAAATACATACACGGGGCATGTGAAGATGAAAGCATGGACACAATTTCACACAGTACCCTACACACACACACACACACTGGTGCGAGTCCGAGGTGCCACCTGTCCATGTGGAGGCCCAGGTGGAGGACGGCTCGAGTTTCTCGGACAGAAACATGCAGTGAGCCGGCGCGATGGGAACGGCAGCTGCTTCCAGATCTCTCGAACATGAAATCATCTCTGGATCTGGGGACGGGCAGAAGGGCCGGACATGCAAGAGTGAAACACACTCATTTCTGTCTCCTCTCGGACACGGCATGTGGGAAACGCTCTGTGTGTGTGTGTGTGTGTGTGTGTGTGTGTGTGTGTGTGTGTGTGTGTGTGTGTGGGTGATAAATTGGATAAAAACGACACTAATGAAAGGACATTATTACAGGACAACAGACTCCCCCTTGAGGACGAGAAAAGATATGTTTACCTAATTTGCATGTTATGGTTCATATTTGACCCCGGGCAGACAGACGGACAAACGGACAGACAGAGACAGAATGACAAATGAAGAGACATAGAGACGGACAGAATTAGAAGTGCAGAGTCAGAGACAGAGAGAGGAAGGCAGACAGACAGATCGAAATAGTTATGGAGGAGCAGACTGACGGAGACAGCAAACGACACGAAGATATAGACAGTGAGACGGAGACACAGAAATAAACCCTGAGTCAACACATCCAGTTCAGAAGATAGACAGATGGACATGAACATGAAAAAAAAAGCAAACAAAGTTCTAGTTTTACTAGTGAGAGACAAAAAGAGACAGACAGAAATATATGCAGAAGCAGACACAGATGACTGGACAGACAGATCGAAAAAGACAGCGAGAGACAGAATGAGACAGACAGGCAAAAAAATAAATAAATAAATAAAGACAAATACAGAGACAAGTTCTGTGTTTTGGACAGCAGCTCTTCTGCAAATATGACGAATCATAAATTTCTGTTATGACTTCATAATAGCTCGTAGATTCAGCGTCCAGATGTTCACTTTGAAGCCCTGACCTCTAGGATTAACTACCACACACACACACACACACACACACACAACACACTAAAACTGTGGTTTGTCTCACAGCTGTAAGTACTGTCAGAGCTGCAGTTACAAAAAATGAATCAGGGCCTTCTGACCAATCGGAATAGCACCGTGGTATAAAACCATGTATCTTCTCGCATCTTTTCTTCTTCTCAGTACTTTAAAACACACAGATTTTCTTGGACGGCCGTCAATAAAACCATCTCCGTTTGTGCGAAACATCACTGGCGTCCGCTGCCGCTCTCGCATTCATTTCCCATAAAGTGCTTTTTTTTTTTTTTTTTTTTCCCTTTTCAGTGCGACTCAAGAAACACAACAGTCTGAGGGAGGAGGGACGATTAACGCATAAAAGGCGAGCGAGGCTCGACGTGCTGATAATGCAGGCACATACATTCACACACTCACAAACTCACACACTCACCAGCTCTGTGGCTTCCCTCAAAGCCGGCAGCATGCAGAAAGAGAGAGAGAGAGAGAGAGAGACAGAGAGAGAGAGAGCCAGTCTGGATATCTGATTGACTGTGATTTATTTCGGAGGGGAATTTCGCTTTGATGGAGTTGATTATGGCTGTGAGAAAAGCGAGCGCTGATAAGAGCCATCACACGCTAAGTGATTTTACTTAAGGAACTTTGGCAGGAGTGAAAAGAAAAAAAAAAAAAGTTGAAATAAATAGAGAACTAAATGTACTCCGAACTGTACTGAAATTTCTCACTGGACTTTTCCAGAAGTTAGGTTGATGGTAACCTTAAGTAACCTTAAGTGTTATAGTTAACCTTAAGTAACCTTTTTTTGTTTTGTTTTGTTTTTGTTTCAAAGTTCTCTAGCAAAAGTCTAGCAAAATGTTTCAACATCCAATCACTGATCATCATTGTTCCAACCAATTACTGATCATTATTAGTTTCAATGACTAATCACCATTGTTTCTAAAGGCCAAGCAGTTCCCAATAGTATTCCCAACAACCAATCACTAATCACAATTGTCCCCAGTGACCAATCACAAAACACGACTGTTCCTGACAGAAAATCACTAATCACCATGGTTTCCAAAGAAATAGTCGCATTGGCGACTATTGTTTCTTAAAACCAATCACCGATCACCATTATCTTAACAGCCAATCACTAATCATCATTGTTCCTATCAACCAATCACTAGTCAATAGTGTTACCAAGGACCAATCACTGATCTTCATGCTTCCCAGTGACCAATCATTGATCGCTACAGATCAGGACAACAAATCATTAATCACCAGTGTTCCCAAAGGCCAAGTATCCCAACAACCAATCACTGATCACTCTTGTTTCCATTGGCCAATCACTGATCAGCATGGTTAGCTCTGACTGATCACTGAGCTCCATCGCTTTTATTGACCAGTGAATGCCATTGCTACCACTGACCGATCACTGTTCTACATAGGTTCCTTCAAGCAATCACTGACCCCCCATTGTTACCAATGGCCTATAACCGATTGCCCTGGTTTCCATTGACAAGTCACTGATCACTATTATTTGTGGCAATAAAACACTAATCACTATTGTTTTCAATGATATGCTACTGATCAGCATTGTTCCAACAGCCGATCACTGATTACCGATAATGCCAACAACAAGTCACTGATCACCATTGTTTTCGATGTCCAATTACTGATCCAAATTAATCCCGGGGACCAATCACCATTGTCTGAAAACCACAAATCACTGAAGATTACATTATGGATGACTAATGTTTCCAAATCATCTTTGCTCCCAATTACAAATCAACAACTATTGTTCCCATTGGCCAGTCAATGATCACCGATCGCTGATCACCACTGTTCCCCAATAAAACAGCAATGACTAGTTTCCCCAGAAACCAATTACTGTTCATCACTGTTCCAAACCACAAATCGCTGATCACCATTGTTCCCAGTGACCAATCATTACTGTTCCCAAAATCTTCCTTCTTCATATACTGTAATACATTTGATATTCAAATTATTATTATTATTATTATTATTATTATTATTATTATTATTATTATTATTATTATTATTATTATAAGTCAGTCTCTAACATCTCAGATTTGAGCACACAGTAATAACTTTAATTACTTTCCCCTGGAAATGGCTGGCAACACTGATCACAAACCCTCTCTCTTTGCAGGCTTATGAATACACAGAAACATAAAGCGGGTTGCGCTTGTATATGTGTGTGTTTGTGTGTGTGTGTGTGTGTGTGTGTGTGTGTGTGTGTGTGTGTGCGCGCGCGTGTGTAGGGCCGGCTGCATTATTACTCTTTAATGCTACTGTCCCATATGTCTGCACACAAATCGACTGAGCACAGATCACATTCCAGACCGAGTCTCGCACGGCCAAAAAGCACAGAGAGTCACGAATCTCACACACAAGCCCAGATACACTGTCAACACTGCAATCTGTGCTGCACTGGGCTCTATACACGCAGCGGGGCCTTAATGCACATCTCATTCACATATACACAGACATTTAGCCACCAATCATTTCAAATCAGTTTTTTAATAGATAGTGCAAAAGTTTGTACACCCCTGTTTTATTTATTTATTTATTTATTTATATATTTGTAGATTTTTATTTATTTATTTATTTTTCTTCTATGTTGTCAAACTGAAATCAAGGGTAGTGCACTATTGTGAACAGACGGACAGATAGATAGATAGATAGATAGATAGATAGATAGATAGATAGATAGATAGATAGATAGAATACAATAAATTGGATGTCTGTGGAGTTGTTTCTTGATGCATGTGCGTGTGTAGATATGGGTGCTGGTTGTGTGCAGGCGTCTAGAAATGTATGTGTGTTTAAATGTGCGGGGGTTTAATTTAAACACAAAGAAAAGAACAGTGCAAAGAAATCAATTAACTATTGGCCACTTTCCTGCCAATCAAACTAGTGTGAGAATATGTTAGTAACCTATAAGACTATTAATCCAGAATTAGAAAGAAAGGAAAAAAAAAAAACTGAAAAGAAAAGAAAGACTTTAAAAAAAAAAAACTCCACGTTAAGGGTTAATTGAGGTACATGTCGATTTTGGCAGGCGTCTCAAAGCCATATTTTGGGATTCTTTTGCACTTGTCGGAGGCCGTCTCTGTGTGGAACGCGCCAGGCGCGAGCCATATGCCGGGGTCAGCGTCGCCTGCACTGAAGCTACACTGCAGTCGCCCGCGCTCCCAGTCGCTCTGAAGCACGCGGCTCGCCGCGCCTGTAATGAATGCAGGACCAACAGGCGCTCCACCAGTTCTCATCTGTGCCAAACACCCAGCAATTACGCTCTAAAACCGCACAGCACGCGTTCATTTAGGGAGAGAAAGACTAGGCGGCGGCTTGTGCCATATTAAGGTGATTGCTTTAACGCTCACACAAAAGGGAACTGGAGACTTGGATATTATCTTCTGCGACATATTCAAATGCAGCAGATCAACTGTTTCGGGAAAGATCATTAGGCCCCAAAACTTATTAGGATTACACTCACAATGGCCATGTTCCCTGCGTGCGAGGATGAGCCGTGAATAACGAACGCCTTTCCCTTTAACTGGTATTTACATTTGAAGTATGATTGTGGGTTTGAAATCGAGTCAGATGTCCAGTTCCCAAGAAAGGAGGATATTGGGGTTGAATGTGAAAATGTACACGGTGGAAAACTCTGTGAGAGAGAGAGAGAGAGAGAGAGAGAGAGAGAGAGAGAGAGAGAGGTTGTAGTAGTAATAGTAACAGATAGGGTAAGTGGGCGGAATGAGAGAACGAAAGGGTTGAGGTGTCATAGATTTGGAGAGGGAAAAAGTGAGAACAAGGGAGTGTGTATGTGTGTGTGTGTGTGCTGTATGTGTGTGTGAGAGAGAGAGAGAGAGAGAGAGAGAGAGAGAGAGAGAGAAGCTGTAATGGAGAAGTGTGTAAGAGTGAACTAGGGCTTTTCTAACTGTAGGGTGCAGCAGTAGGCTGTGTAAGACATCACTCTGGTGAAAAAACTGAAACGTCCTCCCTCTCTCTGCCGGATTCTCCCGTCACGTCTCGGAAAAGCTGCCCTAAAAATGACCATTTGCGACTCAGTCGTCTTTAATATGCACTAAAATACAGTAAGGGAATTTTGCATTAGTGTTGTTTGATGAATATGTTTTTTTGGGGGGGTGGGTTATATAAAAATAAATGATTTGAATCTAACAAGGGTTTAAAATGATCTGATATTTATAGAAGTGTTAATATGAAAACAAACAAATTGTCCGTGTCTTAGGACATTTTTAAACAATTGCTAGATATTGCTTAAAAATGACATTTCTATCTGCTTTTAAAAAAAAAAAAAAAAAATCATAATTACATCTAGTTTTCAATCCAAAATCTATTTTCAACACGAATCATGAACATGAAAATAAAATAGAAAAAAAAAAAAAAATACAAAAAAAAATGATCAAATAAAAATGATTAGTGCAGGACAGGGGAGTGATCACATCACTGTGAATTTTACGAGGAATCATTTTTGGTGATCTTATGTTGCATGTGTTTGTGTTTGTTCTGGATTTTCAATAGTATTTATGTAAATAAAATAACGTTTTTATATGTTTTATTTTCGTCTTAGCGAATATGATTCAAAAGATTAAAAACACTACATTATCGTCATCAAAATGCGTCATAAAATCCAAGACATCTGTTTAATCATTTAACTAACAGCACCAATTTAGCATAACATAACATAACACATAACATGACATCACATATCATAACATCTATTGTCTTATTTAATGCTTTCACGCGGGCCACCTGTGTATTTGCTATTCTACGTTCTCTCTTTTTTCCCCCTAAAACATGTTGGCCTCTTGCCATTACGAAATGTTTTCTCCTCTGATCCGATCTCTCCCAGATGTAGCCTATTAGCCTGCTGTCATTCGCGATCAGCGGACGAGCGCGCGGCGATTAGCCCCTCCCAGAGGCGCGCTTATTGAACCTGGCGTTAACAGCACAACTCCGGCTTGCTTTCTCTTTCTGAATGGAAAGGAGTGCCGATCTCGAGCGTCTCGAGGGACGGATGTACGAAGTGAACACAGTAGCTCGAGTCCGTACAGCCCCTAATCTCCCCCACAACCCACACACACACACACACACATACAGACCCCCACCACCAAAGCCTCATCTCATGAACAATTCATAGGGATTATTATAAATCGGTGAATATCTTATAAATGAGGTCGGGGAACAGAGCTCGGGGTCCTGAACACTGTTCTTGACACCAATCTCATCAGGTTGAACATTTCATAAGAGTGTGTATGCAATAGCAGGGCCTAAGGATTTAAAGCCTTGCGGTTATAGAACCGCGCTGGTATCCAGAAGGTTGTGAGTTCAAATCCTAAAGTTGAAAGTTGCTTCGGCTGAAAATCTAACTCAAATAAAGGTATTGAAGTTTCTTATTAAAGGTTTTTCCAGTGATTAAAATGAACGACATAGTTACATGTAATGTTACGCATCCATGAAATCCTATTGCATTTGTTCCATCACGTTGCTCTAGTGTAAGTCTGGTTACACAAAAACTCCTTTGTGCTTGTGGAGGGGGGAAAAAAAAGAAAGAAAAAAAAAACCACATCACTCACACTGGAGACTCCTTCCTTAAATGTGAAGCAGTAAATGTCAGTGCATTATTAATGATTATGCATTTTTCTATGTCAAATGATAAAAATTCATTTATTAGTAGACAATGTTTAAGACAGAGCATTGACAATGCATGTGAATTAGCTGTTACTATAGAAACGATAACCTGTTATAATGTATTATTAACATTATTAACCCATGCTTTAATTTTGCAAATGAAAAATAACTCAAAGGTTTAACAGAATTGTTAAAATGGGAAAAAATCTGGAAAACAAGGACTGACTTTGGATGACATCATGTGTAAGAAAAACTTACAAATGCTAAATCCACACTTACATGTAGCACATTTTGTCATCAGTTATTTACAATTTAATAATATCAATAAGAACGCTGCTTCAAATTTGCTTTATTACATGACAAATATAATAATATATAGTATAGACATAATGAACTCATAATGCTGCAATTCATGCTTTTTTCATGTTATGTAGTATTTTAATTTTGTATATTTTTATTCAATAATGTCAATAACATCCACAGCCTCTTTGATTTTACTACCACATGGTTATACTTTGTAGTATTAAAAAACATTATTATTATTATTATTATTATTATTATTATTATTATTATTATTATTATTATTTATTTATTTATTTATTTATTTTTATTTATTTATTTATTATTTTTTTTTTCCCCAAAAAAAGATTTGTTCCTGATGCAAATCCGTCTCGAAACAAGTGACCTCGGATATTTACCTGACTCAAACGCTTGTTGCCAGTCCTCTGTTTGGGTTCGGACAAATCCAATAATTGCTTTGTTGGAATGGAACCCAAAAACAAGCGGCAATATTTGAGCGCAAATATTCCTCCAATTATCTTATTTAGTTTTTAAACAAGCACCAGAGTTGGGGAATTTTTGAAGGCAAAAAAAAAAAAAAAAACAGGTAGTGCAAAAAAAAACAGAAGAAATTTTGATTGGATAAAAAAGGAAACAACTCGTGTCTATCTTTTCAACTAATTTGAACTGCATAATAAAATATACATAACCCAAAGTCCTATTAGCTAAACAATGTTGGATTAAGCCTTTTTATTTGTTATTATTATTATTATTTGCACCGTTTAATTTAAAGGCAAATGAACACTCTTAAAAGTTTATCCATCCCTGCAGTGTTTACTGAGCAAAACAAGCTCTCTCTCTCTCTCTCTCTCTCTCTCTCTCTCTGTTCCTCTTTTTTAATTAATCCAAACAACAGGGTTTCAATGATGGTTCAGGATTAATATATTCAATGCTTCTAGTTTCGTGATTTTTTTTTCTTTTCTTTTTTAGCACGTGCCATATTTAATGTACAAACAACCTTTTATCCCACAGCATATTTTTTTTTTTGCGTGATTTGGCACTCTTCCGTTCTGGACTCTGGCCAAATCTTTCATTAGGCTCTGGACATGAAATCAGTCGTGGTTCATATATAAGTCGGACCAACTATTAACTCGTGATTGCTTACCTCGAGTGGAGTTAATAAAGATGATCCAGAATGTTCCGTAGTACACACCCATCTCATCTGCGGTGTGTGTGTGTGTGGTTAATGATTTGTTTTTAGTTTTGAGGAAGCTACAAAGACAACATGCTTTGGTGTTACATGGAGGATGGAGGGTTTACGCCTTCATGCTTTTGCTCTCTCGTTCTTATTGCAATAAGTGGGAAAGCTACAGCTACTGTTTATACAGTCATGGGAATTTAGTTTAAGGAATGACTAAAGTAAGCAGAGCCTTGACGGTACATTGGTGACTCATCCCTTGTAATTTGGTGAAGGATATTGGAAACAGGACAGCCTAGTTTTTAAACAAAATACATTCCAAGCAAAAGAGACGGAGAGCAAGAGAGAGATTTTTTTTTTTATTATTATTATTTTTTTTACAATACGAGTTCTCTCCATTGCTCAAGTAAGGTAAAGGCTAACACACATTTCCATTGAGGCACGTGAAATCAAGCAATCACAGATGTTCAAATTGCTGCATCACAGACTAGTGTTACACACCCAGAGGAAAGTGCTATTCGCCCACTTCCGCGTACTTGACCTCATGGACGTCCATGATAGGCTGGAGTTGCTGGGAAAGAGTTATGTCATCAATGAGATTTGGATTTCTAGTCTCCTGACAGCAAAGTTTTAGAATTGTGTGTGTGGGTGGGGGGGTAATGCCAATAATAATAATAATAATAATACTGTTATTACTATGTTATTGCATATGTTAATATTGTATATTATATTATCTGTACTTTTTGTGTTATTTTTGATATTATCTGATTTATCATTAATTTATATTAATACATTATTACACATTTTTACTATTTTATTATATTTACTATATAGTAAATATAGTAACACAATAGTAAAAATTATATTATTTTATATATTATTATTATTTTTTTATTTATTATTATTATTTTTTATTATTATTCTTTTTTTTTTCTTTTTTTTTCCCCCCATATTCATTCATTCATTTTTTTTTTATACTTACAGAAGTATATCCTTATGCCTCTGATGTGACGAAATTTGTTGGTTGTTTCGAACACTTCCCATTATGATATGATATTTGAATCGATATTCAATTTCACTGATTCAACCTTTCATGCTTCAAACAATCATGAATAGATTCACCTTTGCTTAACTGTTTTTTACGCTGCTTTGTGAAGTTACTGTATAACAAGCCTTAGTGCGTTTCTGTATCGCTATAGAAAGCGGGCCCGGATTATTGTTTACAGTACTCTCCAAACAGCTGGGGTTACAAAGTCACGGCAATGGGAGGGGAAACTGATAATAATAACACATCAGGATTCAGGCACGGCACGGCGGATGACTCGTCCAGCGCAGCTAAACTAAGTGGAGCCTCTTGAGCTAAATAGGTTTTGCTGTACACATAATGAGAAACAATCGATGATGCTTTCGCTTGACATGCGGCACAAATACAGAGATACCCAGTTAGGAAAACGCTTGTAATAAACAGGGATGTGTTTACAGGGTCTGATCAAACACAGCGAGATGTCAATTTATTGTTGGGGAGTCGGGTTTGAGATTTGGGGAACATGGACAAAGAAAGGAAAGAATGAGATTATGTGGAGACTAAAACAGGATGAGACAGTAGAACAATCAACAGTAATCTGGCGTTTACCAGGCGTTGATTCTAAATATAAAAATTATAAAAATTTAAAAATAAAACTCAGCAAGTGCTTCACTGCACTGTAAATTATTTTAAAAAAAATGTCTATTAAAAAATGTAAACATGACATTGTACTTTTTATACAAAAAAAATCTTATCACTTATCACTCCATCCAAATATGAAATAAATATCTCCTCACAGAAAACTTTATGCTACATGAGTAGAAAAGCAGTCACTTTAATCAGAATGGAGAATTCAGTAGTAACATACTGTATGATGGGCGTTCAGGTCAAACTGGGACCTTTGGTTGTGCAGAATAACAGAAACTCCCTTTATTTCTCTATATAATCCCCTGCTGCACTAATGCACTTATCCCAGTGTTTCACTAGTGCTTGGACACCATCAAGGTAGAAGACTTAGTACACTGGAGAGCTTCATGTCTGAACCGCTGGCCTCCCAGGAACTCCTTTTCAATTCATTTGTCCATTCAATTTTATTTCTATAACAATTTCCTTAACAATGGTCATTGTCTCAAAGCAGCTTCGCAAAAATGAAAAGAAAATTTGTGGAAGTGTGTATGTGTGAGGAAAATGTATGTAGATAACAATGAAATTGTCCCTAATGACCAAGCCAAGTGTGACGGCGACGGTGGCAAGGAAAAACTCCCTGAGAAACCTAGGTCAGGACAGTACAGGGGATGTGACAGTAACTCCCAGCCGAGTTCCTGTAATGTGCAACTGGTGTTGGTGAATGATTGTGTGCACAGACAGATTACGTTGTCAAGGATCAGGCCTTCCACTCACTGAATGTTCATGGGAACGACTGCAGTGGGAAACGAGTGATGATGGCTAATCATCATTATATAGATCTATGGCATCCTTTAAAAGATTTGCACTATTTTCAAGAAAGTTAATCACAAGTCCCGGTTTCACTTGAACACCCCACAAATCACAAATTTTCAGATCATTACAAGGAGTAAGCCTTCTTTAACTGTTTTTTTTATTGTTATTTTTTTTTTTTATTGAATACAATAAATAGGTAAATAAAACCTCAAAATGATATTTTCAGAATTCACACTAATAAATATAGTGTTTCTCAGGCATGCCAAGTATGGTATTGATTGTTTTTTTTTTTTGGCTGTTATATTTTTTCTGAGCTCCGTATTTATTTGCTTGGAAATGAAACCTCCTCAGGCAGAAAAGAGTAAGGTGCTTGACCTATTATGAGATTTTACTATATTTGTAAGTAATCAGAAGTTTACAGCAGCCCTAGTTTCACTATCGATTTCATTTATAATGTATCTATCAAATAAGACATTAATGATATTTTAAATGAAAAGCATGGAAGCAACCTTGGAAGTTGATTTAATTATCAGGTTTCTACCTCGTACTCATTCCATCCTTTTTGTTTCTGTGCTGCAACATTTATAGAAACCTCAGTTCATTTTGTATTTTGCCATTTTGAGTCCTGATACAAGGGCAGAGTATCGCAACGCGTCGGTGATACATTGCTGGAATTTAAATAGAATACGTCGTGATATATTTTCAATTTGCTTGCGCCTGGGTCCTGTATGGTGCACCTTAACCGTCTCGCTTCACGTAGCTTATTTGCCGCATATGGCAGGCGCCGACCTTTTTATTCCTCCTGCTTTTGCTGCTATTTAAATAAGCATAGAGTTCCGGCGCTCCTTTTAGCCTTGGACCTGCTACCCCATCACGCATTTATTATTACTTACTGTGAAGGTGAACTTACTCCGTTTCATATTATCATAGTAATTGAGCGTTTATGTGTGTATTTCCCAGCACTCTCCTCACTCGCCGTGTCCTCCTCGTAGCGTGCAAACTCTACGCACCTGGCTAATACAGCCGGAGAACCAAGTTCAAACCGAAACCACGTGTTTACACTTTTCGACTTCAGGTTTGATTATCTCTGTGTTTGTGCGCTCGTGTTCCTGAGTCTGTTGTGTGCCTGAAAGAAGAGACACGCCGGTGAGTAACTGCTATAGATAAGCACGGAAATCTTCCATCAAATCGTCTTTACGACAGTTTATGGTTGCCGTCAGATGACATTTATATATGGCGTTTAGTGGGAGGCCAATGAAATGCCGCCTCGAAAATAAAGTCGGCTATAATTCACGTCGTCTAGCCGTCAGCCTTACATTAATATTATGACCGTATCCGTCACACAGGCCATCTATTACACACAGATGCGGTTCAACATTGTTTGGCGTGACATAAGAGAGGATATTACTCTGACGGGAGAGCGACGCCGGCCCGGAGCGGTCGCGTCAGGTGAAAGCAAATATGACAGGGGCTATTCAGGACCCGAAAGACTGTCATTTTAAATAGAAATAATGTCACTAGATTTAAAGAAAATGACAGCAAGTGCTCTTTATATGTAAAGGAAGAACAAACCATGACATCATAATAAATAATTATCAATGTGGAGCAGATGTGTATTATTATTATTTTTTTTTTTTTTATACCATAGCAATTGGGTAATGATTACGCTTGATCAAGAGTGCCTTTATTATGATTTTGCTCTATTCTCTATTACCTAATGTGTTCACATATACTGTAGATGGTTAGCCCTTACTTTGCATCTCTATATCCAGTACAGTAAACCATGCTCTTTGTTTAACTGCAATGTCTTATCAAGCTTTTTTTTTTTTTTTTTACATTAAACACATGCTTTTTCAAATTTCTGGAAAATGTTTTTTCTTGTGCTTTGTCCCTCTTCATCCTAGCTCGCCACATCTGTGTCACATCTCGCTCTGAAGATCCTCAAGATGTGACACAGGTTTCATGCCGGTTTCATGCTTCCTGACGCAACCCTCCCATTTTTCTAACGGGGCGCAAGGTCAAGGATCCTGTCCGAAGAACTCAACAGTGGAGCCCCAACAGTGGAAAGTACAGTAATATGTGTTACCCCAGTTTATTGCTGCCTGCCTATGCTACAGACCATTTTCATTTGTGAACCTATCCAAAGATGCAATTTATCAATGACCTATAAAATCCTATAAAAAAATTTAAAAAACTGCCATAGAAATTATTTAGGAAAGGTAAATCGTAACATCTGCTTTTCTAAAGAAGTTTCTGAAAAACGCACATAAACTGGAGACTCCTTCCGTCTTCTTACAGAAATCACCATAATAAATAAATAAATAAATAAATAATAATAATAATAATAATAATAATAATAATAATAATAATAATATATTCATTTATTTACTTACTTACTTATTTATTCTGTTAAATAAAAATGTAATTCATGTGGATACAGGGAAATTAGCACTTAAGTCCCTGGAAATTAGCAATTACTATAATAACAATATTGTGCTGTTTATATATATATATATATAAAAAAAGAGGCATTGTGATTTGCCTTGTAGCACTGTCACAGAAAATTAACCGACACCTTCTGACCAACCGAAATCGAAAATTTACCAGCGATGTGGTATGAATGTTAATTAATGAAATATTTCAAAATGAGATTTTGCTAGCGACTTCTACACACCAGTGACTTTCCTTCTGTCCGCATGTTCTGTTTTCTGTTGGTGTCCATTAACTTCCTGTTTTTTTTCCCCCTCCATCTTCCCCACTTGTTTAAGGAACAATATCCCTCGCAGCAGCATGCCCTGATGCATATTTAATAAACCCTAGTATATTCATATTACTGTGGGAGGTGAAGCAGCCCTTCTCCGCTCTCCGTGGCTTCGGCGTCTATCAAACGGGAGCTGATTCGCTATGCCAAGGTGCCTTGCTCGCAGTAATTTATTTGCTCTGCCCTCTTGCTCTAATGTTACAAATGAGAAATGGTGAAATCTCTGCCATAGCAAATCTCCCCGCCGAACCCCTGTCGCTGTCACAGTGCCGCAGAGGAATAAGCCGCCCCTTTAAAACGTGTGTTGATTTTCCATACTCCAATATTGACTAAGCGCCGGCGTTTGATGTATGCCTTACCAGGCCATGCAAACTCACCGGCAGGGCTTAACTTGTTAGTTCTGCCTCTGCCGACTGTGCGGGAACGGCCGCCGCGCCCTCTGATATTACAATTGACTGTTCGGATTGACCCGCTACAAGTTTACTCTTTTTTCTCTCCGGGTCTCGCTCGTTTTATGTCAACAGATTCAGAGAGTTAAACAAAGCTCCGAAGCTATGGTTACTGAAACGTGTTGGGTTTTGTTTGTTCTCGTCGAGCTGAAGTTTATGGGAAAATGCCGTAAAGAAGCTCCAGATTCCGTGATTAATCGTTATATGTTATTATACGAGGTAAACAATGGAGCTTGGGAATTCAGAGCCTCGGCCCTAAATAGGAGAGCGGGAAACAGGGGTTTTGTGAACAGGAAATTGTTTATACAGGAATGTTAAGTGATACCTCCATGCAACTGAGATGTAGGGTCGTCATCTGTCTCTCTCTCTCTCTCTCTCTCTCTCTCTCTCTCTCTCTCTCTCTCGTTCTCTCTGTGTGGCAGATTTAAACTGTCCTTAAGAACTTAAACAGTAAATCAGATCTCTGTTATGTTTTATTAGTTTAATGATCATTTTTGGTTATGAAACATGAGTTATAAAACAATAATTTTGTCCTAGCTTCTTATCACTACACTTTACTTTGAAATATAATCTGGGTGTTCAAGCTGGGACTGGGATGAAGGTGTAATTCTGATCGACAGTTACAGAAGACTTCAAGCACAGTACATTGATGAGATGCTTAGCCTCAGTAAAACATTTGAAGGGTGCGAAGATTTTAAAGAAGGCTGTACGTACTGTACGTGAATAACGATCTCGGTCGAGGAAGCTTGAAGCCCACTGCAGTCATTCTGGTGGACATTCAGCTAGTGGAACACCTGATCCTTGGAAATCAACAGATAAAACTTGAACGAGTGACCTATCTGTCTGTGGGAACTGTACACACAATCATTCACCAACACCACTTGAACATTACAGGAACTCGGCTGGAAGTTATTGCCGTATCTCACATACAGTTTTGATCTCAGTCCAAGGAATTTCCATTAAAGGAGTTCCTGGGAGGCCAGTGTTTTCCATGTGAAGCAGGCAGTCTGACAATGCATATCCCCAAAATTTCTACCTTGATGGTATCCAAGCACTAGCCAAAAGCTGGGATAAGTAGATTAGAGTAGCAGGGGAATTATGTAGAGAAATAACAGTTTTACTCTCATAACTGTGTTCTGTTATTATGCACAATCAAAGTCCCGTTTTGACTTGAACACCCTTTGCTCTTTGTAAATTTCTAACAATGCACTCAATCTCAACAACACACTTTTTTTTATGTATAGCCCCATGTTATAGCTTTTGTTTGGGAGTACAACTTTAACTACACAATAAAAAAAAATATCAAATCAAAATGTTCTGTACTGTATGTTCATATTTTTAAATATGGTCTTGGTTTACGTTTACTGTACAACACTGTTACAGAACTCATATAAAATGTCAAATTAAGATTTAGAAACGTATCTTAAGCATCCTTAAATGTGACACAATAGTGCATATTTCAAACATCCCCAAACCAAGCTGATATAAAATACAATACAATTCAAAGTAAAAATGCCAAGAATCTTGCCACATTTTGTCCTCGAGTAAACTTTCAGCACCATAAACCACCAATGAGTGATTGACATTCCCTAGAGGGCGAAAGGGTAGTGTGCATTTCCATAGGCTCACACCTACAGTATATCTGGGGCGAGGCCTATGCCTGGAGGCAGAGAAACCTATAAGCACATGCTGACCTGGAATCAGAAATGGGGCGCCTACAGTTTCGAGGTCGCTGTTGAAGTGAAATCTTTTGGCTTAATGTGATTGCAGATTGCTCACCTTCTTGTGTTATGCAGTGTATCCAAGGATACAGTGACAACATTAATGCCAACATGGAGAAACTCGAAAAAGTTAAATGTTTTTACCAATAATGTATTTAAGTTATAAAAACAGATAGCAACAGATATTCTGGTTTATCTAGTACAATAGCAATAGCTGTAAAAGATGGACACTTTTAGATAAATGAGCAGGTTCGTTTAGGGGCTTTTTGGAGGGCTACTTTTTCTTATCATCTTTTCCGAAAGGGAAAAGTGTATACTTAAAAATTCTCCCTCAGGGACAAACCCAAAACCCTGCGGAGTTCTAGATTTACCCTTTTCATAAGAGCTTTCACGTATGACCTACTACATCACAGTATTCCTCAAAGGTTCTTTCAGTAGTTAATAGTTTAACATTCTAAGGAAATAGGGTTCTTTAGATATTAAAAGCCCTGAAAGGAAAAGCCTGTTACATAAGCCGTACATGTTCTCCCAGAAGGACTGATTGACAAACGCTTTCATGTTCTAGATTTAAACATTTCACAACACTTTATGAACTATGACAGATGTTTGATAGTTCCATACTTTTCGAATAAAAGTCCCTAAGGTTCTAGTTAGTTTCATAAAGATTTTTAAATGTTTTTATGTAAGACCTTATTTGAAAGGAAAATCTCCTGTCCTACATATTGTAGAACCTTCGAGATGTATTGCATCAACGATAGAGATCCCTTTGCCATAATAGCACTTTAGAAGATTGAATAGTTTCTACTGAAGACCTTTTCTGAAAGGGAACCCGGCTTTTGTACATAGATCCTAAGAGGGATACTTAGGGTTAGAAATCAAACAATCCTGGATTTTAGGTTTTTTTTTTTTTTCTTTTCCTAAGAAGGTGTTTTGGATGAGTGATAGGTTAGCTATACATTTAAAAGATTCCATTGATGTTTAAAAGAGATACAATCTTAAAACTATTGGTCTCTCAGGAGTTCTTTGAATGGTTCATTCCAAAGGTGTTTTTAGGGTTCTAGATCTAAGCTGCCTCTTAAGTGTATCTGACCTACTGTATTACACCCTAAGAAAATATAATTGCTTAAAGGATCTTTGGATGGTTAAGAGTTTTACACTTTTAGAATACAATATTCATTGGGTATAGGTGGCGTTGGAAGTTTACATTCTCTTAGGTTGAACATAAGGTTCATGTTAACAGAATATAGTTTTGGCATGTCAGTTAGGACATCTACTTCATGCATGACGCACATACATTTTCCATCAATTGTTTACAGATAGATTTTTTCAATTACAATTAAGCAATATCACAAGAGATATACTGAAGATCTAAAATTCCAGCAACTTACTGGAAGAAACTAAACGTTTGACCCAATTTAAAGGCAATGCTACCAAATACTAATTACAGTAAATGTATATAAACTTTTCATGCATTGGAAATTTGATGAAAGAAATAAAACCTGACATAAATCAACCTCTCTACAATTCTACTGTCATGTCACATTCTTAAAATAATGCAGTGATCCTAACCGGCCTAAGACAGGGAATGTTTGCTAGGCTTAAATGTCAGTAATTGTGAAAAACTGAGTGTAAAGACTAAGAAAGGACAGGATGTACAGTGTGTATAACTTTTGACTTGAAGTTTAACTTGCGACTTTAATAGTTGTAGATGATACTTCTACTTAAAGAGTTCTTTCAAAAATATCAATGGTTCTTTGGATGATGAATGGTTCTAGCTTTCTAGATGAGATAGATGTCAGGTATTCTCTGAAAGGGAAACGTACTGTTGATCAAAGTTCAAGAAATGACACTTTTTGGATGTCTAGAGTTACTATCGCTCAAAGCTTATTTGGATGGGTAATGATTCTAATCTTCTAAAGGGGTTCGATGTAGATTTTTCTTTCTAAAAGAAAACACCTCTCTTGTTGGTTCTACTGAAAGCAGAACCTGAAAGCAGAACCAGAAAACTGAAGAAAAACAGTATGGGTGTTAGACTTATCAGAAGTAAATAATGTTCTCAAAGGCTCCTTAAATGCTTAATAGTTTAACATTAGAAGCAATGATTAGTGGAGATGGTTGACAATTCCACACTTTGTCACACTTTGTCAATTTCATTCTTAAACTAGTAAATGGGTTTCAGTTTTCAAGGCATTTTTCCTAAAAATAATTGGAGGAACAAACAGTTCAGCCAACCAACCAGTCAACCAACTGAGCAACCAACCAACCAACCAAGCAAAAATAAATAAATAAATAAATAAATAAATATTTAAGTAAGACCTATGAGATGTTTTAAAACATCAGCTATAAGGTACTCTGTTCTGCTATATACTGACAAAAACAATTCTTAGAAAACTTCCAGGATGGCACAGTTTGAGGGCTTCTATACGTTTTAGTGGATGAGTTTTGAATAGTTATGGTTTTGGTTTGTGGTAGGGTACATTTTTGTGGCATTTCCTCATGACTTAATTTCCTTAAAATCAAATAGGAAATTAAGTCCTTTGTCTATACATGTATATTTTGTAAAATTCTTTTGTGTTTAATGTTTTTTTGTTGTTTTTTTAGGGTGGGTAGTTCTAAACATTTTTCTTTATTTTTCAGAGCTCCCTCCCTGTTTCAACCTTCACCAGATGCTTTTCTTATTTTTTCGCTCCTTCTGTTGACGTTTTGTTGTTTGACAGGACTCTGTCCCAGGTTCCGATGTGTGTTTAAATTAGAGCCGAGGTTGTTGGCTTTAAAACTATGCATACGTATGCGTGCTTGCTGCTTTCCCAGGCTTTTCTTCAGCCTGCCAGACTAAGTGTGGCTGACCCCACACTAACACACTTTTTCATTAGAAATCCCTCTCTTTGATTCCTGAGCCAGCCCGTAGCTCTTACAAACTGTTTACTTTGCCCCTGAAAATGAGTTTTAATTATATATTTGTGCAACAGTTTCCTTTGGTGGACTTTAGTTAAATGTTTGCACAGGACAATTAGTTATCATTGGTAAAAAAAAAATGACTGGGACCTGAAAGAATGTGTTTCTCTAGGGTTCCAAACAAAACTGACCATACAGTGTGATAATCCTCTATACAATTGTGAACAAAGCTGTATAATGTATGTGTAGCATAACAGTTTAACGGGGACATACAGTATGCACCAAATATTCTCCTTTGATATTGTGATAAATGTGTGAATATTTAAATTAGTGCATGTGCCTTAAGAAACAGAATCATATGAGAAAGG
Source organism: Clarias fuscus (assembly GCA_030347435.1). Classification (NCBI taxonomy): domain Eukaryota; kingdom Metazoa; phylum Chordata; class Actinopteri; order Siluriformes; family Clariidae; genus Clarias; species Clarias fuscus. The sequence continues at coordinate 36,615,839 of CM059206.1, forward strand.
TGAAAAAAATGTGAACGTTTATTCACTTTACTTCATAGTAGACAGTATTCAGAATTACAGTAAGCATATTGTAAGGAGTTAATACTAAAATTGAACCTCAGACGTACTGTAACTGCAGAACAAAGAGCTTTTCCTTTTTTTATAAGATTCTGATTAACAATATTCAAAGCCATTTTGTTAATTATAAATACACTGATCAGCCATAACATTATGACCACCCGCTTAATATTGAGTAGGTCCCTCCATTGCCACCAATACAGTAATGACCTGTGTATCCCGACACCTTTCTTTTGGAACCAGAATTGAGCTTTTCCTCAATTTTAGCTACACTAGCTCTTCTGCTTTGATCAGACTACACTGGCCAGCCTTCACTCTCCATGTTCTTCAGTGAGCCTTGGCCACCCATTACCCTGTTAACTATTTTTTCTTCCTTGGATCTTCTTTAGTTATGTCCTGACCACTTTAGCTGGTGGACATCCCACAAGAGCTGCTGTTTTGGATTTGCTCTGACCCAGCTGTCTAGCCAATACAATTTGGCCGTTCTCGCAGTAGCTATACAGTATATTCAATATGTCATTACAATGGCTGCTGGATGTAGGTAGAATATGTTAGGCAGCAAGTGAACCTTTTCTCCTTGTTGATGGTGATGTGTTGAAAGCAGAAAAAAAATGGGCAAGCATAAGGATTTGAGTGACTTTGATAAGGGCTAAATGGTGATGGCTAGACAACAGGGTCAGAACAGCTCCAACACTGCAGCTCTTGTGGGATGTTCCCAGGCTTCAGTGGTCAGGACATACCAAAAGTGATCCACGAAAGGAAAACCAGTTAACTGGCGGTTAACTGTCTAGACCCTTTGGAAAAACATTGTCTCAAATGTTTTTACTCAAGACAAGCCTGGCAACCCAAGTGCCACAAACTGCACAGAGGTGATTTTCATACTCTGATTGCGCATCCCAGAAAATTACTCAAGCATGTGCACAGCTCGACTCTGAACATCAAGAACTTTACAATTGTAAACATTGACATAATGTTTAAACATTTTTACGCTATTGTAGAAAACACGCAATACAAAAACCTGTCCATGTCAAATGCACACACACACACACACACACACACACACACACTCAGACAGGTTTGGATATCAGCACTGTCTTTTTGAAGAGGCTCATCACAAAAAAAAAAACAAAAAAAACAATCTTGTTTATAAAACCGATAAAACATGAGATTGCATTTAATAACATTCAAGTAGGTCAGACACCAACCACAGCATGCACATCTAATCTCTAATCAAACTGAATATTCAATTCAAGTATGTCTTTCCTTTTTATCTCCTCTCTTCTCTCTCTCCTTCTCTCTCTTTTTTTTCGTTTATCAAGGATCAGCTTGCTTGTCGTGTTCCTCTAGATATTAGGCGCATGACAAGGAGTAATGAGCTATATGTATATGTGTGTTTTAGTGCACTTAAGCACAACCCGGAAAATCTCAAACTGAGTGTTTTCTTCCGACGACCCTGTTTCCTTGTAAATAAATTTAAATATATGAATCTCTCCTCGGTTTACAGAACCTTTTACCCTGTACACTGTGCTGATTTCTTGATAATGGTCCCATTTACAGTAGCTCTTGTAACTCTTAAATTTAATCTTTTCTTTTTTCAGAACATTTCATAAATGTTCTTACCATTTAAAATGTGTCAATCCACCCCAGATAAGTAGTTACAGGGTTTAGCTTTAAGCCTAGAATCAGCAAATAGACAAAAAGCCTTAAACTAGCATCCCTGTGAATAGCAGTACTGTGCAAAAGTCTTGAGCCCCTCCTCATTTCTTCTTATATTTTATATCAAATCTTGAGGAATAGTTCTCCAGCCTTCCTGAATTTTGTTGCACGTTTTTGTCTCTCATTTTCAGTCCAGTCCCTGTACCTTTCGTTTCAGAGAAATGTTTTTATTTGTTATGCCACACAGTGAGCTATGAATCATTCAAGCATTAAAAACCAAATATCTTAAGGCATAAACCAGTGAGAAAGAGGTGCAGATGATGAGAGATGATCAGGCCGGATGTTAGTATACATGCTGAATGGTTGGAACAAACGAGAAGGGAAATGAGGTTGCTGCCATAGTTATAATTTTTTAATTGAACTTCCATTGAAATCTTTAATTGAAATCCCATTTTTTAAATTTAATTTACATCATTTAATTGAACTTGATGGGTGATTCAAAACTGCACTGTACTGTATACAGAATGATACTATGTAATAAAGACAAAAAAAGGAAAAAATATTATTATTATTGTTGTTATTGATTAAAGTACAGTTTGGCTTATATATATATATATATATATATATATATATATATATATATATATATATATATATATATATATATATATATATATATATATACACATACACACACACACACACACACACACACACACACACACACACACACACACACGGACAAAATTGTTGGTACCCTTCGGTCAATGAAAGAAAAACTCACAATGGTCACAGAAATAACTTTAATCTGACAAAAGTAATAATAAAAAAGAATTCTATGAATGTTAACCAATGAAAGAGAGACATTGCTTTTCAACCATGCTTCAACAGAATTATTTTAAAAAATGAACTCATGGAACAGGCCTGGACAAAAATGATGGTACCCCTAACTTAATAGTTTGTTGCACAACCTTTTGAGGCAATCACTGCAATCAAACAATTCCTGTAACTGTCAATGAGACTTCTGCACCTCTCTGCAGGTATTTTGGCCCACTCCTCATGAGCAAGCTGCTCCAGTTGTTTCCGGTTTGAAGGGTGCCTTTTCCAGAAGGCATGTTTCAGCTCCTTCCAAAGATGCTCAATAGGATTGAGGTCAGGGCTCATAGAAGGCCACTTTAGAATAGTCCAATGTTTTCCTCTTAGCCATTCTTGGGTGTTTTTAGCTGTGTGTTTTGGGTCATTGTCCTGTTGCAAGACCCATGACCTGCGACTGAGACCCAGCTTTCTGACACTGGCCAGCACATTTCTCTCTAGAATCCCTTGATAGTCTTGAGATTTCATTGTACCCTGCACAGATTCAAGACACCCTGTGCCAGATGCAGCAAAGCAACCCAGAACATAACAGAGCCTCCTCCATGTTTCACAGTAGGGACAGTGTTCTTTTCTTCATATGCTTCTGTGAACATAGAGCTGATTCGCCTTGAAAAAAAGTTCCATTTTTGTCTCATCTGTCCATAGGACATTCTCCCAGAAGCTTTGTGGCTTGTCAACATGTAGTTTGGCATATTCCAGTCTGGCTTTTTTATAATTTGTTTTCAACAATGGTGTCCTCCTTGGTCGTCTCCCATGTAGTCCACTTTGGCTCAAACAGCGACGGATGGTACGATCTGACACTGATGTTCCTTGAACATGAAGTTCACCTTGGATCTCTTTAGAAGTCTTTCTGGGCTCTTTTGTTACCATTCGGCTTATTCGTCTCTTTGATTTGTCATCAATTTTCCTCCTGCGGCCACGTCCAGGGAGGTTGGCTACAGTCCCATGGATCTTAAATTTCTGAATAATATGTGCAACTGTAGTCACAGGAACATCTCGCTGCTTGGAAATGGTCTTATAGCCTTTATCTTTAACATGCTTGTCTATAATTTTCTTTCGAATCTCCTGAGACAACTCTTTCCTTCGCTTCCTCTGGTCCATGTTGAGTGTGGTACATACCATGTCACCAAACAACACAGTGACTACCTGGAGCCCTATATATAGGCCCACTGACTGATTACAAGATTGTAGACACCTGTGATGCTAATTAGTGGACACACCTTGAATTAACATGTCCCTTTGGTCACATTATTTTCAGTATTTTCTAGGGGTACCATCATTTTTGTCCAGGCCTGTTCCATGAGTTCATTTTTTAAAATAATTCTGTTGAAGCATGGTTGAAAAGCAATGTCTGACTTTCATTGGTTAACATTCATATAATTTTTTAAAATTATTACTTTTGTCAAATTAAAGTTATTTCTGTGACCATTGTGAGTTTTTCTTTCATTGACCGAAGGGTACCAACAATTTTGTCCACGTGTGTGTGTGTGTGTATATATATATATATATATATATATATATATATATATATATATATATATATATATATATATATATAATGACTGATTTTGAGTTATTGAAGCTTGGGTTAAATTGTATATATATAAAGAATGGCAACTTAGACCTTATGTGTTTACTTGTTAAAAACCTCTAAAAATAGGCAGAATATTATTGCACATATTAACACTTCAAGTGTAATGTTGGAATAGTTGAAGTGTATTCTGTAATGAAGGAGTGCAGAAAGTTTGAGAAGCCCTAATCTAAAACATTGCTTATCTGTAATGTTTGATAACCTGCAGGCCAGAGCCATCTTTAATCAAAATCACCTGAGCTTCATTGGATTCCCATCAAAAGCCTGAGCAGCCTGTGGAGAAGAGTTGGCTTGGTGTTATAAATAACCCTGCACATTCATGGCCTGCAGATGACAGGAAGAACCGAGTGGAATGTCCTCTTCTCCCAAACGGAAATTACTATCTCGTGATTTCCAAAAAAGCTTTTTTTTTTTTTTTTTTTTTTTGGTGACTGGATTGTTTCAAGGCTGAAGGAGGTGAGACGCCTCTCTGGAATCAGCTCTGGCAAAGGGCTACCTCAGCTCAAAACTGGGCCTCCTTCGCTTCCTGCACTGAAACATTTTCATTAAGCCCCAGCCGGCATTGTGCTGTCGTTTGAAGTGGGCGCTGGACTCCGATGAAGCGCTCCTGCCACATGACTTGCAACAGGATGTCTTATTTTATCATGGTCGCATTTCTGGAGATGATCTCTCGTTGGCACAGAAATGGCAACGAGGTCTCCATATGGAGGCAGCATGCAAACTGTGTATGGATCGAACGCCTCTGCCCAATTGAACAGGGGAAAAAATCATGAGGATTAAAAAGACCTAGACAAGGCAGTTTCGATGGATTTTGTGAGACTGAAGTCATAATACAAGCCTAACCCACTACCAAGCCTTCCACACACTTAGCGTTAGGGATTCACAACTTTTTCAGTCTCTACCTTTTCATTTATCTGAATTTTTTGTCTACATTTTAACAGTAGACATACTTCAGGAAGAAATATTTTCTTTGCGTCTAGTATTAAAGTTCGGTACAATATTATATGTGTTAAAAAATTTAAATGAAAGAAAAAAACAGAAAATCAATTGCACGATAAAAATAACAAAATACAATAAACAAATCTTTTTTTTGTTTGGTTACTTCTTGGGCGATAAAGTTTTCTCGGTCTCTACACAAGAAGCATGTAAGGTTAAGGAATCTTCATGACATTTCTGACCTCTGAAATAAAGTATTACTCGTATTGCCAGAAAAATAGGTATTCTTATAGGAAGAAAATAAGTTCTACAGGATAGCAGATTATCATAATGCTTGTACCAGAGCTGTTACTCTTTTAATTTTTTAGGTATAACAAATATATGATGGCAATATCTTCCTCGTGGACATGCTGTTACACTTTTAATTCCAAAATGACCCATTTGTGTTTGACTGGATAGCTCATCAATAAAACCCAAATTCCCTTATTTATTAAGTGTAGTTAAGAAATGAAGAAGCTAAATCCAAAATGATACTGAAGAAAAAAACCAAAAAAACATAGCCGTTGATTTCCATGATAATAAAATGCCTTAGATCTGAAGAGAACCATGTGGTCAATGAAAAGATGTCCAGTTCCTCGCCAACTTTTACTGGACCGCTCGCTTTTTGGATCCGAAAATGCCAATGGCACATGAACACTATAATCGACGCAATTTTCATAACATCTTCAACTTCCGACACATAGAACCACATCCAGCTGGAACCCAAGTCCAAGCGCAGAACTCGGCCTGGTGTCAAGTTTAGCGTCCAAAAAACTGTTAATAATGCAAATCAAAGATGATGCTGCATCTCAATTGCCTGCGCTTTCTTTCTTTCTTTCTTTCTTTCTTTCTTTCTTTCTTTCTTTCTTTCTTTCTTTTCTTCCTTCCTTCTCTCTCTCTCCTTACTTTTTTTCTTGACCTATCTTCTCATTAACTTTGGCTTCACAGAAAAAATGGTTAATCTGGAAAAAAAAATAGCCAGATATCAAATGGAACCTAATATAAAGCGACAAAGTCAAATATCTCTTGTGGTTTTGGTCTTGCCACAGGAACAATAAAAAAAAATCCTGTAGTTTTAAAACTTTTTAAAGGAGCAAAAAAAAAAAAAAAAAGGAAAGAGCTCTGAATGCTCAGAATTGTCTACAAAAATTGTAAACACAGTGAAGAGAATAAAGATGAGTGCATTTTCAATGTTTGTTTGATTGTACACTTGTCCTTCATAGGTTCCAAACTTCATAGGTCCCTCTCATTTTCTTCTTCTTCTTCTCCTTCTCCTTCTCTTTATTATTATTATTATTATTATTATTATTATTATTACAAATAAAACCATTAATGAAAGGTTTGATATGACACATTATACAGTAGATCTAATGAAATAATTAGGTAGAAAAGAAAGTTAAATTATTTTCTAATTTGACTCAAAACCTTTTTCATGGTACATTATAATATAAATGTGGTGTATTTGAATTTTATGAAGTTTTTTTTTCAAATTAATTTACACATATATCAGCATATATGTAAAGAGTACGATTTGCAAACATGTTAAAAAATATTTTAAAATAAAGAAGAATGGCTATGAGATAAATCTGAATTCTTAATATAAATTATTAATAATAATAATAATAATAATAATAATAATAATAATAATAATAATAAGGCATGCTCAGCATCTCAGATTTGCAGGGTAAAGTCTTGCAGTTGTTTAACTTAATTCACAGTTTGACTAAAAATGGGCAATGCAAATTATAGATACCAAAATTTTTTACTAATTTACATTAGATGTGTCTGTATGTAATGTGTGCATATAATCTGTATACAATGCCCGGCCAAAATTTCACCACCAGCGTCATGGGAGGCCTGCAGCCTATCCCAAGGGACTCTGGGCATTAGGTGGGGTAAACCATGAACAGGCTTTCCAATCCCACATGACCACACAATCACACACTACACGGAATATTAAAATGCCAATTAGACTATTTGCTAGGGAGCCTTGTCACAGTTACTATATCGTGTTATAATGGCACCTGGAAGAGTGTGTTATATATTACGTAGGCAGCAAGGGAACATTTTCAAGTCAAGTCAAGTCAAGTAGGCTTTATTGTCATTCCGACCATATACAGTTGAAACGAAACAACGTTTCTCCAGGACCAAGGTGATACATACATGCAAACGACATAAAATAACAACACAACATAAATTAGCAACGCAGATTTTACATTTTTTTTTATTAACCTAAGCTATCAATTTTTTATACTAGAAGAGACAACACTAGACAACAGACAACAAAGTGCATGTGCACCTAAAGTTGATGTGAAAAAAAAATAAGCAAGCATAAGGACTTGATTGACTTGTGGCCAAAGTGTGATGGCTAATAGGAGCATCAAAACAACTACAAAAACGCAGCTCTTGTTGGATGTTCCCAGTTTGTAGTAGTCAAGACATACCAAAAGTGGTCCAAGGAAAGAAAACCAGTGAACTGGGGACAGGGTCATCGGCAGCCAAAGTTCATGCTTGGGAGTGAAGTCTGGCCCATGTAGAAGAGCTACAGTACTGCAGCACAGATTTCTCAAAAGGTTAATGTTGCGCGGTCATTATGTTATAGCTAATCAGTGTATATACTTATTTAAATGTTAACCCAGTTACAAATGTTTCAAAATTTAACCATTTCAATTTCATTGGCTCATTAGCTTCCAAAGAAAAGATGCTTAATTGATTAGATAAATTGCAACAATCTCATTTCCCCTCTCATCAGTTTCAACTACTCAGCATTCAGCATCACTAGTATAATGATCACCGGCCTGATCATCTGTTATCATCTCCACCTGTTTCTCACTGGTTTATGCCTTAAGTTGACGGCTTTTTTATCCTTAAATAATTCATACAGGTAGGTCACTTAACAAACAAAGGACATTCCTCTGAAACTGCTCAGATCTAGGGACTGGACTAAAAATTGAAGCAAAAACCTTGCCAAAAATGATCGAGCCAAAAAAGTCCTTGAGGAAGCCTGGAGAACTTTTCCTCAAGAACGACATAAAAATACAAGAAATCGGGGGGGGGGGGGGGGGGGGGGCTCAAGATTTTTGCACGGTACCATGTATATTTAGGTGCTACATGTAAATGTAGTAGCTGTAAGCGGCATTAATCTGCTTTAATGCCAGAGTGTGAGCTTCTCCAGACGTGCCTGCTAAGCCCACTGTTTGACTGCAGCCGCTTAGAAATGAAACAGCACCACTTAAAATCGAATCCATCACCGGCTGTGTTTAAACGGGCTGCCGTGTTCACTTACCTTCTGCTAAAGAGTACGGTGAAATATTAATAACACTTATCTGTAAGTATTATTAACTTCAGGAAGCCTGAGGAATTTCTAACGTCTAAACCAGCGTCGATCTTTTACACTGAAACCTAATGGAGATTGAGAGCCGTTATAGCGACGACTCATTGAGTGGAACGCAGTATCAAAATCCTCCCTGTTAACATTTCATGAGCAGCACCGTAGCGCTGTACGATTTTTTTTTTTTATTCTTTAAAAGTCCAACCTTAATTGACACCTAGAGGATTTGATTCTCTTTTTACATCCTCGCCTCAGTGACCTCACCTTGTCTGGTTGCTTCTGATTGCCTATGTATATATGTGTGTGAGATGAAGACTGAGACCTCTTTTGACACATCTCCGGCTCCGCGCGCTTAATTCGTCCCCGGGCTCCTGTTACGAGTTTGATTGACACAGAGGTCTCGCCACTGTGACGGCTAAGAACTACGGGGCATTCTGAGCTAGCCCGAGTTTTTTTTTTCTTTTAATAACGATAATAATAATTATACTAATAATTAAAAAAAGAAACAATATAAATAAAACATGTGCAATAATATATCTGACTGCAAAAATGTTCACTGCCTCTGAGGTAAACCATTAACGTCTTATTCTAGGCGTTTGTGACTGATCGACGGTTAGCCAGGTGTTTATTCCTCACTGAGGTGCTACCTGATTTTCTCCCAGTTTTTTCCCCCGCCAGCCCGTCACCAGAGACAGATTTAATTAACGTAATGATCAAAGCAGGAAAAGCAAGTCGGACCCCGAGGTGAGAGCCCTGATGAGCCGGCGTGCTCGGCTAATTATTTAGCATTAAGGTAGACAGACTAGCTCAGAGTTGACTACTTCAAAAAGGCTTGATTAGGTTTGCTTACAACAGCTTTGTGCCTGGAGTAGAGCGACATGACATCAAAACATCAGGGGAGATAAGGAAGCGTGTGTGTTGAGTGGTGCCACAGGTAACTCGGCATCCTTTCTGACAGCGGTTGTTTACATACACGGATGTGACGGATGGCTTTAGTGAGCAAATTGTGGCAACTTTTACCTCAGCATGGGTGAAATATGTAGGGCAGAGAAGCACAAGTAAACACCTGCTCTTCTCCCGGCGGCTGTTTCTATGCTAATGTCAGGGGTAAATATTATACTTTAAAAAATAATAATAATAATAATAATTTTTTTCATAGATAAAATTAATCCCTTTTTAAAAATGATGCAACATTGCCCAGATGGATAAACGTATTGTCATAATTAGGTCGTTAACACTACTTTCTTCACCAATGACGGTAGTGTTAGCCTCATGGCTAAGTCAACACAAATGAACTTTGCTAACTCAGAGGGAAAAGTTTGTTGCTTAAAAGTTTGTCGTTTGATATTCCAGACAGTGATTCTCAATTCCTTAAGAATAATTGGGATGAACAATAGATGCATACAATGCTAGCAGATAAAAGGTGCTCTGTTGTCATTTTGAAAACTAGCACATAAAAAACGTACTAGCGATGTTAAAATCCTAGCATATAGAACTATTTTTTTTTTTGTACAAGCAAATGAAAAGAAAAAATACACTAGCGTACTTCTCTTCAAAATAGCATTGCTTAACTAATATATAACTTTTTTCGGTAGCATTATTTCTACTCTCTATGTACTTAAACAGCAAATCAAACGTCTACTTCGCATTTAGTTTACATAAACATTAGTATGGAAAAAACACCATAGTTCCCTTCTATTTTTATTTTTATTTTTCTGACAGTACCAGTCAAAAGTGTTCAATGAGTCTCTTGCATATTTTGGATGCCTTCAGTATTGATGTACAATGGAGAAATAAATCAAAATCTGGAAAAACCATGGAATTAGAAGGTGAGTCCAAACTTTTAACTGGTGGTTTGCTTAATATGATTGCAGGTTAAGTGAATAGCATTGACTACATTCCTACCCATACCAATATTGTTGGTTAATGACATTAGAGTCTTAGGTGCCCAAAGCTTGTTGATTCTTATACAGAACAAATCCTGGCCTGTCTGGTTCAATCCAGTATAAGAGCTAATGGAGCCCAAATAGCTGAACATGTTAATGCTGGCTCTGATAGAAAGGTGACAGAAACACACAGTGCTTCTCAGTTTGTTGTGTATGGGTCTGAGTAGCCACAGGCCAGTCACAGTGCCCATGCTGACCCGTGTTCACCAAAGTTCACCAAAAGTTCCCAAAACATGTGAGTGTCAGAACTGGATCTTGAAGCAAGGCAATGAGGTGCTTTGGTCAGATCAATAACATTTCCCAAATAACATCATCTGGATGGCAAGTGTGTCTCATACCTGGGGAAGAGATGGCAAGCCCATGCAGGCAGTGTAATGCTTCAGGTAATGTTCTACTGGGGAATCTTGGGTTCTTCCATTCTTGTTGATGTATACTTTGACATGCCCTACTTAAACATTGTTACAGACCAATTATAACCCTTCATGGAAACGATATGTGAATAGTTTGAGGAACATGACAAGGTGTTCAGATCTCTGTCAAATCAAGCATCTGTGGGATCGTGCTGAACAAGCCAGATCTATTGTGATCTCTACTCACGAAGGATCTGCTGCTCAGAGGTCTTGAACATCATAGCTGTTGCATGCCTTGATGGGTACGAACCATTTTGTGTGGCTCTAGGAGGATATACACTATATTAGGTTTTGATATTATGGCTGATTGATGTGAGTACTTGTATATCAAAGGAGTATGCACTTCTGTAATTGTTTAGTAATTTTGATCATTCTGTCTGGCAAGTCAGGTGCAAAATGATATCCTGAATATTAGTAAGTATGGAACCTATTAAAAAAATATGCAGTGATTATGTGCTCTGCCAAAAGCTAATTGCAAAGAGCTTGTGTTGTTGTAGAAAGTGTGTTCAGCCAAAAGGAGCTTCTGCCACCTGGGTCACTGAAGCACTACTCCTTCCAAACTCAACTGGCAACGAACCCACTCTTCTGCGGGTGATAAGGCATCTCGACGTTTCAAACAATTCCATCCGTGATTTTCGGGTGAAGTCACTACAGCGCACAACTGTTTTTCATTGTTTGTCATAGCTGCTGTTTGTTCCCCAAAGGTCTCGGCTGAACAAAGACTGCAACTAAGCAAAACGGGACATATTAGTATATGCCGGTGAACATTCCATAACCCTCATGGCTTTGTCAAACAAACACAGGCAAATATACACACGTGCACAAGTGCATACACTCATGCAGGCAAACATCCAACCTTGTCCTGTGATAAATTTGCTCAACATGAGAGCGGTTTGAAATGTTTTATGGATGACAAACAAGGATGTTTGAAAAGCATCAAAGAGGATCTCTTTGTTTTTTGTATGACCTTTTTGGCACTTACAGCAATATTACTGTGAAAATGAATGAATGAATAAATAAATAAATAAATAAAACCTAATAATACATTAATTTCACAGAAAAAGTTCAATAAATAAAAAAACAAGGATATCAGGATTTCACAGATGTTGAAACAACAAAGTGCTGTGAAGTTCTTGAATTTGATTGATCGGAAGATTCTTGATTCATTTCCTATATATAAATTATCTAAATATATAGAAATATATACAACATTAACATTACAACACAAAACATCATGCATGTTGGTACAGTATGTAGTATCATGTAGGTTCCCATTGTACCTGGTCTTCCCATGGTCGTGGCTCTCCAAGGCCTCTTGCCACCAGGACGGTGACACCGATGCTGTGGATTGTAGGGTGGGGCCCCAATAGCTCGGATTTGTTTGTCTAGCACAACCTTTGGCTGCTTGCTGGATCCTGTGGGCTGTGGGCTCTGGTGCACTGGGTGTACTGGTGCCTTTCTATCGTACCCAACATTTACTTTTTTCAGGTATTCATAATGTATTGCCTTTTTTTTTATGGGATCAGAGACAGACCTGTCTCTGTGGGCATAGGTGAGCCTTGGGTGATCATTTCCCCAGTATTATATATAATTCTGGTATATAATTATATATAATTATATATAATTATATATAATTCTTAAACAATGTAAATGTGTTAATGTTATGGATTGGTGTATATGTATATATATATATATATATATATATATATATATATATATATATATAAATAAAATGTATGATGGTTAATCAAAAAAAAATTAATTGTTGATAAATTGCTGATGCATAAGAGAAATAAGTAAATTAACAGCTAATTAACAGACAGATAGACACATTTTTAGCACAGCAGCCGCTGTTGAGTTGCGCATTTTTTTCTCAAATGCATTTTTTGAGCCACTCGTCAAGGCTAATCAGCGGCAGTTAATATAAACAACAATAGCTGAAATGAAATTGCCTCCAGCCTCATGCTGTCTGTCACAGTTCCGGATGTCACCATGCCTCAACGCAGCAATCAGAATGTGTTAGAGTGGCACATTAAAAAAGATTAAATAAGATTGGAATGCCAAAACCATCAGATAGGCAGAGCTTGATTTTGTATAAAACTAATAGATAATGTTTGCGTGCCTACAGGAGAATGATGGTGTGTGCTACTTGACCTGTGTGAGAGTTCACTAAAGGCATGATATGTAATGTGATCTTATTTGAATGGAGTGTTCCTTGTTCTCACCTTTTCCATGGGCGTTTACTCCAGCTTCTTCAGAATCCTGCTATCTATTAAAAAAAAACAAAAAAAAACAAAAAACAAGCTGGTGCTTGGTTTGGTTGGATTGCGGTACAGTATATGTGTGGGAGGGATAGAAAGAGAGAGAGTTTTTCAAAACAATACACATTATAAATCTGAGAATTGATGGTCTGCTCACAGTATGTGACTTTACTCATTTGTTGTTTGGTGCAACACAAACTATTACTACTACAAACTACACAAATGTCTATCATGTCAAAAAAAAACCTTGAGGAATTCTTGAAATTCTTTCCTTATTTTGCATTGTTTTATGTCATTGTCAGGGAACTATTTTGCACCTAATTTCAAACACACACACACAAGAAATGTTGTAACCTGTATTCAGGGATCTGCTACACATACTGTAGTGTGACAACAGATCAATTTGATTTCATGTCAGAAATGCAGCACTGTGCAAAATAAATATGAAGAAAAGAAATCTACATATTAAATGAAATAAAATGATGTAGATTAAATTAAATACATCGAACAAATGTTTGACTGCAACAGGCTGCAAAGTGCCTAAAGAAACGATTTAAAAAGTGATGGTTTATGTACAGTAGCAACCTCAGCAGCGACCTCATTTCCCCTCTCGTCCGTTCTAAACGCTCAGCATTCAGCATCACCTGTGTACTAATCACCGGCCTGATCATCTGTCATCATCTGCACCTGGTTCGCACTGGCTCATGATTTAAGTTGGATACTTTTTTATGCATGGATGATTCATAGGTCACTGAGTGGCTTAACATTGCTCAGGTACAGTACAGGGAATGGATTTGGCAAAAATTTGACAAAAATAAAAGGTAAAACTTTCTTCAGGAAGAAGGACTATTCCTCAAGACCACATACAAAATCGAAGGAAGTCCGGCTCTTTGGAGGCGATATCTAAAGGAATAACGGCTGGCACAAGGCTTTTGCGCAGCGCTGCATGTTCTTTGATTCTCAGCGTTGTTGTTGCTAATACTTGGAGAGTGTTGAGGGGTTCAATCTACCAAGGTTTATTGCCAGGAAAATCAAACATCATTGAAAATATCCAAACTGACAAACACACGCTTTTGTTGCGTAACTTTTAAACATTTTTAATTTAAAGCAAAATTCTCCACTCTGTAGCATATATTGTACATCCTACAACCTACTGTAGTTCATATCGGGGTGATATTTGTTTACATTTTCACATTTCTTCTTACGATTTTAGTGTTTTTCAGAAGAAGAAAAAATGATAATTGTAACAAGTGTGAAGAATCCAACATAGTTGGCATCAGGAAAAAAAAAAAAAAAAAAAAAAAAAAGATTAATCCGATTCCCATTTCGGCGCTTTTTCATCGCTTTCTTCACAGTTGGACTTGTTCACCACTGAATATGAACATCATGTCTGTGTTTGTCTTTCAGGCCGTTTTCTAAAAACTGATGAAGGAGTTCATTATGGCATTATTTCTGTTTTCAGACCCCAGACAGAGTCTGAGACACAGACTTCAGCATGTATAAATATAACCAGAAGCTGCGTGACAATGCGGCTCTATGAATGATGTTATTTACCGCGTACTATAACTGTGGAAAAGAGGCATGTCGTCTGTTCCCTGTTCCAAGTCAAAAAAAAAAAAAAAAACCTGGTGACACACACAAGGCTTGTCTGTGAATCATGTGAGCCGGGAGGTGGGATTCTTGATAGCCCCCCGTCTCAAACGCAGAGACAGGCAGACAAAAGGAGCAGTGTGTGTTGCCCTGCTAGCTCCAGGCCATGGCAGAAAGGCCGAGTGCTGCGCGCCTCAGACCTGGCCGTCCTGTGCTATTGTGTACGCCGGAGCGCCCGCTGGGCGATGGAGCGCTCAAAGCCTGACGAGACCTACACGCCTGCAGCTGCTGCCCACCTGTGGAGCAAGTCAAATTAGGGAAGGATTCCTGCTGATGGGGCCTTTGGTGTGTGGGGGTTGCAAAACAAGTACATGTGTGTGCGTGTGAGAATGTTGGAAAGGAAGACTGGATGGGCTTTGTGTTTACAGTACTTGTGTTCACGTTAAACCCTTCCAGCCAAGCTGCACCAATGTCACTCACGACTAGGTAACAAGCTGGGTAACAAAAACTGGTCAGCTGAACAAAACATGTAGGTATTTCTGATCACTGGACGAGCAACTGAAAAGTCTTAAAAAAAAAATAAAAATAAAAAAACATTTCCAATTTGAAGCAGTATTCATAAAGAAATGTCAATTATTTTCAACAACGCTTGAAAACTTTTCAACACCATCCAGTCATAATCAGGACAGCTGGCGATTCTGATGTTTTTGAACGGAAGATTTTTGAATACAGAATTTTTTACAGTACATATTTTTTTTTTTGCATTTGGTCTTAAGTGCCTTATTTTTTTATTTCGCAATAAAATGATCCTGAGTGTTCACATCAAACTGGGACTTTTGATGAAACTGATCATGAATGAAGGCGTACAATTGATTGATATAGTGATATTTACAGAAGACCTGAAGCACAACACAATGATGAGACGCTTAGCCACAGTAACACATTTGAATGGTGCAAGTGTTATAAAGAATGTCTGTGAATGGCAATCGGGGCCGATGTGCCTTGGAGCCCATTGCAGTCGTTCCTGTGAACGTTCAGCGGACGCCTGCATCCTTGAAAATCGTTGTATAACTAACTTGTTGCCAACTTGCAGAAGAGACGAATCTGTCTGTGGGAACTACCAACTCCACTTGCACGTTACAGGAGTTATTGCCACATCCCATGTACAGAATATACCTCGCTTCGAGCCATTTTCATGTGTAGCAGAGGATATATAGAAAAATAAAACAAGTTTTTAACTCTCATAACTGTGTTCTGTTTTTGTTATATCAAAAGTCCCAGTTTGACTTGAACCCTCCTTCTTTCATTGTCTTGGTCACTTATCATGCTGGTCGACAGTTTTATACTGTACATGCCATTCAACTACCTTCTAATGTTGCTTCAAGTTGGATTCAGCCCTGACTTCATAACTAAAGAGAGAGATGCAGTGACGCCTCAGTACTTTAGTAGTTCAGATCTTGTGCATCCTCAACTTGGTTACGACAACAACACAAGTTTCCAAAATCTCAACTTTCATGCTAATACCACTGTCCGGGACCGCCTCGTAGGTCACTAGCCAGCTGAGCTGCGCCAACATCTATATTATTTCTTTGTCGGAATTTAATTTCTATTAAATATGATTTTGAACCTGTCTGCTCAATGGGTGTGGACAAAAATTTCACTGACTCTTAACATGAAAACAATAAAGAAAATCACGTTTGTCATTTGGGAATACCGAAAATGAGATGGACGCCGACCACGACATTAGCACCAGGAGCCGGAATTACATGTCTCATGTACAATATTTCACATTAGAATTCATGATGAGGATGACTTTTAATTTGTAGAAAATCATGCACATCTTATCAATTCTTATAGATTCCGCATGACAACTGTTTAAAAATGCAAGCGTTGTTTTGAGCCACTTCAATCCGTCCCGCTAACGAACCACGCAGACATTCGTTAACATGCACAAACAATCACTAATGGAATTTTAGGCCAAAATATATCTCCATGTCATGAAAGAGCATTCCAAACTATCCGTCTTTTCCTGAAAAGGAGTTAAAAAAAAAAAAAAAAACCCGGGCTTGCATCCATTTTCCCAAATCATCTAATTTGGCCTCATGAATGGCTGTAGCCTGAGGCTCCCTTTCAAGCTAACAAGGGATGCTCTTGTTAGCCACGCCATCTCCTCAACTACCAGATAGAAAACATATTAATCATAATTTGGACACGCACAAGAAAAAAATTCATTTCAGGGGTCACGGCTGAATAATGCGTTTTGCCGACACAGGCCGCTCCTTTGTACGCGATCGTTCCTTCCCAGGAACACTGGCTAGTCTTGTGACTATGGAGGTCAGGGAACGATGACATCATCGCCTTGACACGCATCTTGGCCCTGACAGTGGCACCTTGTGTTCTTAGGCTTCCCTTTTTTCTTTTTCCCCGTCTCACAGGACTGTGATTGTGCTGCTGGGTTCTGTGTTCTTTCAAAGAATACCTTTCTGTCTCTCTCTCTCTCTCTCTCTCTCTCTGTCTTTCTTTCTCTCCCTCTCTCTCTCTCTCTCTCTCTCTCTCTCTCTCTCTCTCTGTCTCTCTCTCTGCCAGCTGCTGTGAGAGGCACGCAGAATGCCTCTTCACATAATGATGAATGGTGCTTGACCCACAAGCCTGTTCTTCCACTGAGATGCTCGGGGCTCCAGATTATTTCCGATATTTCCGCACGCTCTGGGGTCAGCTTGGCATTTAAACTCCATGTCCACTGCTCTCGCTGTTCACTGTCCTCAAATCAGTGCTCACGCTAAGGCAGATAAATGAAGATTAAATGCAGCCCTAACCTGCTGAGTGCAGGAGGAGTTTTTTTTTCTCTCTTTTCTTCTCTCTCTCTCTCTCTCTCTCTAAAATGTTTATTGTAATGGGGTCCCACCTTCATTTCTTGCTGGACCATCAAGTATATGATTAATTGCACTGAGCAACAGTTATGGCAGGATTAACAATTAGCTGGACCTGTCAAGCACTCAGCTGAAGATGGCATGCTAATTGAATGGCTGGTTGGCTATTGTGTCCCAAAGCATGGTGGAATTCGAGTGAGCGAGCGAGCGAGCGAGCGAGAGAGAGAGAGAGAGACAGATCCAGCCTCTTTCATCTCACACCCAGGCCAGCTAGCACTAAATAAACCCAAGCTAATTTTCCCATAAATATTCATATCCGTCCAATATGAAGTTTTCAAAGTTACCGTCATGGTACATTTGACCTCGTCTCTGACTATAAGGTCTGACTTTTCACTTTTTCCCCTCCCTCACTTACTTATTATATTGCATTTTCATGCTACTCAAATATGCAAAGTATCTTTTATGTCAGCTTCTTCGTAGAGTGAATAGTTTTGAGGTTGGCGACTACTGATATTTTTTGAAATGTAATGTCAGGAAGTACAAACATGGACAGATCGGTTCATATTGAATCGACTTGCTTTGAGGAATTTTCTTGCTTCATAAAATGCATGGACTGAGTTACACCTCTGATGATATTTATCACCTCTGCATACTATTTTTTTTTAATGTAATTCTTAATATGTATTTGCTGCATAATGAGTTTTAGTGAACATGGTGGCTTAGTGGTTAGTACGCTGGCCTTGCACCTCCAAATGCGCCAAAGAACTCCGTGTTTCCTTACACACTCCAAAAACATCCAAACTATCCTCATTGGCATTCCCGAATTGCCAGTAGTGTGTGAATGAATGTGCGGGAGGGTGTGTGTGCCTTGCACTGGATTGCCACCATGTCCTCCTGGGTCGGGTTTCAGGCCTTCTCTGACCCTGTACATGCAGGATAAACAGTATATAGAATGAATGAATGAGTTTTGGTGATCGTTTGCCAACCGTCGCCTCAGATTGCTTTTCTTGGTTGACAGGAATGGAACCAGATGTAGTTTTCTGTTGTTGTAGCGCATCCTCTTTAAGTTTGTATGTATACTTGCATGCTTTTCTGTTTACCATGGTTGTAAACAGTGGTTATTTGAGTATTTGAGTGTAGCCTTCATGTCCTGTAAAACTAGTACAGCCATTCTTGTCTAACCTCTCCCTTTAGCAAGAGGTTTCTATCCGCAGAACTGCTGCTGTTGTTGTTGTTGTTGTTGTTGTTGTTGTTGTTGTTATGATTTCTTGTAAACTTTGGAGTCAAGTCAAGTAGACTTTTATTGTCATTTCAACCATATACAGTTCAGTACACAATTAAATGAAACAGCATTGTTCCAGAACATGAATTAACAAGAACTAACTAGCTAACTAAGACACCCAATTAGCTGACTAGCTGAGACAAAACAGATTAAAACTATAAATTTACACCAAAAAAAAGTACCTTACAAAAAGACAACATACATTTAACATGAATTAACATCATAAATTAACAAAAGCTACCTAGCTAACTAAGACACCTTATTAGCTGACTGAAACCAAAACCAAATTAGCTGACTAGCTGACTAGCCCATGTGGCACCAACACCCATTATTTATTTATAAATTGATCGTTGATCTTTGGTTGGCATTGCTATGTATGCTTTTTTTTTTTTTTTTTTTTTTTTCGTTTCTCAGCCTCTACTGAGCAGCAGTGCATTGTGGGTATCCTTCATGGGAACCTTCACATCTGCAGGGGCGACAGCTATCTCCCGCTCGTGAAAGCTCCAGCAGGAAGTGGTGGCTCGGGCCGATGCGAGCGAGAGGAAAGGGCACGATTGTTCGTGAGCTCAGGAGGGGCTGCGCCATGGTGTGTGGGACATATCAAAATATTTGACAGACTTCAGGATTATGAAAACGGCTCTGCGGCCCCTGGCTGCTCGGCTGCATTGTCTGAGCACTGGGAGCTGCGATCTGGCCCATTCGGAGCAACTCAGTGTGTGTTAATACCATGTAATGAAATTAAGGGGTTTTGGGCAGCACTGCGTTTGGCCTCCCTGACTGTGCCTCCTTTTTTTTTTTTTTTCTTCTTTTTTTCAACAGCATGGGGATGGTGAAGAAAAGAAAAACATCGCTGCCACATTTTTAGTATTAATCAAATATATCATCAGGGACGTTTCCTACTGATCATAGCAGATTGTTCCAACAGTCAACATGTGTTATAAAGGCTGCTTTTGTTCCTGTCATCTGGGCCAAATGAAAGATTTCTATTGACGCATTATGTTATAACAATCACAAAGTATTTAAACTGCAGTTTTCCGGTTGTGACACGTGTTATAGCATGATATAATGTATTTATTATCGCTACATTTTAATGGAAGTATGAGAACTATGCAAAATTAATAAATGTTAGAGATGCATTTTGTCAGAAGCCCTTTATGACAGCTGAAACATTTATAAAGGCTTGGTAATTGTTATAAGCGCTTTATGATGGCTGACATGATCTGCATATATACAGTACTATGTTCTTCATATTTTACTTCCAAAGAGGCAGACCTTTTTCTATTTTTATAGAAAAATAGGAATAGTTTTCCAGGCTTCCTGAAGGACTTTTTCGGCTCTCACTTTTGCAAAGTTTTTGGCCCTGATTTTCAGTCCAGTCTCTGTAACTGAGCAGTTTCAGGCGAATGTTCTTTTTTGTAATTACAATATTATGAAGTATCCGAGCTGCATCATGTGCCCTTGAATCCGAGCAGATGATGATGGTGACTCTAATGCTGCATGGATAGAAAAAAAGAAAGCCCCAAAACACTTTGTTTGCGGAAATGCATTTCTTTTTTTTTTCTTTTTTTTCCGGTCGACACAGTAAAGAAAAAATGAGTATATTTGTCATTGTATTTTTGTATGTAACTTAAGGCATGAACCAGTGATAAACAGGTGCAGATGATCAGGCCAGTGATTAGTATACTGGTGATGCTGAATGCTAAGTGGTTGGAACAGACAAGAGGGGAAATGAGGCTACTGCTGAGGTTGTTACATAAACTTTATAAACTTTTATTTATGTTTACCATCTTTAATATTCCCATATACTTGTTATAAACCCTATTTAACTGTTTACCTATTCATTCATAAATGTCAGCTGAAATTATGTCATAAATTTTTTGGGACAATCATTGTCTTTTTAATTAATTAATTTATTTATTTATTTTTTAAAATATTTTTGAACATTTAACTCAATGAACTTTATCAAACATGCATGAACATTTACACAGGTTCGTTCCATGGTCTTTATAAACAGCAGACATTTATAAACAACATTTACAAAGTCTTATTTCCACATATGGCACCACAGGCTATTTTTCCAAAACGGTCAGCTGATAAAAGCATACGTGAATGTCTTTTTTATTCATTATTCACATATCAGGTTTATGGCAGTTGCTGTCTTTTTGTTTAAAAAATGTCTATTGTCATGAGCACTTTATTACAGTTGAACAAAATCATAATATATATAATATATATATTATATATATATAAAATCATGACACACAGCCAGGATAGTGTCATGCTGTTTAATCAAAGATCTTTAGACTTCATTTTTGTCCTGTACGAACTTTTGTCCTGTGTCTTCAGCATCCCCCGTCATCCAGGAGAAATTGACTCTACCTGCTGCAGAAAGGAAGTCCACCTTACACCATAGTTTAGCGTAGATTTGCTCTGCTGGCATCCCCTATCTTTTCAGCGCGATATCTCCTGTCAAAGCGTCTCCCGCCGAAACGACGTAGAAGGAACAGAGAGTGAACGAAAAAGGAAAAAAAAAAAAAAAGGAAAAAAATCCCTGATGTTAAACCTCTAGGTACAGAAGGCTGTTAGCAATTGCTGATGATAGTAGGCAAACATTAACATAATAATTAGTGTCTTGTAATTGTTTCATTAAAACCAGTTGTTCCATTTCTCCTCGTGTTTTCCCAGTAGACGGGAGAAAGTTGGACGGCAGCCAGGAGGAGACAGGGACGCCATGTTGGCACCGCCGAGCTCAAGATGGTTCACTTCAGCTCGGGCGAGGAGGAGACAAGCTGTTTGTTTCAGGCATACTCCTCCTCCCTGTCTCTTTTACACACACGCACACACACACACACACACACACACACACGCACACACACACACACACACACACACACACACACACGCACGCACACACACACACACGCACACACACACACACACACACACACCTCTACAAACCTCTACAAAAACATTCAGCAACAGTGAAAGTGTATTAATAATTAAAAGAAATACTAGACATATTGTTTATTTAATTATTGTTTTAATTTGAGTATATTTTAATGATTATATATACTTATACTTATAGCAATAATAAGTATTTAAAAATAATAAAGAGTCCATGAACAAAAACTGTCACATTTTCAAGACACTGGAAGTGGGAAAATTATATTAATATTGCTTTTAATAAATATATATATATATATATATTCATTTATTTTATTTATATTTATTTGTTAGTTTATTCTTGCTATTCTCATTTCGCTTACGACAGAAGTCATAAATGTGCTCATTATGGTTATCGTTTCTATACTGTAGAAATATCATTCATCCATTTGTTCATTCATTAATTTTCTTTAATGCTTATTCTGTATTCAGGGTCACGGGAAGCCTGGAGCTTATCCCAGGAGACTCCGGGCACGAGGCAGGGTACGCCCTGGACAGGACGCCAATCCATTGCAGCGCACACACACATACACACATTCAATTTGAGAACACCAGTTAACCTAATCTGTATGACTTTGGACTGTGGGGGGAAACCTGAGCACCTGGAGGAATCCCACCAAGCACGGGGAGAACATGCAAACTCCATGCACACGGAGACGCCGAGGCCGGAATGGAAGCCTTGACCCAGGAGATGGAAGGCCATCGTGCTGCCTTAGTAACATCAATTACTAATACTTTTTTTTTTTTTTTAATGGATAAAAGAGTCAGAGGTCATGAGGTAACTAGTTTTGGTCAAATGTAAGTCTTCAAGAAGGATGATTTTCATATTTCTAGGTAAAATGTTTCATGACGAGAGAGAGAGAGAGAGAGAGACATAGTTTGGTAACTGACTGGCTATCATCTCTGTCATTCACATGAAATTAAACTTACAGGCCATTCACTTTATTATTAAAGTTTTTCTTATGAGATCCTTTAGACATGAGCGGAGAAAGTTCTTACTGGAATAACATGGTTTAAAATAAATAAATAGAAAATATATAGTCATTCCAGTTACTATCCTGTACTTTCCTTAAGCTGTTTTGCCGGATTCACCGTTTTTAATAGTAATCATATTACAAGGAATCTGCTTTCAGGTTCGCCTACTGGTAAACCATCGATACAAATGAAATTTCATTAAAAAAAATTCCAGATTATTATACAGACCATCCAGACATCTTTCATTTCAACTCTCAGAGATGTCTTCCAATAATATACGCATATTCATATTATCACAAAGCATCAATAACTGTTGATTCTCAGGATGAGAAAATGTTGAAATTCCTGTCATCGATAAATTTCACATAATGGTGAAAGATATTGGAATATTAAAAATATGTATAATATTTATTTTAGGGGGGAAAAAAATACATTCATTTTTGTAGATTGGATTGGCCCCCATAGTTTGTGCATAATGTTATTAAAGCAATTTAGTAGCAATGAAGTGACAACTGTAGCACTTATAATATTAAAGGAGTGTGTTTGTGTGTGTGTGTGTGTGTTAAAGTGACGACTGTTCGACTGTCCTTTCTATTCCGCTCCATTAGGAGGCATAGTGCACATGGCTGACATTGAAGGCTATTGAACATATCCAAACACACACACACACACACACACACATAGAAACATATACATATATATATATACTGTACCCACAGACCCATACACACTGCAACATGGCGCTCCTTGGCCGTCGTTCCTCTCATGACCTTCTTTCATTTCCCCGCTCTTCATTTCTACATTTGTTTTTTTTGTTTTTTTTTCCGAAAAACTTCTGAGCGGTGTTTCCCTTCTGCTTTTTATCCTCGCGTCTCGACCCGAGATGAATGTTGCTAAACACGTGGAGGATCGTTTACAGAGGCGCCTATTTACGCCTCGGCGCAGTCAGATGAAGAGCAAGATGAGAATGTATATCACGATGCTATAACCCACTCCAGCTCTTTAAGACGCCTTCCAATACGGCGTAAACAAACAGACGGCGTCATGTTGACAATGTTGCTCGGCGTGCTTATTGAATCCTGAAAGGAGGGCAATTTCTCGGCGACATTGTGCAATCTCGGAGATCCGTAAACATAAATAAACAAACCAACATGTGAAATATGAGTGCGTGCGTGCGTGCGTGCGTGCGTGCGCGAGAGCGTGAACGCGTACGTCGTGTGCGCCGTGTCCTCCGATCTCTCCCAAAAGACTGATTGGAACTTGTGCACCACAATTAACTTCCTAGGCGCTACCGATAAATCAAGATCCTGGTATTTGCCGATGCTCGTGTCACTGCGATATGAGCGGCGGAGGCCATCTGTATGGCAGAGATCAAATAACTGCCTCCGATATGCCATATTCAGAGCAGGGCGGGTGAAAGGGGGCCATCTCTTAGAAAATTATTTTTCATTCTTCACTCGCGCCTCCGCTGACAAATATACTCATTTTCTCTTCATTGTGTCGACCCGGGAAAAAAAAGAAAAAAAAGAAATGCATTTCCGCAAACAAAGTGTTTTGGGGCTTTCTTTTTTCTATCAACGCAGCATTAGAGTCACCATCATCATCTGCTCGGATTCAAGGGCACATAATGCAGCTCGGATACTTCATAATATTGCGGGTAATCACGGGAGAAAAAAAAAATATGAGCATTTCTCAAATTAAAAAAAAAAAAAAAGAAGAAGAAGAAAAAAAACTTTATTCCTGCATGCCAAAAGTTTCGAAGGCTATATCCGCTTTGATTAAAGTGGTCTATGTGAATATCATTGTTTCCTTAAGTGCAGAACTGGAAGCGCTACCATCTTCAAAAGAAATCCCCCCCCTCGCTTTTTTTTTTTCCCGTTTTACATATTCATGTATTTATCTGCATTACTCTGAATATGCACGCTAGGCCCCTCGTGCACCCGTGATAATACTAATCCTGTTTACGTCCGATATTTGTGCAATATTACACCTCTAGAAATATTAGAACTTCAAGGCATCGCCGGGGTGGGGGGTGAACAAGGAGGTGGAGGCAGACGCAGGAACTCCAGTCTGAGGGAGCGAGAAAGAGGGAGAGAGAAAAAAAAAAAACTCACACATTTTACATTCTCTAAATATGTAAAGTGCCCAGCACACGTTCCATGACCGGCGTTCGGCGAGCGCTCAAATCCAGCAGAACTATCAGCTCGGCCGGCACTCTCGCCCGCAGTCACACGGGCCCGGGCGCTCTCGGTGTTCTGCAGAATCGGGGATTATCGCACATACAGACAGAGAGTGAGTGTCTCTGCGCTGAAAATGTCACAATTCCTCATACAGTACAACAGCCCTGAATATACACTGCCATTAAAAGTATTTGCCCCCTACCTTACCTAATTTTGTTTAGTTTGTTTTAGCATTTTTGTCATACTTAAATGATTCAGATCATCAAACATTTTTAATGTTACACAAAAACAACGCGAATAAATTAATTAAAAATGCAGTTTTTAAAAGATCATTTCATTTATTAAAGAAAAAAAAATATGCCTGGCCTTGTGTGAAAAAGTAATTGGTCCACTGCTAAATTATGAACGAACGGTGATTTTTTTGGAAAAAAATAAAAAGGTACATTTCACTTGCTACACCTAGGCTTGATTACTGCCAGACCTGTTGAATCAAGAAATCGCTTAAATAGAACCTGACGGACAAAGTGAAGCACGCATGCTCAAAGATCTGAAAAAGAAACACGACCTAAAGAAATTCAGGAACAGATAAAAACCAAAGATATTGACATCCATCAGTCTGGAAAGGGTTACCAAGTCATTTCTAAGGCTTTGACTCAGTCCTGTTTAGATGCATCTTCAGTGTGCAGGTACAAAAAACAAAAGTGAAAATGTTTGCTTTTTTCTATTGCTGCATTGGCTGGGGCTTAAGCAAGCCGATTCGATTTTTTCCCTGGCGTGACCTCATAGAAGAAGCTTGTTGCACAGCTCTGATGTTGAAGGGGTGTGACTCATCAGTAGCTCATTTACTGTACAGAGAAGATTAGATGACAAATTTTTGATGAGATTTAAAATAAAGGGAGATTGAGGTATGAAAAAAAAATATTATCTCCGGGGTATTTCTGCTGCAGCATTAACAGACACACTTCAGGGGAGCTCTGGGATCTGTCTTAACTTGTTAAAGGAATAGTAACATATGGGACCTTTAAGATGACAAGCTACAGATTGTATTTTGTCTTTGTAACATAGTAGGCTAAGGAAGGAATGATTGTTTATAACAATCTTTCACAGTCATTTTATGGAAAATTAAAAGTAAATATAAATGAATAAGAACCTTTAGAGTACTGAAATTGTTGGTACAGTATATACAGTGGCAAAAAAGTATGTGAACCTTCTGGAATTTCATGGTTTACTCCATTAATTTGTCACAGAGTCAAGAGTATTGACAAATATAATGTGTCAAAAATAATAACACAAAAACAATTTCTGATCTAGGGTTAGAAACCCTAACCCTAACCCTAGGGTTTAAGATTGAGAACATCCATAAAAAGGTAATAGTGCTAGTGGAAAAAGTATTTGAATCCTTGAGTCAGGTGTTATTTAAGACAATGAGTTTGGAGGTGTGGACTACAGCTAGTTTGACTGATTTAAAACCACTCAAAACAGTCTTTGAGTTTTAAGGTGACTTCAAAGTCTTTAGAAATTCACCTGTCTGCAATTTGGCAAATGGAGACAAGTTTTGACTGTGTCACCTCTAACAAAAAATGGGCGCCCAATCTAAATGACCCAAGGAGCCCAACGATGACTAATTAATGAGATGAAACAAAACCGAGTGCGAGCCAAAGATTGAAGGCATCATTGGAACTGACTAACATTCGCCTTCATGAGTCTACATTGAACAAATAGGTTGTCCATGGCAGGACGCCACAAAGGAAGCCATTGCTTACTCAAAAGTTTGTGATGGAGCTCATTGACACTCCACAGCACTATGTTTTGTGTGCTGATGAAACTGAGATTGAACTATTTGTTGAACTACATGTAACATAAAAAGGAATAGAATAGAATAGAATAGAATAGTCTTTACTGTCATTGCAACAAGTACAACGAAATTTAAAGCAAAAAAAAAAAAAAACACCACACACACACACAATGCATATCATCACGAAAACATCATTAAGTATGGTAGGGGAAATTTGGGCCTGCTTTGCTGCATCACGCCCTGGCCGGCCTGCAGTCACAGAGGGCATAGTGAATTCCCAAGCATACCAAAAAATTCTTCAGGATAATATGAGAATGTCTGCACATTCTGAAACTCTGTAGAAATTGGTTGATGCAACATGAAAATGACCGAAAAACACAGAAGCAAGTCCACAACAGAATGGCTTCAGAAAAACAAAATCCACATTTTGGAGAGGACGAGTCAGAGCCCAGAGCCCAGAACCCAGTAGAGATGCTATGGAATGACTGGAGGAGACTCTCATTCACATGAGACATCCAAAGACTATGACCAAGCTAAAGCAGTTCTGCCAGGAGGAATGGGCTCAAATTTGAATGATTGAGGTTATTGCTGCGAAGGGTGGGTCAACCAGTTCTTAATTTTTCAGCTTTCTCAGTACCTTCTTTAAAATATTTGCACCATTCAAATATTTTATTTGTAGCTAAGAGGCTCCATATCACTGTACTGTGCTTTCAGTCTTCTGTAAATGTCAATCAGTTTCACACCTTCATTCTTCTGCAAACTTTTACCAGGTGAAAGGTTTTCCCAGGCTCCCACACAATCTATTTCGCCCATCTTATAATATTAGTAATACGTATTTGTTTGGGAAATTTAGAGACCTTGGGTCGATTATACAATCCTGAACTATAGAGGCAATCTCTCTTTCTTTCTTTCTTTCTTTCTTTCTTTCTTTCTTCCTTCTTTTTTTTAAACACACAATTATTGCAAATGCAGGCAGTGTAAAACTCATACATTTAGACAAATGCTGATTAGAAAGTAAAGCAAATATGGCAATAAAATAATATTATTTTGGAACGCTGTGCAAAAAAATCCCCAGCCTTTAATGAGGTCCAAATGTTGAGCGATATTAATAATTTGAATGACAGAAGGAAAACTAGACTCATCTAATCTGAGTTAATGGTGCTCTCCCTTCTGCACTGTGATTGGGATTTGACAGTTACACATTACATTTAGCCAGAGAAAGTGTCCAAATGTCCAAATGTCTCTCTCTCTCTCTCTCTCTCTCTCTCTCTCTGTTGAGGGGGGTGCTGAGAATATGCACATGCCAGAAAGGGTCTCGTTCAGCGCTCAAACTCGGCACAGATGCTCAGCTCAGTGCTTCTCTCCCCAGATCTCCTATGCTAAATCTCCTTCCTGTGACGTCTGTCCATCAAATTCATATGATCTCAGAAAACCCCAGTCTGGCTTACAGCATCCGCACACATGCATACACTATAACTAGTTACTAGAAATGTACTCTGGAATGCTCTTTGGCCATCTGTGTGTGCGCGCGCGCGTGCGTGTGTGTACGAGCAACGGGCCGTGGACCATAGGGAAAAACGGCTGCCCCAGTTTTTTTGTCGTGTTGCTACGGTCCATGTGGTGGGCAAGAAACCAGTGACACACACACATCTAAATTTGGCCTCATGTCTCTATGCCAGTGACACACTAAATGTCCAAAACATACAGGCCAATCGGCCAGTAATGAGGAAGGACATATTAATTAGTGCCACATACAGCCCTTTGCTTAAAGAATATTCCTATATATATATATATATATTCTCATGGTTATGTTTTTTCTCATTTTGGCCCACATAAAAAGAGAACAAAAGATTGGCACTCTTTCTTTTGTTAATGGTCAGCAATCATTTGAATAATGATGATATCAGAAATACAAATATAAAATAATCACTGGTCATTAGCGACTCTATTCAATGTTTATCTAGGGACGATTCAGCTCAAGCTCCTGCTATAGGCTCCTTGGTAATCTATCATTAATCACAATAATCGCTGCGAGCCATTATGCTACATGTTGAGAGATAATAAGTTGAACGGCATTAGGAAATCTCCACTAATCAAATCTGAGTTAATGGTGCTTTCCCTACTGCACTGATTGGGATTTGACCAGAGATACACTTCTAGTGCGCGCTGCTGCTGAAGCCGCCACCACAGGCGCATGGCTCCCTGAGTAGATGTGTCTTATCAGCTTTTAGAAACATGTGAAGTCAGTGTTGATCTACGGAGACTTCGTGTTAGAGTTCTGTTCACCTTCTGTTCCCAGGGGATTTTATACAATCCTACAACAGAGCTGCAACGCCGGTACAATGAGGGCGAAATAGTGGGACAGTTTAAACAAATGAATACCTTTATTGCTGTAAGTCTGCGATGTGATTATAGCAGGATACTATTGGGTTACTGTATGTATGTGTGGTGACTCTGTGTTTCGCTGCTGGAAACCAAGTTGATGGGAAATTTACTTCTTACCAACACCACAATACAATTCAATTACATTTACTCTAGTCGGCTAATGAAAAAGAAAGAAACACCTAAATTCCTAATGGCTTGACTGTTTACTTTCATATGAGCCATTGATATGACAGATACATTCAAGAGGGACCCTTAAAACAGGTTGTAATTTGTAAAGGTGGGAAAAAGGCTATAGTAATTAAAAAAAGAAAAGGAAGGAATGTAAGGAAACTTTCTTGGAAATATGAGGAATGTTCAAGTCAAACTGGTACAGTACGTTTAATTGTGCAGAAAAACCGTTATTAGAGTAAAAGCTCCCTTTATTTCTGTATATACAGTAAACCCCTGCTACATTAATTCACTTATGGAAATGTTTCACTACACTGTAAACCCGAATAAGCTGGCAAAACTCAGGTAATCAGTTAGATCAAATGTTTTAAGTAATGATGTTTCCCATTTTAAGTAAACAGAACTATCAGTTTTTGAGTTTGTTGTACTCATTCATATTAATCGGTCTTTACATGCATTATTGAGCAGCCTAACTCATACTACTTAATAGGAATTACTGTATAATCTTTTTTAGTTGTTGCAAATCAAATAAATTGTTGTTGGTCTTTCGGCAAAGGGTCACCGCAGCAGACATTCTGGTCCGCACATGGTTTTACGCCAGATGCCCTTCCTGATGCAACCCTCCCATGTTATCTGGGCTTGGGACAGGCACTTCATTAAGTTGTTGGGAATCACATGGCAGGCGAAAAACCTCCCACTAAGCCACCAGTGTCCTATTGCCCTGATGACGTCAGATACAAAATCGCTAGTCTGAAAGTTGATGGAAGTTTAAGGTGACAGTTACTGTTACTTACAGTTACTGAAAATATCAAATTTGTTCAGGTAACTTGAAAAGTGCCATTTCTACAAACTCAAAAATACCAAAATGTTCTAAATACTCATTAAGGTCTATTAATTTGAACTAATTGTAATTATCTAAGTTAACCGTACTCATTATGTTTAAGTGGGTTTTACAGTGTAGTGCTTGGATACATTTGGTTACAGTTGTCTCATTTGGGCCATTAAAGGAGTTCCTGGGAGGCCAGTGTTTCAGATGTAAAGCAAGCCATGATCAGACTGCTTGCTTCACATCTGAAATACTGGCCTCCCAGGAACTCCTTTAATGGCCCAAACATGTGGAAATGGCCTGGAGCGAGGTCAGGACTGTAGCGGGGTGTGGCAATAACTCCCAGCCGAGTTCCTTTAGTGTGCAAGTGGTGTTGGTGAATGATTGTGTGTACAGTCGTGGCCAAAAGTTTTGAGAATTACATAAATATTGGAAATTGGAAAAGTTGCTGCCTAAGTTTTTATAATAGCAATTTGCATATACTCCAGAATGTTATGAAGAGTGATCAGATGAATTGCATAGTCCTTCTTTGCCATGAAAATTAACTTAATCCCAAAAAAGAAAGTCCAAGAAAGTCCAACAAGCGCCAGGATCGTCTCTTAAAAAGGATTCAGCTGTGGGATCGGAGTGTCACCAGTGCAGAGCTTGCTCAGGAATGGCAGCAGGCAGGTGTGAGCGCATCTGCACGCACAGTGAGGTCAAGACTTTTGGAAGATGGCCTGGTGTCAAGAAGGGCAGCAAAGAAGCCACTTCTCTCCAAAAAAAACATCAGGGACAGATTGATCTTCTGCAAAAAGTATGGCGAATGGACTGCTGAGGACTGGGGCAAGGTCATATTCTCGGATGAAGCCTCTTTCTGATTGTTTGGGGCATCTGGAAAAAGGCTTGTCCGGAGAAGAAAAGGTGAGCGCTACCATCAGTCCTGTGTCATGCCAACAGTAAAGCATCCTGAGACCATTCATGTGTGGGGTTGCTTCTCATCCAAGAGAGTGGGCTCACTCACAATTTTGCCCCAAAACACAGCCATGAATAAAGAATGGTACCAAAACACCCTCCAACAGCAACTTCTTCCAACAATCCAACAACAGTTTGGTGAAGAACAATGCATTTTCCAGCACGATGGAGCACCGTGCCATAAGGCAAAAGTGATAACTAAGTGGCTCGGGGACCGAAACGTTGAAATTTTGGGTCTATGGCCTGGAAACTCCCCAGATCTTAATCCCATTGAGAACGTGTGGTCAATCCTCAAGAGGCGGGTGGACAAACAAAAACCCACTAATTCTGACAAACTCCAAGAAGTGATTATGAAAGAATGGGTTGCTATCAGTCAGGATTTGGCCCAGAAGTTGATTGAGAGCAGCCCAGTTGAATTGCAGAGGTCCTGAAAAAGAAGCGCCAACACTGCAAATACTGACTCTTTGCATAAATGTCATGTAATTGTCGATAAAAGCCTTTGAAATGTATAAAGTGCTTGTAATTATATTTCAGTACATCACAGAAACAACTGAAACAAAGATCTAAAAGCAGTTTAGCAGCAAACTTTGTGAAAACTAATATTTGTGTCATTCTCAAAACTTTTGGCCACGACCGTACAGTTCCTACAGACAGATGCATATCTTCTGTAAGTTGGGAACAAGTTATCTGTCTATTGTCAAGGATCAGGCGTTCCACTAGAAGAATGCTCATAGGAACTGCAGTGGGCTATGAGCCACCTCGGCCGGGATCATCATTCATGAATGTTCAGCTTTCTTTAAAATGTTTGCACTAAGAGTCTCATCACTGTACTGTGCTTTTCTTTGCTTTTTCTTCTTTGAAGTCTTCTGTTAATGTTGAATGGTTTTCCGTCTTGGTTCTGGTTTGACTTGAACTCCCCGTGTAATTCACATTCGTAGTCAAAAGAGGCTGATTAAAAATGAAAATTAAAAAATACAAATGCCACAGAACCGAATATGCCCAATTCTGTCACAAATCTCTGTAAATAGATACATGAACAAATTAATTCATTAATAAAAAGGAAGATGTAATGAAATATCATAAAACGAATATTATGGAATATTTCTGTATCTAGTAAAAAAAAAAACAAAAAAAAAACACTGGCTAGTTTGCATAGCTTGCTAATCACATTAAAGAAACATCTGAAAGAATAGGTAATTTAGAATACAAAAAGAATAAGTAATTGCGAATGCATCATACCCAAGCGGCCATATTATTTATGCCTAATGAAATCAGGCACGCATTCACTTCACTGCTGCACTTAAAAACCTGCCATTACCTGTCAACGCGAGTGCGTTTCAATTACCTTGCGCTACTCAGACAGCTGCTGTGTTACCTAACAAAACCGGTCTGCATCTGCAGAGAGTGAGCCACCGAAAGAGAAAGACAGGCAGAGAGAAATGTAGCTCGTCTAATATTAAATATAGAACTGCGTCAGGGGAATTCATTATCCTTATATAATTAATATATCATTAAAGTTGCCCAATCACCTCCATAGCACAGTCGCTAGACAGCTATATATTAAACAACAATATCCGCCCATGGAAACTAATCACATCTTTATTATACGTAACATGAAGTGGCAGGATCAGGATTAGTGTCTATCTTTTCATTGTAGTATACAGTATATTTAGTTTTCCTTCGTGGTTGGAGACAGAAAACAAACTCATCAAGTTCATCGCTGATTGAAAATGTGCAACAATTCACACAGATGAGAAATTACAGGGTTAAACGCTGGTCAAACCAAACACTAATAATATCCACCAAAAGCAGGGTCAGTTAAATAGAAAAAGGAAGTGGGACGCAAAAGGAGGAATTAATTTCAGGTAAAGTGTAATTTTCGTTTTGCGGATGGTTGGTTGAGGTGAACTTTGGACTTGCAAATTTGTACATTATGGAAGTGGGAGACAAAAGGGGAAAAAAAGGCTGTGGTATTTTCATCATCCATATAATAAAGATATGGAATTGTATTTATTTAACAAAAATAATAAAGGGTTTAAAAAAATACAACTCTGAAAGGCATGGACCCACAAGACCTCTGAAGGTGTGCCATGGTATCTGCCACCATCCATGTGTTAGCAGCAAATCCTTTAAGTAGTGTAATTTACAAGGTGGGACATTCATGGATCAGACCTGTTCGCCCAGCACAACCCAAAATTGCTCAATCAGAGGCTGAGGCCGAGTCAACACCTTAAACTCCTCGCCATGTTCATAAAAGATTCTGTAGTGTGTCAGGGAGCATTGTCCAGCTGAAAGAGACCACTGCCATGATTGAATCCTTAGGCTGCAACAATTCTTGGTTGGCTTTACGTGTAAAAGGAACATCGAATGCCAGAAGTTTTTCAGCAGGACATCATATTGTCCTCACTTGCTCACCTTCTTCCTATAGTGCATCCTGGAGCCATCTACTAAAAGAGCTTTCAGCAGTGCACATGGGTCGGCATGGACACTCTGACCAGTTTGTGGCTACACGGCACAATACACAAGAAACTGCAATTATTATTATGACTTCTTCCTGTCATCATCAGCACATTGTGCTACAGGAGCTTTTCCATGGAATTGGCCCAAACAGGCTAGCCTTTGGAGTCCATGACTCTGACATAAGTTCACCGGTTGTCCTTCCTTAAACTACTTTTGGTAACTGCAAACCAGGAACACCCCAAAAGACTTGCCTTTTTATACGTGGATGCTTGCCCATTTGTCCTGTTTCTAGCACATCAACTTCGAGAACTGACCGCTCACTTGCTGCCCAATATATCCTACCACTTGTTAGGTGTCACTATAAGGAGATTATGAGTGTTATTTAC
This sequence comes from Clarias fuscus, assembly GCA_030347435.1. NCBI lineage: Eukaryota > Metazoa > Chordata > Actinopteri > Siluriformes > Clariidae > Clarias > Clarias fuscus. Next base: position 36,649,753 of record CM059206.1, read on the forward strand.
TTCCTCTATTGGTGCGTTTAATCCTATGGCTGACCAGTGTACTGTATATTTACCACAAATGCCCCCCAAAATGTTTTTTTTTTTTTTTTTTTTTTATGAAAACAATTGTATACAATTGGAAAAATAGAAAAAGCTAAACAAAAATGTCAAAAGAAATTGAATGATTTTACAATTAGTAATCAGAACATTTTCAGCCATTTCATTTTTAAAAGAATAATAGAAGAAGATTATCATTTTCATCCATTTGTAGTTACTTGTAATGATGTGAAACCAAGTCAGTTCGTTTTATTATTACATAAACAGTAATCCCCTCATCAGCCTGACATGTATTTTTTCTCTGGCTTGGTGATTGGCTGCATTGATCATTGCGCTAGTCTTTTCAAAATTTTCCTTTTTAACGCTCGCTTAGCCTCCAAAAGTGTGGCAGCTGGTCTAAAGGGTAATAGGTCGCTTGTGAGCGCTTAGGCTTTCCCTCACTTTCTGTAACTGAAAATGGTACAGCCCAAACACTCCCTTAAGGAGTCACTAGTGGGCCAAAGTTTCATAGCCAGAGGGGGGAACAGGAAATGAGCATTAATTGCGTTAATGATGATGTTTGTGTAGGCCAGGGCTTTCAGAGTCTCTCTTTCTCTCTCTCTCTCTCTCTCTCTCTCTCTCTTTTGCTCATTCCATCTGAGACAGTGTCCTAATTCACAGAGAATTTAAAGTGAGGAAATGTAGGGTTAATGAATTCGCTTTCCTCTCTCCCCGCTCTCTTGTTCTCGGCAGTACTGCAGGTGTCTGACTCTCTGCATCGGCTCCATCCATCATGTCTGGTTTAGGCCCGAGCTCTGGTGTGCTGGTGTGAGCAACTAGAGGAATTACTGTCATTAGGAGCAAGATCTTTGTTTTGATGGCCCGAGTTAATGGGCTTTGCATTAGGGAGAGTCCTAGGGGCCGGTTTTGGGGTGATTAGGCAAAAAAACACATTTACACGTCTCTAATTGCAACTAGGATGCCAGGAACCTACAGCACACTCCCATGGCAATGCCCAGAGTCACAAGCGCTTAAAGGATTACCTTGGAGGTTACTACACCAAGAATTCTAATGTTCTACATGCTCACAGAGCTCTTTTAGAAAATCCTAAGCACTGTTTAGAGGGAGGAAAGAAGATCAAGATGTAGCATTGTGTCGTTTAGAGAGTGGTGCAAACTTGTTGTGTCACACTTTAATTATGAAGCCAAGATGGAATCGCTGATTGGAAGTCAGCATCCGGATTGTAATTTAGTATGCTTTTTTTTTCTTTTTTTTTTTTCTCTCCTCTCCAACCTCTGTTAGATATTTTTCTCAATGCTATTAATTAAATGGGTTATATTGGGAATACGTTGATTTGCCTGTGCGCGTAGAAGCAGAGGGGGGTACAGGGAGGGTTGTTTTGGAAAGTGACACTGGCCTAATTTGGGGCTGATAAAAGCGCCTGCCATAATCACCTGAGATAAGGGACACATCCACGGAGCCCTTAGAGAGCGAGACATTTGATTTTTTATTTATATTTCTTATTACGACTTGCTGCATTTGAAAGTGGGTCACTGTGCACATTTTTACATTTTTTTTTTTTTACATTTTTTTTCACTGAAACTAACTTTCAAACGGCCATGTTTTCTTTCTCTGGTTAAACATACTTTCATATCCTATTCCCGCGTGCCTCCTGCTCATTAAAAATGTTTAACAACATTTTAATTGAAGAATTAATTACCTTCTGCTAGGCAAAATCTTCCTAAACTACAACAGGGGAGCCATCAGACAGAGAAACTGGTAAAAAAAAAAAAAAAAAAGGGGGGGGGGGGTGCTGACAAATCGGGCACCTTTCCTTCGCACGGTCCGGTGAGGAATGATGACATCATTGAGCTTGAAGGTTTGGCATGACTGCCTCCTTAATTCGGAAATTTGAAAGCAATACCATTTTACAATTAAATTGTCTGTTTTACCAATAGCTTAATCACGGTTAATAAGTTGCTAATAAGATTTATTTGCATGAACTATGGTACTATTGCTCACAATTGTAAGGGCATTAACATGGAATCCTTGCTTTCTTTAAAATCTTAGATTCAAGTAAATTATTTTTGAGAGTAATTAGAAATGAGTTTAATTTGTAAACTCTATCACCCAAAAAAGTAACAAAAAAAAAAGCACCTCAGAATGCACAAATCAAACATTGAGGTGGATAGGTGTTTTTTTTTTTTTTGTGATTTATAATATCTATGGAAGAAAATTTAATATAAATTCTCTATAAATCTTTAATCTCAGAAGTAAGAATTCTGACTTTAAAGTCAGAATTCTTAGAGGAGAAAAGGTCGAAATTTTGAGTCGGACTTTCAAGTCAGAATTCTTAGGAAAAAGTCAAAATTCTGAGATTAATGTAGGAATTGTAAGTAAAAAAAAAATTCTGAGGGGCAAAAAAAGGGAGAATTCTGAGAAGAAAAAAAATGTAGTACATAAAAATGGAGATTTCAAATTTGAAAATGTGTGGCCTTTTTAAAAGAAAAAAACTACGACTAGTATTTTAACATACAGTACATTATTTAAGCATTTTATTATTTTTTTAACAGAAGTAACAATACATTAGGGGGAGTAACAAATGAACACATTGAATGTATTTTTATTGATTGATTTATTGATGTTTCTTTAGAAAAGGAAAAAAGCCCCAGAACTGTTTGTGGGATTCGGAAATTAACACAGGGTCAAAATTATACCTACAGGACAAAGACATACGTAGATAGTTACATACATACATACAGCACACCTAACGCTTTTTGTAGTCATCAACAGGTTTCTTGCAGAATTCTATTGCGATATTTGACCCACTCATTTTGACAGAATTAGTCAGGTTTAATTAAAATGTTGTTTTCATGGCACAGATCCAACTTTTAAGAACAGTCATCGGAATGAGGCTTCAAACATTCAAAATTAGTCTGCATCATTCATTCTACAAGCAGCTTTAATGTGTCTTTCAGTGCATTGTCCAGTTGGAACACTCATTTCTGTCCAAGTTTCAGCTGTCCAGATGATTATTTGCGGTTACGCTGAAGAATTCTGAAGTAATCCTATCCGATTTAATAATCGGTAAACCAGTTCCACTGAGAACAAAACAGCCCAAAGCACAATGCCACCAGCGCCATGCTTGCTTCATGGAGGGAACCAGAGGTCTTAGGGTTGAATGCATCACCTTTACTTGGTACATGTAGTTTGTTGACCAGGTATTTACAATGTCAATTTTGGAGCAGGGGCTTCCTTCTTGTACAACAGTCTTGCGATCCATGGTGATGTAAAACTGGCTTGACTGTTGACAGTGACGCGTGTTTCAAAAGCTTCAAGTTCAAGTTGGTCCGGACCCTTTTTGAGTTTGAGTCTTCTTCCAGACCTTGGCTGGGCCACTTCCCAATACCTTATACTTACGTGAATTTTCGAACTGATCCCGGCAATAATTTTAAAAGCCTTTGGCTTTTCCCATTGCACTGTGTAGTGGAAAAGCCAATGAATGCTGTCAAACAAAAGCCATTATTACCCTGACATTAATGGTAATGATGAGTGTTTGTAAACCTCTGACTGCAACTGTATGTAGCGGAAACAGGTTCATCTGTTCAATTAAATGGAAAAACAACGCGTAAAATATGACATGTTTTTGTTCCAATTAATAAAATGATGTAATTGTTGGCAAATTCCTGGAATGTACAGTATGTGTAATAAAAAGCAGGACATGCTGTTATTTGGAACATGACCAGTAGTTTGCATTACCCAATCCTATCACTGAATATTTCCTTATAACCACTTTTTATTTTATTTTTTTGGCTTAATTAAATTGTTAAATACATAATATGCTTTATACTCCCTTATACAAGTGATACTATATGTTTAAACATTTTATTTCTTATTTTTGGTTTATAAGCACAGTATGAGCAAGCTGAAGAAACCAGCATTGAAAAGAATTCTAATAAAAGAGCGTGGTATTTTTTCTTAGCACGATGCAAATTATGTTTTGCTGTATAAATTCTTCCGAAATCATGCGACAGTCCTCAGTCTCTCTTTATTCGAACCATCATTCCCTCTTTGCAGTGATTAGGCCTTCAGACTTGCAAATGAGTATGCATGCTGTCTCCTCCTTTGTCTGCCTCCGTCTTTCTCATGTCTCACCTCGTATTTAAGGGGCCCTGTGTGATTAGTTAATCGGCCATGGCCCTCAGGTGGAGGTGGTGGCGGTGGGGGTGGGGTGAGAGGACAGGCTCCGTTCCGTCTCCGTTCTCTCCGTCCTGCCAAGCTGTTCTTTTGGATGCGAGCGGAGGCAGCTGTGTTTACTGGCGTACATTTAGCAGAATCTATTATTCATATTGCTCACTCTGCGAGCCAGATCTCATGCCACCTGTCTCGCTGACAAGCTTCACCCCTTTTGTGCGCTTTCCTGCTCGCACCAAATGATGCTCGCTGCTGATGAATTGAGTTTTTTATGAGTGCCGCTAACTAACGGTCTCACTCGGAGCCATGGACGCCGGCCCGAGAGAGGGAGAGGGAGAACAGGAGGGAGGACGAGAGGGTGAGGAAATAGTTTGGAAGAATTTGGAATGTTAATCTGCTCTATGAGAGAGAGAGAGAGAGAGAGAGAGAGAGAGAGGGAGAGAGAGAGAGAAAGAGAGGGAGCATTCGATTTGAACCGAATGGATATGCACAGTGTATATGCACAGGCATGTGACTTGTAACAAATAAAATACATTAGTTAGTAAGTAGTTTACCTCAAACAGCATTCGTCCTTTGCACGCCTTCCCCAATTCTTCATAATGAAAGGTGTGTTAACACAACAGCGACCGCAATAAGCACATGAAAATGTATGGCTCCATTTATAATTCATTAGGATTTTACTTTAATCTTGACTCCGAGCCTGCAGTCTAGTAATTACTCTGTAAATTGTATTGGGTGAGAGATGTTCTGTCCCAAGCAGGTAAATCAAACTGTCAGGCAACTGAAGATCCCTAACGAGAGAAAAGATATTAAAGTGCGTGAGGGAATGCAAAAGGGGGATACCGTTTCCTCAGCCTGGGAAGGAAAATCTCATAAATGATCCCAAATATATACAAATAATAATAATGCAAAGGACAATACAAAGAAAATGCCCGAGCCAAGAAGAAATATGAGATTATTAGTTAGGTTAGTTAGGTTATGAGAAAAAAAAATGTTTGCCTAGTTAAGAGAGTTTCTCAAGAACCCACATTAAAAGACACACCAATATTCACCAGCCGACAGTAATCTGCATGTCTTTGGAAACCGGAGTACCCGGAGGAAACCCACCAAGCACGGGGAGAACATGCAAACTCCATGCACACAGAGACGGGAATCGAACCCGGACCCTGGAGGCTCAAGGTGACAGTGCTAACCGCTACACCACCGTGCCGCCCTCACCAATATTAAAGACCAAATTTTTTAAATAGAAAACGACCGGTCTTGAGGGTTGGTGCAGGGGTTAGCAGTAAAACAATTAATTTTTTTTTTGTGTTAAAACAACAGAATCTGACTATATGCTGTATTGGTCGTCTTGTACGAAATCCTCAGGTTGTTGCACATCAACCTGCATTTTATTCATACTGTATTGTATATTATGTACAACATTTTATTAGTTTTTGCTTGTGTATTATGGATGGTATTTGTTTTTATTTGACAACATTGTTATTTTTGGCCAGAAAAGAATGATTTTTTTTTTTTACTTTAACAATTTAACACATGTCTCAGACCTGCCTCAAAGTGTAGATGTACTGTATGTGTGTGTGTGTTTATTCTGTAGATAATGCTAAGTACCCTTCATACTAACTCCCTTCATGTCACTTCTCCTACAAATGTACCATTTAAATGTCTACGTAAATCAGCTACTGCTAAGCCACGCCCCTCCAGACAACTACAAAGCTGAGCAAAACTTCTTATATGAGGTCACATCAGGGGAAAGATTCAATTGCTTTATTTAAGCCCCAGCCAATACTAAAATAGAAAAATGGAATGTGTTTTTTTTTTCTCACATTTTTGTTTGTTTGTTTGTTTGAATGTGACTAAAAAGTGGCATTTGCATAATAGGTCCTGCTTAAATTACAATGTTTTAATAACAACCCTTTATCATCCAGGTTCATTTAAAGTCTTACACATTTCTATAAATTTAATCAGTTTACTGATATTTTTTTTTGTTTTAATCACATACTGTATATTAGAAGTGCTGATTATTAAGTTTAGTTTGACATTATACTGTTTAAATTTACGAAAATTTACAATGTGAAAAGATATGAGGGTTATGTAATGGGTCAGCATTCCTGACATTCTATGTGACTATTATAAAATAATAATAATAATAATAATAATAATAATAATAATAATAATAATAATTATTATTATTATTATTATTATTATTATTATTATTATTATTATTATATGGCATAGTTTTTCTTTTTTTTAGTCATGCAAATTTCACTTTGTAGTTTACTCACACTGTATTATTTCAGTAATGTAGTGTATATGAAGCGGCTTGGTGGTGTAGTGGTTAGCACTGTGGCCTACCGCTTTCAGGGTTGAGGGTTCAATTCCTGCCTTGATTGTGCATGTTGTCCCCGTGCTTAGTTGGTTTCCACCAGGTACTCCGGTTCCCTCCCACAGTCCAGAGACATTCAGGTTAGTTTACCTGGCATTTCTAAATTCCCTGTACTATGTGAGTGAGTGTATGTGCTTGTGTGACCCTGCTTAATGCCTGTGGGATAAGTGGTTTAGAGAATGATTTAGTGTAATGTATATAATGTTAAACACAAAAGATATGAAACTATCATCTGAAAAAGAAATAAACTCTGTGGTTAGGTGTTGGACTACTGGGTCCACAGTTCAAACTCCAGCACTACCTAGCTACCCCTGTAATAAATAAAACATTTGAATCCTGCGAGTGTTTTAAAGGAGTCTGTATATCCGTGAATGAAGATCAAGGAGGCTCATAGCCTGCTGCAGTCATTCCTGGCAACATTCAATGAGTGGAATGTCTGATCCTTGAAAGTTGATTGATAACTTGTCACCAACTTGCAGAAGAGACGTATCTAACTGTGGGAAGCGTCCACACTGTCATTCATAAACACCTGCATTTCTGAAGGTGAATACTGAGAGAACTTTCTGCCTTCAGTAGATGGAGTGAGTTAAAGGAATGTATTGGAACAGAAGTTCATGATGTCCAATTACAGCTCTGGGGTACTGAGGAAACCTGCTACCTTGATTGGATCCAAGCACTAGTGATACACTGGGCTAAGTGCACTAATGTAGTAGGGGATTATATAGGGAAATAAAGGCAGTTTTTACTCTTATAACTACAAAATCAAACGTCCCTGTACAGTAATTCCATTTCGCATCAGGTTGCATTACACCAACTCATTATTGATTAGTTTGCTGAAACACCAGGCCTGCGTGTTTTATTTCTGACATACAGTATGCTATGCACTGTATTTCTGAGCAGACGACACTTGAATTTTAGTGTCTTTGCTGAAATTGTCATGCTTATGTTTATATAATGTAATCAAGCAATGAAAGCACTCTTAAAAAGAGAGACAGAATGAAAGTGTCGAGCTTATGAAGAAGGCCACTCTTTAAAGTGAAGGATATTTCACAGTTGCGAAGACAAATTCAAGGACTAACAGAAGCCCAAAGCTCTTATCTTCACTAGGTGCCATTTCATTGTGCTTTATATTACTGGATTCAAACATATTTTTTTTATACAAATCCTGACCTAATTTACATGTGAGTAAGTCATAAGCTGGATTCTTTGAAATGCAAAACATATCCCATTTCTATATTTCATCAAGGACCTATTCATGTTTAATAAATTAAGACTTAGATCCTCCAAGACTTTGTTTTTCATTAACTAAAAGCTGCAAAAAAAAGGCAGAGTTAAAATCTTAATCACAACCTGCATCAGTATTTGCATATTTTGCAAATATTGGATTTGACAGGACAGCAAATTCATGTGAGATGCATATGAAAACAGTTTTATTTGAGTTTAATAACTTTGTGAATTCCAGTTAACATTGAAGGCTTTGGTGGGTTGGAGAATTTTACTCATATGTTGGTATTTTTGTGGAGAGCAATTTAAATTTTGCAGTAGAAGTTTTGTTTATTTATTCATTCATTTATTTATTTACTTATAAACATCCTTGTTGAAACCATATTTTTGAAATAATCTATTTAATAATCTAAAAAAACATGAGTATTGACACTGGGAAACCCATAGGTATGCAGAATCAGTCGAAGCAGGTACATTAGTTGATTTTCTGGGCTTCCAATGAAGATTGCTATTATTTAATGAGTTTAAAAATGCATTATTTGCATGAGGTCATATGACATTCAACTATTGGTCATCGGAATTTGGTATTCATAACCTCTGTCTCGGAAAAACAAAGACAAGGCCTTTTCAAATTGATATTACAGCTTGGAAATTTGCAAAGGTGTCTTCAACCCACGGTTCAGCATACGACATCAAGTCATCATGAATGCCCACATAACAACTTAAAATAAATTCACCAGTTTAAATGTGTTTATGATATCATTTACATTAAATCAACCAACCACTCAGTGTAAACACAACAACTCACTCAACCTGGTGGAAAAGTTGTTGCAATGTCAATGCTGTTTCCAACTATGCCGCACAAACTGTCAAAAACCTAAAGTAAAATGCAGGAATACAGCACAAACCACTTATGCTGTTCCTTGAGGAACCCATGTACATTAGCAGCGAGGGTTTGTGGAGTAGGTAGTCTTGCCTTGCTTAGTCTCTGCTGTCTGGAGGCTACAGCACAGAGGATCACAGGTGCTGTGCATTAAACCAGTAAGCATTGTGCTCAGGCTTGAACCACATCGACCTCTGTGGTTCTTAGTAAAGAGGGTTTGAGTGGAAGACTACAGGCCGGAGGGCACCAGCCTTCCCTGCTGAACGCTTCACCTGAACATAGGGGAAAAAATAAAAAATAAAATAAATAAAATACTTAGCCCTGGAATAAAAATCCTGTAACATACACAGGCCTTGTGTGTCAGCAGTCTCTGCTCGGGTTTCCATTAAAAAAGCCTGAACAGCGGCCCTACGGCAGGGACTGAGGTGAGCACATCGACAGAGAGCGAGATAGAGATAGAGAGGAAAAACACAGAGAGGGAGAGGGTGAGAGAGAAATAAATCAGATGGGTCCAAGGCATAGTAATCCTTGCTGAACATTTTGGGCTGATTGATATAAATAACAATGTCCTCGCCATCTGTCCAGAGAGGGACCTTTTCCAGTTTGTGTTGAGCTGCAACGGCGGAATAATTAATGAGCGGTGTCCTTTGTGCCGGTAATAAAGACAAGACAAATTATGTTATAATCCAACTGCTGCTCGTTCGTCTCCGCCAAATAAAATGTCAAATAAAAGAGAGGGGCCATGGAGCCGACTTAATGGAGTGCAGGGTACCTGTTTCGGCCAGGGACAGACAGAGAGCGAGCCTATAAACCAGAAAACAGTTAAAACCATCACAGATACAGGATAAATTATTGTGATTTTCTATACTTGAGCAACGCTGTGATGCGTGGTGGCTGAAAACTGAAATGATATCTCTACCAATCATGGTCTATAAGCGTGATGGAGCTTTATGAATGCGAAGTGACTAAATCTGTTGTAAAACGCAATGCAAATGAATTGTGACCCTAGTAAATGTCCTAACTGATTTCTTTATTAACAGAGCACAGAAGTGACATGGGTGGCAAGTTTTACACATTTCTTTTTAATGTCGCGCAGCTTCTCAGCTATTCCTAAACTCACTTCAAGGTAGGATTTATTCTATTGATCCGTGCGCACCCGTAGATTGAATTCAAATCCCCTGCATTCTCACCTTTTTAAAAAGCCGACATGAAGGTGACGTGTGGGCTGTAAGTGATGCGAGTTTGAGTGGATGTGGTTAATGGGAGATTTGAAGAGCAAGACAAGGGATGTGACATGCATTATAGGTGATTCTTTTCCCCTTTAAACACTCCAAACGCATTTCATTTAATTGATTATATTCTCGAATAACAACCTATCACCATGGAGAAATCAGACTTGTCTTACGGTTATAAATTCATACGAGTTTTATCAGTCAAAAGTTCCAAAGGTAAAGGTGAACCGATTAACATTTGAACATTTTCCTTCACATCCACGCAATGACTGAAGGAGGAGGATTGTCCAGTGACAATGCCCAAGAGAGAAAAGACCCTGTCTGAACCAGGCAGGCCTGCCTCTTTCACCGCCCAATAGAAAACAGCTATTAATCATCCTCACAGTGCAAGCACGCACACACATACAGACACACACACTTATACAAACTCACACCAAGACCGTAGACTAGAAGTGTGCTAATGAGCTACTAGCTGATGCCACGTCTTCTGGTCCACATAATTGCTCTCATTAAGACGGATGGCCGATGCCACATAAGCTAAAACTCACTTACAGTACTGGGAGAAGTTTTGATGTATTTCTCCCAAGGCATACAGTTGTCTCAGAGAATAAGGACTGGAATCAGATTCTGGAAGTTTGTGAGATAATTTAAAGAAAACACTTGTCCACTATGTAGATTTGTAGAACAACAATGACACCATATAACAGTAATACAGTGACAGTTTAAGCAGTTAAGCAAAGAACAAACAAAGAATGTGATTTTTCTTTACAGCGGAACCTCGGCATATGAACTCCTCGCCTTTGTGAAATAAGAGTTGAAACTTTGCAAGGAATTTGCCATCAAATTAGCATCTGAGCGAACTGAGTCGAACCAAGTGCAGGCTAAGTTGCTAAATTTCGCCTTAAGAACTTGCCTAAGGAACGGATTAAATTTGCATGTGATAGTACCACTGTATAAGAAAATTAATAATCGAATGGGTAAAGGAGAGTAATTTATTATTTAGTTAACATTCTTCTTTCTCACATGGTGTCCTTTCCTCATACTGTAAGTATAGTTCACTTTTCTTAGGTGAAACTGTCATACTAATGGTACAAAAGTTATACCCATGAAGAAACAACCATATTGACAAGTTGTGTGCTTCTTGGACATTTATGGACATTTATCTGTTGATCTCGGTCTTTTTAGTTTATAATAATGGCCTTCAAAACCCACCTTGGCTCGGCATCCTTCCTCTGGCTGCCTTATAAGTGCCTGTGTGTGAAGGATCAGGGAGGCCAAAAAGGGAACAGAGGGAGCTCCAGACACAGCAGACTCTCAGCCCAGCTCACCCAGCAGGGGAGCGAGGGAAAGGAGGAGGTTCGGGCAACGGGGGAGATTTCAGCCCTCCTGCTACTGTCAGGAATCGTCAGAATCCATTTTCGCCATTCTCTAAGTATCATATATTAAAAATGGTATTCTCTTGACATGAGTCTTTAAGGTTGTGTATGATGTTCTGAATTTTGTTACATTCCCTGCCAAAAGAAAGCTAAGAAAATTTGTTAGAATGATAAAAAAAATATATATATATATATATATATATATATATATATATATATATATTATAATGCGACTCTCATGGCATATTAGCAAGACATTTGTAATCAGAACATTGTGTATTGATGTCTCTGCTTCATTCCTAGGGTCTGTGCCTCCTTAAGATCCTGTAATTTTCATCTTAAACAATACCATAAATTATTAACTAACTACTGTGAAAGTAGAGGAAGGTAAGTCCCAGAAGCCGGCTCCTGGGAGTTTAAATGGAATTATTTGGCCAAAAAAAAAAAAAAAAATACCTGAATAAATAATAAATTGCTTGACATGGTTTCAAAATGTTGGATGAAAGAATGTGGGACAAAAGCATCCCTACATTTATCTTAACTTCACCGAAGAAATTGAAATAATATCATACAGAATATAACAATGTACGTGCACATGCATTTTATCCTCGTCAGATTTAGTACATTTGCAGTTGTAAAGAGAGTTAGCCCTTAGAATTTATGCTTTAATAACAATTGCTTGTCACATGATCACAACACAATTAGTGCAAAAAAAGAGACTTTTTATGAGTAAATTAATTAAATAAACATATAATCGAAAAGAAAATATATACAGAACAGTACTGGGCCACCCCTTATTTTTCCATATTTTGCTTTCAAAGAGTAAGACTTTCTTGTATTTTACTGCAGTCTTAAGGAATATACATGTATGTCCACTCTTCCTGAAATACCGTACTGTGTACTGAGTCTCATCATTGTACTGAAGTCTTCTGTAAATATCAATCAGTTTTTACGCCTTCATTCACTAGAAATTCAATTCAAATCATATCTATCTATCTATCTATCTATCTATCTATCTGGAATAATGCAATAATGCATGTTCAAAATGTGGGTAAGATTAGTATTCTGAGATTTAATAATGCAAGATTTGTAAATAAATAAATAAACAAACTATCAAACTGACTAACAAATAATCACCTGCCACATGGTCAATATTTACTTTCTTACAAAAAAGAAAGAAAGAAAGAAAGAAAGAAAGAAAGAAAGAAAGGAGGAAGGAAAGAAGGAAGGGTTTGTACATTCCTCTGTCTTTGAATTTACAGTAAGGCCTATATTTTCTTTTTTTTTACTTTCAAATTCATAGTAGTTAATGAATCAAATAATTTAAAATGAATAATGAAATTGTACACAAATATTTTAACAATTTACAAGAGCAATTAAGACAACTCTTTCTCTCTGTCCTTCAATGCTTTCCAGTAACTCACTAATACTTGACTTTAAGCACAGTTTAATGTAGCTGATGTTGCCTGTAGCTGTGTAATCAGTAGTTTATTCACTCCTGTTCCTGGTGTCCTGAAGTTGAGAATGAAAGGCTTCCTGGCTGACAGCTACAGTATGTTAATACCCTTCTTACCATTCAGCTGTGTGTATGTGTGTGTGTGTGTGTGTGTGTTTGGATGTCTCAGCAGAGCCATAATATCCATATTAACCAAGCAACAAAGCCCTTTGTACAGTCTGGGCCACTCAGTACATATTAAACAGTCCCAAATTTTTCATTTTAATTAGCGCACGATTTGATCTTGAGCATTTCCCCAAGGTTTGCCTGAGTTAATAAAACAAGAAACACCTTGGCCAAGCAATGTCCCGGCCGCTAATTTGCTAGACATGGGGAAAAGTTGAGTTACCTGCTTCGATGCATTTACAGTACGTTTGAACAAAAGAAGGACCTTTGCAGAAAAACGGACGTAGATTTAGATCCACAATTAGAAAACCCCCGAGATGACTTCCTGAGGATGAATCCTTGGACGATACCATGCTTTCTTTCTGGATGACATCCGGGATAATAAGTCATGACAGCATGCAGAAGAGAGGAAAGACCATCATACAGTATGATGGTCCAGTATGATGTGTATGAAGCGGTAATGATGAGCACAAAAGAGATTTAACAATAACACCAGCAGTGTAGTAGATAGTAGCAAGATAGCAGATTTTTGGGAAATGATTATACTTTTTTTTCTGGTATTCATGTGGACTATCTACAGCAGCAGAAAATGAATTAAACCTACAGGCAGAAGTAGAGCATTAAGTAAAAACAATATTTTATTTTTTAAAAAGTATTTACTTTTTTTTTATAATTATTATACTTAAAAATATATATTTACTTTAAAAAAGTAACACTTGAATTAAAAGGAGAAAGCAAGTGTGCAAATTCATTGTTATGGTTACAGTGGTGTAACAGTTAGCACTGTAACCTCCAACCACCAGCATACAGAGAGTTCGATTACTGGCTCAGGTTTGTGTGTGGAGTTTGCATGTTCTCCCTGTGCTTAGTGGGTTTTCTCCCACAGTCCACAAATTTGACTATTTGGCTTTTTTAAGATGCCAATAGTGAGCATGTGTGCTTTTTTGCCCTGCAGTGGACTACAGCAAGAAGGTTAAAAAAAATAAATAAATAAATAAAATACAAAATTAATATATATTACAAATATATTACAATCACGAGACAAGGCAGTGACAAGACCAAAACCAAAACAGGTTTGTGAAGCATGGTTATGATTTAAACATTAAATATGGTTTAATTACAGAGTGAAATGTTTATGCAGCGGTAAAGTACAAGTTCGTCAAAGTGGTTACAAAGCGGTACAAGGATATTTGAACAAATCGTGCTGGGAAATGCTTAGGAAAACTGCCTACCATCTTAATAAAAGTACTGTTCAACATGGTAGTTAAAGTACTTGGCTTTCACCGAGGGTTCTAGTTTGGCTTCAATTCCAATTTGGAAATACATTATGTGTATGAGCTCGCTCAAAGTAACTATACATGGCAAGAGTGGTTTTATTTAACATAACTAAATAACTAAATGTTTGACATGGTGTATCAGTCTACTTGACTTCTTTGAAAATTCTTGTTCAAACTATTAATGGAGTAGTATTTGTGACACCATCTGGAGACATCTTTTGGGAATGATACATATTTCAAAAATATGTCTATTGACCTAATATGTGAAAGCTTGTTAGATCAAGATGAAGAGGAAGAATGGATGGCACCTTTACTGAAATCATTCATAATGAGAATCTATGAATTAACATGAACTACCTAGCCAAGTAGGCGTCACGGTGGTGTAGTGGTTAGCACTGTCACCTTGGACCGCCAGGGTCTGGGTTCGATCCCCGGCCAGGCTCGATTCCCGTCTCTGTGTGCATGGAGTTTGCATGTTCTCCCCGTGCTTGGTGGGTTTCCTCCCACAGTCCAAAGACATGTAGGTTAGTTGGCGTTTCCAAATTGCCCGTTGTGTGTGTATGTGTGTGTCTGCGATGGATTCCAGGTGTCCAGGGTGTACACTGCCATGTGCCCCAAGTCTCCTGGGCCCCCCGTGACCCTGAATACAGGATTAAGCATTAAGGTATAGAAGATGAGTGAGTGAGTAACTAGCCAAGTGAGTGTGGTTACTTTCGGATCCATTGCAGTGCACAAAATGTCAGTTACTACTGTAAATATTAGTTACTCCAATTGAATAACACTGATTAACAATTATACACCAGTAAACTAGGCTGGCCTTTGGTGATCCTACTGGCACGTAGGTCACGTATGCCTGTGGGGACCAAAGGACAGCCTGTGTAGTCTGATCTGACAGAAAACCCAATGCAGAACAAAAACCTATTGCTGAATGAAAGTCAATGCTGGCCATAATAGAAAGGTATCAGAACACCCAGTGCATCATTGCCTGCCACATACAGGGTTTAGCAGGCAAAAGTTCAAGGCTGTTGATCCAGCCTCCAGATCCCCTACAGCGAAATCCAAATGAACATCATGGAATTCTCTGGACAAACAAGTACGATCCATGGAAGACCCACCTTGCAACCCAACGCACCCAAAGGAGCCGCTAACAATCCAGTGCCAGACACCATAAATCCGCCTAAGAGGGATTTGTCAAGGTGCCGGAGCTGGGAATACCTTATTATTACCCACAATATTGGGCGTAATGTTTTGGATTTTAATATTTTGGCTGATCAGTGTTTCAACACAACATGGCTCTCAAAATTGTTCAGGTAATGATAGTCATGATTTTGGAAATTTGTGCTGTTTGGGAAGGTCAGATTTGGGGAGGGAAAAAAATTAAGTGGTTTCATGTTGACTGGCCAATGGACTGGTTTGCTTTTGGCTATATTCTGGTATGATCTGTGGCTCAACACATGCACCCAAACACACACACACACACACTCACACACAAACACACACAAATGAAATAGTGTTCAACTCTCCGTCTCAGTTCCCATTGCTTTGTGGTTGACTGACACGGTAATAAAATTCATTACTGTTGGAATGCATTTGTTTACCAGATGAGAGAATTAGACCGAAAGCCGTTGTGCTGTGTTTAATAACGCAACATGATGTCGAACAGATATTAATCCAGGTTCCCGCTCTGTGTGGGCTAAATGAAAGCGTGTTCCCATCGCACTCATCTGCGCCTTTCCCGCTAAACATCCCTTTGAAAACATGCCTCCTTTTTTTTTTCCCTCTGCACCCCTGCCACCACCGCTACCCAGACCCCTGCTTCCCCAATTACTTGGTGTGGTTCCTGTGCGTCGTGGACAGGGCAGATTGTACCGACAGACCGACTGTTAAAACAGGGAGCGTGGATGAAGGCAGAGATAATCAGTAAGTGGAGCACACCCTGGCAGACAGCACTAAGAAGCACCTATGGCAGGAGGGCAGCTCCCGTTGCTGATGCCCAACATGTCTGCAACCACTCTGGCACTGAAATAGGCATCTGCTACACTGCTCCTGCCAAGCTCACCGTATACATACAAACATCTGCCTCCCACGCAAGGAGGGAGAACAAGAGCATGACGGACCTCAGAGAGAGAGAGAGAGCATGTGTGTGAGTAGCCAGGCTGTTGCCAGCCCTGTCTACAAAAGCCCTAATGTTTCCTGTCAAGCCATTAGCAGCGATAGCATCAGCCCAGGCCCCATTACGCCATCAGTGTCCACCTGTGATAAAAGGAGCCATTTGTTTTCTTAAAGCTCCACTTAATGTCTGCTTAACTCAATTTGTCAGGAAATGTAGAACAATTTCCTCCTGGCCAGAAATCTGGACGGGGTTCAGGGAACAACGCAAGAGGGAGGTCACACCGTCCATATTCAAATGAGAGGATTAAAAAGCAGGATGCGTCTTAAGTACCGTGCTTTTGGCTCATCGTGCATGACTTCGAGGCATTTTGAAGCAATAGTATCAGACTTTGACAGAGTGACAGCGAATAAGGGAGAAATAGAGGACCAGGGGAAAAAATCGATATGGACAAATCTGAACTGATCAGTTTTCCAGCTGCATAATATCATTGGAAAATCATTAGTCCCATGCAATTACAGTTTGTGAAAAGAAATTCATTATGATTGGTCATCAGATGGAATATACTTTGGAAGAACAACTTCGCTTGGAAGATTGCTGTCTTCAAGAAAGGAATGTGCATCTGGACCCACTGATATTATAAATGACTAGAACCAGTAATTTCACGAGTGAACTGCTTATGTGAAAAATTGTTCTTCGTGAGAGATTGATAGAGAAACTTTTTTTTGTAGGGCCCTTATAGAACATTTAAATCTTTTCCCAAAATAAAAAGGTATTTAAAAAAAAAAAACAATAAAGGGACCTTTTTTTTTTATCATTTCCTGCTTTATTGTTTCAAATTTATTATTTGTTATATTATTGGCAGAGCCAATTAGAATTAAACAAACCAATTAGGATTAGGTTAGAATTACAGTATAATACCCATCCCGCGAAAGCTTGTTGCTCAACTCTGCTCGGAGGGGTGTGGCTCAACAGGAGCTCATTTACATAGACACTGAAAAAGTGCATTTGGAGAAGAAGTGAAAAAAAAAAAGTGCATTATCTGAGGTGTAGTTTAACCGGGGCATTAAGACGCACACTCTGAGACCTGTGAAAGCTTGTTAAGAAAAAAACAAAACAAAAAAAAAACAATTTGGGACTTTCAAGTGTCCAAGATTAGATCTGATTGTAGATCGTCTCGTGAACAGTTGAGAAAAAAAAAAAAAAAAAACCCTGATCAAGATCTCTCAGAGAAAAATGAATAAATCAATAAATATGACCTACTGTATAAAGGGTTGAGTATCTGTTTATCCCTTTAGTGGAACCTTGGATGGTTGTATGTACAGTAGTTGTATGTAGTTTGCCCATTAAAATCAAATATAGACTTTTATAGGACGATGTGAAATCTTGGATTATCCAAAGAACCCTTGAGAACCCTTGGTTGCTCCTTTTTAAAAATAATGATTTTTTTTTTTTTTCCGACAAATGCCGATATG
Source organism: Clarias fuscus (assembly GCA_030347435.1). Taxonomy (NCBI): domain Eukaryota; kingdom Metazoa; phylum Chordata; class Actinopteri; order Siluriformes; family Clariidae; genus Clarias; species Clarias fuscus. The sequence goes on from CM059206.1 coordinate 36,667,546, forward strand.
ACTAGTGCTAAAATGTTGCATCATGACCCAGCTCCCAAAATTCCTCACCTCAAACCGCAGAGGGTTAAACTATGCACTATGCTCAACCATGACATGAAAGCAATTAAAATCTTTAGTTTAATCCCATGCAAACAATTTGGGAAGTGTGTTAATAAAAGATAAAACCTCGACAGGTCAGGATAGAATTCTTACAGCTCAACCCTCAACCTTTTCTCCACTCGATGGTTTTGCTCAGCCCTTCTAATAACGATGCTTACTCAAGCCAATCAAGCCAATCTCGCAAAGATTTCGCAGGGACTATAACGAGCGAGGGCAAATTAGTTGCAACAGAATTCTGAGGAAAATGTTGTGCAGCTTCAGAGCAGCCTTAAACTTAATGCTTCGTGACTTTCCTTACATGGGCTGTGCAGGACATTAAAAGTGCAGGGTCAATTTGTGAAATTGGGGGAAAAAAAATAAATACATTGTTGAGCCGTCGGAGACAGAGATGGGAAGAGAGAGAGAGAGAGAGAGAGAGAGAGAGAGAGAGAGAGAAAAAAGAAAAGAAGGAAGAGTCCCATGGTTTCTGGCAGCTGGCGTGACTGCTGTGGTGGACGGGGCTCCAAGTTGTGCCCACATTGTGCCTCTTCTGCTCCATCTCTGCTGACCACTATGGGAAAACTCCAGCCTGCCAAAGCCAAACCAGGAACACCAGGCCTGTAGAGGTGTGTGTGTGTGTGTGTGTGTGTGTGTGTGTGTGTGTGTGTGTGTGTGTGTGTGAGGAGTGGAGTGGAGTGGAGGGTTATTGTCGACATCTGTCGAGGTTGGAGAGCTCAGTGGCCAGGCAATGGGGTGGCACCGGGAGATCTAGTTGGCCATTATCCTGGCATCCTAATGAGTGTATGTGTGTGTGTGTGTGTGTGTGTGTGTGTGTGTGTGTGTAGTGATGCTTTGCCAGGCAGAAGTGCACTGTAACACTCCCCAATCCCCCCTCCGCCTCCACCTGTGTCTGTTCTCCATCTGCCTTCACCCAACTGCCCCTCAGAGAACAAACAGGAGCAAACGCAAATGACCAGAAGTGACCAGGAGCAATCAGACTGAGGATATCATCAACGCCCATCACCGAGCAACAAATTGAGCTCGGAAAATCAGTTCTAGGCCATTTGAATAAAAATTTAAAAAAAGAAAGAAAGAAAGAAAGAAAGAAAGAAATCCCAGGTAGAAAAGCTCAGGAGAAGAAAACCAAACAAAAACACGCTTATTCCGTTAACATCAGTTTAATTAAAGTAAGATTTAGAAAAGAAGATCATATAATCTACTGTGGATAATCCAAAGTACCCGATGAGAAATGAGAAAAAATAGATTCAAGTTAATAAATCCAGAAGATAACATTGAAGATAACAAGAAGATACCTTTAAAGGTGGACTCATGAATGCTGCTCTTTCAATTCCATACATGCTCATCTTGTTTATTTTGCGACTTGATGCTCTCATTTGGTACTCGTCATTCCCCGAAACGTAGCAAATTGGCTGTGTAGCCCATTCCAATATTCTGTCACATCTTTTCAAAATGTTCTGTTAAGCCTGGCATAGGGTGCTGCTTACTTCAGCTTACTCCACATTGCTGGAAAGATTTTCTTACAGGGGCTGTAGCGAGTTGAGTTTGCACACACCTGGCCACATATGTGGGTTGAAACACTACCAGTAAACTCAGTTTAATTAATAAAACAATATATACTGTACAGTGCAGCCATAACATTGTGACCACTGAACAGTTCCGATCACCAACTGTACGCACCCAAGCCACACATCAATGCTGTCCAGGGGCACCAAATGACAGACTGTCCAGTCCAATCCCACAAAAAAGTTAATTCAATGCAGTACAAATTGCTATATATGAGAGAACGGCATTAAGACACCCAGTGCATCACATCCACCATGTATGGGGAGTTCATGGCCACTTACCCGAAGGTCAATCACCAACCTGCAAACCACAGCACCCAAAGGATCTGCTACATCCTGGTGCCAGACCCAACAACACGCTCCCAGAGGTCACAAGGAGCCACGCCCCCAAGGGGCCAGAGTCACAAGAAGCCACGCCCCAAGGGGCCAGCGCCACCCCAGTGGTGGTTTTAATGTTTAATAGTGAAAAAAAAAAAAAAAAGAAAGTTCAAAATCAGCTTGCCCTAACCAATCAGGAAGCCGCAACGGCAGTTCAATACAAAGTGGAAGTGTGTGACCTGTGGGTCGCAGGCCGACTCTTAAGTGAGTAACTACAGGTCCCTCAGCACTATTTATGAGAGTCCATTAGAACCACAGCGGCTGAAACACACTCGCTCACTCACACTGTCTCAACAAGCAGAGCAGACTGTACCTTAGTGTTACATAATACTATTTTATTCTATTATTCTCAGTCTTAGTGTGTGTGTGTGTGTGTGTGTGTGTGTGTGTGTGTGTCTGTGCGTTACAAATGTCCTTGCAATGAAAGCTCACTAAAGTGCTTCCTAACATCCATTTTAATAGCAAGAATAATATCTGTAATTGGTCTGTGTTTGCATGAACTGTCATTGTAGCATCACGGCACATGAATTCTTGATTCTATCAGTCAGAAGGTGTCGATTCATTTCCTAAGACAGAAGCTTTGGCAGTAGTTCCATCTACTGTATCATCTAAAACACAGGGTTTTATTAAAGGGGGAAAAAAATAATGAGGCAGGAGAAAAAACAGGAACTAAAAAGTTTTTTTTTTTTTTTTTTTTTTCCCCAGAAACATCATATAATGATATATGTATAAAATGTATATATTTATTTTAAAGAATGTATTCATTTATTTTCTGTAACGGCACAGGCCAATTATGTTTTGTTACTTACATAATAAAAGCTTTATGCGTTTTATTATTAGCAAATTTATCCTGGACCCCTTGGCCCATATTGGGCAAAGGTAGAATGGTACAGATCTCTCATCTACACACACACACACACACACACACACACAGTGGAAGTAGGTATTTAACCACATTACCCAAAGCTGCCATGATGGATGTTAGTGTTTTCCCCAAGGTCAAGGGTCACCCTCTGTTCCCTCAAGGAAGACAGATGAGCATGCATTTTGCAGCCAAATATCTCTCCCTCTCTCTCTCTCTCTCTCTCTCTCTCTCTCTCTCTCTCTCGTACACACAGACACGCACACATTTTCTTTACCATAGGCCATCAGATTTCCGGCTCTTCCAAGTGTTTTGATGGTAAATGATTAGAAATGGTGTTGCAACATGACCCAATGGTGTTCCTGTAATTATTGTCCATTACGAAAGCAGACACACTAATTTTCTCCTGTCGCAAGAGCCATTATGAAAAAAAAAAAAAGGGGGCAAAAAAAAAACAAAAGCATCAGCTTCTTCCTTTCTACATAATGCATGGAACTTTGAAAAAAAAAAGAAAAAAGTACAAGACCGCGCTACTTGCTACTTTCATGAAATCTATTTAGACTCGTGCAGCAGCACTTTAAGAGCGGAATCATTTCGCTTGATTCACATAAACTGGCTGAAGCCTCTAATGGCTTCTTATGGGCTGCTCCTTGGTAGCCGAACCCTTTTTAAATTACGAGATGAGACATTCTTTCTGTCCTTTGTGTCTCCTCGACTAGTCCATCTCTCCTCTCTGTGATCTTGTTTTAGCGGAGAAAGTAACCTCTGTCTGGGGAAAACGGTGGTGGAAAGGAAAAAGTTGGCAAATTGTGTAGAAGCATGCACAAGTAAAATAAATGGCAACACTTTCAAATTAGGGGTGGTTTTGGCTTTGGTAGCATAGGACAGTCCCAGATGCCTATGACACACTCCAGTTTATCCATTTGTACCGCATGAAAGGTAAGTCAATATATAAAAATGATCATTGTGAATAAAAGAACCAAAGCACAGCAATTCTTTGATTCTGATTGGTTAGAAATTGAGAACAACGAAAAACAAAAGTGAATGCACAATAATGTTAATGGACAAGATTGTATTGCCATTATTCTCATAAGAATTTTCTTTAACTGTAACATGTAGAAAAATGTCTTTGTATGCCGTACTGTAGCATTACAAGTTTCCTTAGTGTCAGCTTCATGAAGACATGGTTTGCCAATGTTCAGGAGAAAGCACTCAATTGGGCAGGACTCACGGAGACCTTGCTTCAGGAGCACTGAACACCTTCAGGATGAACACCTTGGGTCTTTCACCTGACAGCAGTGCCTGACCTCAGCTGAAAGATCAAAGTTCCCCACAGGCATGCTCCAAAATCTGGTGGAGATCCTTCCCAGAAGAGCGGAGGACATTATAAGAGCAATGCGGGACTAAAACTGGACTGGCATGTTCTCCCAGCAAATATAGGTGGTACGCTATGGAGTGTACATACTTTTATTAATAGGACTTGTTAAGTCAATCATCACCCTTCGTCGCATTAAAACTTTAAAGCATTATGCCCAGAATTGTAGGTAAAAGTAGGTTCTCCTTGTGCCACCAGGGTAGCTCTGTCCCCTCAAGACATGACTCCACCAGACATCTGGGGGTGTGTGGTGGTCTATGGCACCAAGATATTAGCAGTGGATGCTTTGAGTGCTCTGTGTTGTGGCTTGGGGCCTCGAGGATCGGACTTGTTGATCAGGGCGTCCATGGATCCGTCGCCTTCTGGGGGTGCCCGATTGGATTAGACCCTGGTGAAATAACCCTGGTGAATAAGAAAGTCAGGTCGGTGACATTGAGTTTTTTGCTTGCTGGGCCTCGTGCGTGACAGGTTGTGATGCACTGGATAGTCTGGTGCTTTTCTATTGTGGACAGCATTGACCTTCGGTGCCTTTGGGCATGGGTGAGCCTTGGGTGCCCATGATCCTGTCATCAGTTTGCGTTATATATTTACATAAAGAATCAGCTTCAGACTGATCACACTAGAGCTCAACAAAATGACACATCTCCTACTTGTTGATTATTAAATATCATGGATTTTTAATTAAATTAATCATACAGTATAAATTAATGCCTGAAAGGAAATGAATCATGGACAGTGAATAGTATACACAGTGGTTCAGTACTAATTTCTGTTTTATCAGTTATTAAAAACATCCAACTGGTCAATATTAAAAATAACAAAATAAAATAAATAATAATAATAATAATAATAAAAAGGAAAAAAACAGATAGACAAAACCAAGAGAATTTGGTTTAGCAGTTTAAAAGTCAAACACAGCACCCAGAATACTCTTCATTCTAATCCACATTCTGGGAATGTGATTATCGTAGCAGAATTCACTCTCAGAGCACTTAGTTTCACCGCACAGCTTTGGCCTTGCTTTACACCACTATTAGTGTAAAGTGAATATAGCTGTCTTGTGCTAGGCTCGTTCCTTTATAGGTCCTGACACCGGCAGAGTAAACGTAGCAGCAGCAGTTTGCCGAGCCTTTCATCTGTGAATAATCGAAGCAGACACCTGCAGCAAGGTAATCCAGCTTTCTCCCTCTCGCTCGCTCGCTCTCTTCATCTCCTCCGCTCTTTCTACAAGGTGCGCTGAAGCTTTTTATATCAATCAGTGGATGGTTATTAATATTAATGCAGGTCTAATATGAACAGCGAGTATGAGGATGATGAAGCATGGCAGAGAAACCGAGTGTGTACTCCGCTGTTATACTGAAAGACCTAAAGAAAGCGTTTCACCCGTGTACGATTAGGAATGTGTGAGTAAAAAAGAAAAAAAGAAAAGAAAAGAAATGCTTGCTACTCAACCAGACCTCGGTTGCTACAGTACATTGCAAAAGTATTCATACCCCTTGAACTTTTCCACTTTTTGTCATGTTATAACCATAATCATGAATGTATTTCGTTGGGATTTTATGTGATAAACCAACACAAATTATTTTAAGGATTATTTTAAGGAAAATTATAAATGGTTTTCAAAGTTTTTTTTTTTTTTTTACAAATAAAAATCGGGAAAAGTGTGGCATACATTTGAATTCGGCCCCCATTACCCTGATACCCCTTAACCAGTGGAGCCGCCCCCCCCCCCCCCCCCCCCCCTTAAAATTAGGCAGAGAAGACATTAACATGTAATTATTTAACATAATAATTATTTATTTTAATAAGGAAATAGTCATTTAGTCACAATATTTCACGGTATTGTTTAATATCATTTATTTACAATAAAAAAAAAATTAAAAAACGCCTCTAAACTGTGCGCCCCGAACCCTCCCACTTTTGTTCTTAGCTAATCAATATTGTTTTTAAATATTTGGACTCATGTGATTGGACCATTTTCAACGAAGAAAGGAGAGCAAGATTTCTTTTCAAATAGAGCCACTGGTCTGTGTTTATGCAGCTTTTGTTTGTTTTTGTGCATTTGTGTGTTTTTCATTACTGACAATAAACCCACTTTAAACTTTACTGTTTTTTAAAGTACATTTATTGCAGGATTTATTCCATACTAGCAGTAATGATGCTTAATCACCTGATAAATGGCTAATGCTTGCTCCCTCCACCCAAAAAAATTAAAAAAATTAAAAAATACAAATTTTTGCAATAGCCGCCACTGCCCTTAACTAAAATCCAGTGGAACCAACTTCCCTCTAGAATTCACGATTAACTAATACAGTGGAACCTCGGATTGCGAGTAACGTGGTTTACGAGTGTTCCCCAAACCGAGCAAAGATCTTTTAATAAATTTTTAATCGGAAACCGATTGCGACTCTTATTTTGACACCGAGCGTCACTCTCTCACCTTACCCTATCCGCCGTGTTTATGCATTTGTTGTGAAACTTAAAAAGTGATTCCGTTAGTATGCGCTCATGCCAGCCTCAGAGAGATTTCTTTTTTTTCTGTTAAAATGGTGTTTCCGTTGTGTGTGTGAGTTTGTTGTGAATCTTAAAAAGCAAGGTGGGGAGAGGGAGGAGGAGTGTTACTGTGTAAAACGAGGCGAGGAAAGGGGCTAATTCTACACACACACACACACACACACACACACACACACACACAAACACACACACATACGGCGCCTGCACGCACCAACGGAAACACTTATCTGTCAGGACTTATTTGTACTTTTTTTTAAAGGTAAAGTGCAGATAAATTTATTTATTTTCATTTTATAGATTGTATTAATTATTTTTATGTATTTATTTTTGGGGGCTGTGGAACAAATAATTTGAGTTTTCATTATTTCTTATGGGAAATGATGATTTGGTTTACGAGTGTTTTGGAACACGAGCCCACTTCCGGAATGAATTATGCTCGTAATTCAAGGTTCCACTGTACTGACATTTTAGGCTTTTAATTAATAACTAACTATCTGTTCTGGGATTGAATTTAAAATAGTGTAAAATGGCACTACCTAGTGTGTATAATCCCTTATTTCAAACACCAAGTATAGCTGTGGCCAAGAGGTTTTAAGAATGACACAAATATTCATTCTCAAAAAGTCTGATGCTTCAGTGTTTTGAAATCTTCTCTTCAGATGCTGCTATGGTATACTCAAGTATAGTTAAAATCATCCTGAGACAATTCATGTGTTTTGTCATAAAAGCATTTTATGATTCATGTGTAAATGCATGCATGTGTGTGGTTGCTTGTCAGCTAAAGAGAGTGGGCTCGCTCACAATTTTGTTACTGTAGCTACATAGCAGACTTGAAAGCAATGCACACAATAGAATGTCCAAAAAATAAATAAATAAATAATAATAATAAAAAATATATAATTTTATGTTGATTTACTAACATGGTCCATTAAGAATTATTATGATTATTATTATTTAAAAAGTTATTCATTTTATACATATTTAAATCTACATATTTGTATTTCGAATTTCAAGGTTCATGGTACAATTTCCATAATCCCTCATGGCATCCAAACATGGCCTCCCTGGACTGCACTTCCCAGCATACACATTCACTTCCACGTTCATGATCACCTGATTTCCAAATTGCTCACACCAGAATTCAATCACACTCATACACATAAAACACCCAAACTCACACACATTCAAGTTTTGTTTCTTTATGTACCAGGACGTTTGTGGCAGTCGTTTCTAGTCACATGTTCTTGTGTTTGTTCTGGTTTTTGACTTTGATTCTTATTTAGTCACTTGGATCTGTGCTGATCACCTGACCTTGAACTTTATTTTTCCTCTTATTGTCTTGAAATAGGCTACTTATTTTTCAAAAACGTCTCTTACCTGCCATTGCAACTGTCTCTGCCAGCTGCCATTATGCAAATCAATACACTTCAATATGAAGTCTGCAATTCAATTAGTATGAATGAAAGGCAAGTATTAAAATTGAGGAAGCGTGTTTACAACAGATTAAGACAGAATGAGACCGCTTTAACTCCGTCTGAATAATGTGAGTTTATCTAAACTATGCCTCAGTGTCTCAAAGCAATCACGTCTCTCTGTTTCTCAAAATAAATATTATTGTTGCAGAAAAGTTGGTTTTACATAAGCTACTGGATGCACGTTCAGCATGTAAAGAAATTGCTTAAAGTAATTTTTTGTTTACCTTGACACAAAAACACTAATTTATTGGTTTGTTTTTTATATATATATATATATATATATATATTGGACATTTGGTGAGTTTTTTTTTTTTTTCTCCCCCAGGTTGTAACCGATGTTATACTTTCATCACAAATACCACAAAAAGATTTTTGTTCTAGCATCATGTAAAACTGGCTGGCCAGAGTTTAATGAAACCTTACCAGTCCTTTGGTATTTGCCTGGAATTAAATCTGCACTAAAACTGTTGAGTAAAAGGAAAGTTATAAGCAGATTATTTCACATCATCTAACACTTTTTTTTTTTTTCCACTTGAGCTGGGCGTGGCTACTGCATATGCATCACTCAACAGAGCCAATCAGCATGATGGTTTACCGTGTATACACAGTATGCAGAAGACGCTGAAATTACTGTAGTGCACCTAAAACAAAACACTGATGAAACAATCACACAGCATGTCACACTTCAAAGAAATTGTACGTACGCTATGAACACTGAACCTTAAGCCATAATTTAAATCCAGATGTTGAGTAAAAGGGTGGTTATGAGCAGTTACGTGCCAGATGCCGATCAGCTTATTTTTACTATAGCTTTAACCTTGTTAATGATTTTTACACACTCTTTACCCGTTTAAATGATACGTTTGTCTAGTCTTTTTATGAGTCACCCAAAACATACCCACTTCATGCACCAGGTTGTATGTATTATTTGGGATCACAGGACATTCATTTACACTACCTGGCCAAAAAACAAGTCACACATGCTTCAATCAATATTTCAATCAACCTCCTTTAGCACTGATTATGCCGCACATGCTTGCATTTTTCTACATAATGATGGGTCCATCACTTCAGGTGCTTCCCTTCTTACCCTGATGCACTCATCCCTCTGGAATAGCCTCAATCTGGACTCATCAGACCACATGACCTTTTTTCACAGCTCCAGAGTCCAATCTTTATAGTCTCTAACGAAATGATTTTGATTTTTGATTAGTCTCGCTAGCAAGTTTTTTTTTTTTTTTTTTTTTTCAATGTGTTCCCATCACATTGTGTGCACATGGAAATGGTTTTACTTTTACTAATAACACACAGCAAGGATTTCTTCTGTTGAAGTTTGAGATGCAGCTTTACGAAGGTTTAGGTCATCTCTGATCATGGTCCTTCATGTTTTTATCGGATCACATTTTTTTCCCCATGATGTTGATGGTTCACTCCTATCCTTACAGGTTTTAATGTTGTCTTGGAGAAGTTTTTACCAATAATTAATAATTGGATACAAATAAGTGGACCCTTTTGAAATGGTGACCTGTGCCTCGCATGTGTGTTACATACAAAATGCACAGAATGAATCGGCATGATGGAAGAGGTTTCAATATATCAATATGTCAGATGATCGGATTGTTTTCCGGAAATACCTGCTGCCATTTAAATGAATGCGATCATACGGTAGTCATTCAGTGATTGCAGTATTTATATGCACAGCACATGTATATACACACACACACACACACACACACACCCATACACACTTTCTTATCTTTTTGCCTTCACAAACACACGTATGCACACATGGACACATATTACTAAAGCCGAAGATCTGGCCTCGGATAGAGCACGCGGTCTTCACCTTTCAATCTTTGCAGCAGCAAAGATAACAGAAAATAATGTTCGAATGTTATCCTTCATCAGATAGCGCTGACAAATACCCCCCTAGTGTTTCCCCCTCTCTATAGCACCTTTCCTCTCACTTTTATCCCAGCCTTTAAAGCACTTGGATTCCTGAAGAGACCCTGCTACTCGGGGGGGGGGATACACACGCATGTACGCACACACGCACACGCGATTTCACACGCAAATCCATAACACAAGCTTTGTGCGTAAGGCATACCTGAGCAGAACAAAGTGCATGTTTATTGAATTGATCTGTGCACGTGGTGTGAAGGCAGATAAACGGAACCATTATCCACTCGGAGGTAGCTGTGAGAAACGAGTCTCCCGTGTCGACGCTTTGTAACAGGCAGACATAAAGCGGGGAATCTTTAGGACAAACCTTTAGGGTTTCCCAGTGACATGACAAGCTGCCTTTATTTTTTTTTATCCTTGTTAACTTGAGGAGAGAATAAAAAAAGAGAGGCTGTTCACATTATAGAAACTCTGAACGTTACCATAAATGGATAAAAAGTGCGATGTTTAGTGTATGCATCACATTATACTGTATTATAAATTCTATATACAGGTGGCATGGTGGCGTAGTGGTTAGCATTATTATTATAATAAATATGATTATTATGATTATTATGTAAGAAGGAAAAAAACTCAGAAATGTACCCTAGACTGTGGAAGGTTATAGGTTCAAAACCCCTGACAGGAAGGCGCTATTTAAGGTATTTCAGCATGACACCTAATCTAAAATAATTACTTTATGCATTTTTTTTTTTTTTTTGCAGTTAAGACTAAATTGATTTAAGTTAATATGTTTCGTTAACATTTTATTCTATTTTGTAGGTTTTTGTTCATTCGAAGTGCTCTAAGTCTTCTGGGATGGGCTCAAGCCCCTCCGCGTCCCTAAATAGAAGACAAAGCGGTATAGATGATGAGTGAGAATTTCATGCTGGTGCCTTTAACTTAACAAAAGATCTACTACTTAGCTTTTTATTTAATTTCATTCGTGCTAGACATTTCAACAATTTTCTAGACCATGTAAGGTTCCACAGTTTTGTTCAAATTCCCTCTCAAAAAGCATAATTTTTTTTTTTTTGAGTAAAACAACTAATTACAAACTATTTTGTCAATTAATTTAATATTTATCTCTTTATAATGTTTTTAGGCTTTTTAATTCAGTATCATATTTTTTTTATGTGTGCATGTTAATTTTATACTTTGCTTGTAAATAAATACTGATAAACTCATCTACTCTACCATGTAAATTATTTTCATTTTATTTTGTTTTCTAATGCAAAATATATATTTTATTTAAGATTTATTAACTCAATGTTTATTTTTGTATTTACATTTTTTCGTAATTTTTTTTTACATTTTATTTTATTATTTATTTATATATATATATATATATATATATATATATATATATATATATATATATATATATTTTTTTTTTTTTTTTTTTTTTTACTTGGTGACATTGCAGCACATTGGTTAGTACTGAGATCTCACACCTCCAGAGTCAGGGGTTCGAGTCCCACCTTTGAGTCTGTGTGTGGAGTTTGCATGTTCTCCCCATGCTTGATGGGTTTCCTCCAGGTACTCCAGTTTCCTCCCACAGTCCAAAGACATGCACCCGGCATTTCCAAATTACACAGTGTGCATGCCTGGCACCCCACAAGTCCCCTGAGATAGGCTGCAGGACATCCATGACCCTGTGCTATAGAGGATGAATGAGTAAGTGTGAGTGTTTATCGTTGTCTTGTAAGTTAATTTTAATGAAAGCACCTCATAAATAATTGCATATAACTATTTGTCCATGAACACTTTGTGAAGCGTATACTGTATGCATGTACAATTTTGGACATATTCTTTCCAAACAAACGAAAGAGTATGAATTTGCATTCATATATAAATTCATACCAGTTAAGTGATATCAGTTAAGTGAGAATAAATTTGCTTTCTTGAAGCATCCTGCTCTTCTCTCAGATGTCTGACTCATCCATCTTAACCGTATGACTGAGCAACATGGCAGAGGATCAAGTGACCCCAGAGGATTTGGTCCACTTTAGAAGGCCTTATGCAATGTCCATGATTCAGACTCATGAAGCCTTTAATAGCAGTGTGTTTATACTGTAAATATGCATTAATTAGATTTGAAGGTCTTGCATTACGAAAGCATGATGTCTGGAGTCCCTTTCTCTTGTTATCCTCCAAAGAAACTTTCACTCAGCCATGTCGAAAAACATATCTATCTAATTTCCCACTGGGGGGAGAAAAAAAAAAAAAAAAAAAAAAAAACGACCTGTGTACTGGCTGGACTGGATGAGATGAGTAAACAGTATTGTGTTAAAACTCCTAACACTCAGCACCCCGAAGTGGGCGAAGAAGCCGCCGTGATTGATCGCCCTCGCCGTTTGCGAGAAAAGCACAATTTTCCACCTAGCCGCGAAACAATAATTCATGACGATGCCCTTTGTGCGGTAGGAAGCTGTTAGTCGTACAGGTCCCGGGCCCTAAAATGATGTTGATAAATCTGCACACGGGGCAGGTAACTACTTTAAACCCTCGTCTCGATTAGTCTGCTGCTGTCTGCTCCCTCCTCCTCCATGCGCTCTAATCGTATCAGGTAGAGCGGTGGGGATTCGAGCGCACCCACAATGATTCAAAAGCAAAGCAGGGTTCTGACAGCTTTCTGTGCTTCATCTTCTAGGATTTATTTCTTTTTATCTATTTCTTTTTTTCCCAACATCCCAAACATACTGTCTTGAAATATCTTGTAAACATTTTCCCTTCATCTTATCTTTCTTTTCTGCCTCCTTAACACTGACCTTTCGTATGAAGGCATTATGGAGAACATGCGCTCACCAGCATCATGCATCACAGCATAATGGCTTTGTCACCCAGCACCACCATGTGTGCATATATATATATATAATTTATTTATTTTTTTATCACCACATCTCCTGATTAGGATGAAACTAATTAACCGGAGGTTCTCAAACCCTTGCGCCTTTTGTTTCCGAAGCCTCTGTGTGGTGCTTTGAAAGTCGCTGGAGCAAGCAAGTCAGTATCACAAGAGGCGGATGAGGTTGAATATCATGCACGCGCACACTTAATGTAGTGCCATGAAGCTCAAGTTACACTGCAATTCCTTGCTGATATAAAGGTATTATTCATTTATTGAACACTTTGCCATTAACTCTGAATAGTTTCTCCAGTTTGGAATTATCACCAGTTAAGAGCTTTCTTTAAGGCTCCTACAGTGACCTCCTGTCAGGGACTGAATTACTCGCGCAAGCCATACACAAAGGACTTTTTTCCTATAGATCTCACATTTCTAATGTGTGCGAAAGGATTTCAATAATGCAAGAAGCTTTTATCTTCTATACTTATCAGGAAAACATGTTCGATGCTTTACAAAACCCCTGGCCGAGACTTTAACGGGGACGTTATGGTAAAACGAGTTCCTGAATTCCCGTGGAGGTGGAATTCTGATTAGCATCACATCACGCTATGGTACTGTACACCTGTTCAAGACTGCAATCCGGCATGAACACGGCTCCCTCGGGCAAAGAGAACGCGCTCCTTTACCCAAGGACCTGCCTGCATTTCCCCGTCACCCCCTGACGATATTCCGGCTCTTCTAATCACAAACGTTTCCTCGTTCCTCCCTGCCAGACACGTTTGGCAATTTCGCCTTCCTCCATTGACACGTTAAATTATTTAGCATTCTTATAACAACAAGCGAGCTGGCCAATTATTATTTCAGTTAATATGAAATTTAGAAAGCTTAAATAAAGGAGGAACAATGCCAAAAGCCTAATGCGCTGGTGTGAATTTTCCGTGCTTTATTTATTTATTTTCTTGAGAAATGAAAAATCCTGCTTGGTTTCTTTCCACACAGATATATCTTTGTGTTTCACGCTCTCGTTCTGGCAACGGCGAACCGAGTGCGCTTGCGGGCCGCATTAATTCACAAAACTCATTTGTTGCCGCTTCTATGATGTAGTTTACTGCTGATTTACCCTCTACACAATATAGACTTCCTCAACTCTTAAGCAGATGAATGAACATTCCGAATACTCAACTAGACAAATCTAGCGCAGATGAGCAAAGTTTTATTTAAACTTAAAGCCTAGCTAATAAAGGCTGCTCCCGTAACGCCGCGTATTCTGACTCTAACGACAGAACCGTAAGAATTCGCATCGTAATAACTTTTATGAAACGTTATGAAGAGCTAGGGAAAGGGTTACGAGTTCTTATGACTACAGCTGTAATGATGTCTTAATGCTGAAATTTTCATATTCTTGTTTAAGGAATAAAACATTTGGAGTAGCGCTGTTATAGGAAAAGAATTAACAACGTGGTTGCGTGATACGGAGCTACTCTTACCGCCATGAAGATTGTTTTTCGACAACCGCAAAATTGATTAAAGAACAGCAAATATGTTTGTTAATTTATAGCTTTGTTTATTGTTATGGGTTGCAGTGAGACACCACTTACAGTATGTGAACAGTTGTTCATTGAATGGTCGCACTTTTTTTATAGGACTAATTGTACCTTTTACACTTTTTCTAACAACGAACTGGTCGTGCAATTTTCATAAATGTGCCAAATGATGTAAAGTACCATAAAAGTTATTAGTATTTCAACAACCATGGGAATGTCTACATCGATCAGTCATAACATTTCAAATGCAAAAATAATTGCCCCTATATTGTCTAGGTTCCGCTTTGGGCATTACTCCTTTGGGTTGGGGGTGTGCTGTGGTGTCTGGTACCATGGCATCCATTAATGGCTCCATGGATTGCACTTGTTCGTCTTGTTCAACTTGTTCGTTGGCGGCTGGATCAACTACTTTGGGCTCTTTACCTGCTAAGGCCCATGTGCGACAGGCTGTAATGAACTGAGTGTTCTGATAACTTTCTATCACAGCGAGCAACGTTTTTTTGCCGCTGGCTTAACTGTGGTATGGGACTAGACAAGCTGGCCTTTTTGTCCCCATTGGCATTAATGAGCTGGTATATAATGGTATATTTAATACCATTTGTAAGTGGCTTAGTGGTTCGATTCCCAGCCAGGTTCGATTCCCGCCTCTGTGTGCATGAAGTTTGCATGTTCTCCCTGTATTTGGTGGGTTTCCTCCGTGTACCCCCTGGTTTCCTCCTACAGTCCAAAGACATGCAGATGAGGCTATTTGGAATTCCCAAATTGCCCGTAGTGTGAGAGTGTGTTTGTGCCCTGTGATGACTTGGCACACTGTCCAGGGTGTACCCCTCCTCGTGCCCTACGTTTCCTGGGGCTTTATGATTAAGCAGTATAGACGAGGGGTGAGTGAGTGTTGTTTTAATTAACCTGGTGGTGATGTAAATGTGGTGGTTGGTTGGTGTCTGTCACAGGAACATATGTAAATATATGCATCTTTTCTTTTCTTTTTTTCATTTCTTTCCTACCATTTGAGAAAATGATCCATTTAAAGAGATTAATGAAGCACATGTACTCTCAACATCAGAAAGGATCTAAACGTATTGAAAAATCTATTTCAATTAGTTCTATTTCATAGTTTAGATCTCCGAGACCCCAAAGAAAGGTCATGTATAAAGTTTTGTATGGGGGTCCAGAATAGAATATCATTACAAAATTATTATAATTTTTTTTTTTTTGTCAGATCTCATGATAAAAATCATAAGATGATCAAAAAATAACTGTTAAAGGCCTCCGAGTGGCGCTCGCCCTATCATCCGGAGATCGCCAGTTCGAATCACGGGTGATGCTGTAACCTCTCGCAGCCGGAGGTCTAGAGAGAGCTGATTGGCCGAGCTCTCTCAGAGGGGAGGGATGAGAGGTACTTAGCGCTCCCACATTAATCACGGCTCTACAGCCAGTCAGGGGCGTCTGTGAGCTCGCGCAACGGAGGGAGCGGATAGCGCTGTCCTCCGAGTGTGTTACGCGCCCCAACGGTGCGCGAGTGAGCAGTTCGAAAAGATGCGGTCGGCTGGCGTCACGTGGTTCGGAGGAAACACGTGATAGTCTTCGGCCCTCCCGGCTGAGTGGTGGTAGTAGCCTTAATGTGGGAGCCCCCTAGTGACGGGGAGGAATTGGACACGACTAAATTCGGGAGAAAATCGGGGAAAAATCCAAAAAAAAAAAACTGTTAAAGAGTCTCTGTGGTTTCAGAGACCACAAACAGAACATAAGGGTTAAAGTTAAAACAGAGCTTAAGCATAGTAATGTTACTGAGAAAAGCAGAATTCACAATATAATGTACCCAGAAACAAACTACTCCACCCTATAAAGAATATTAGAGCTTTATCTTCTAGAAAATGAAGACACTGGGAACTTGTTGTAAAAATGCTAAAAGTACATTTGTGATTGTGAGTCGACGCCCACAGACTCTCTAGTTGTTACTTTTGCAAAAATCCAAAAATGGTTAGAGAAACTTGAAGGGTTGGACTCGCACTAACACTTTTTTTTTTTTTTTTTTTTTTTTGTAGAATGCAAAATTGCTCAGCCGCAGTACACAGTAAACGCTATGCATCCATAAACAGTCAATTGCATCACTTCTGTCTGTCATGAGATCGAGTTGTTTATAGTCTGTTATTATCACTGCAGTTTCCCCAGCAGTCATGGACTTCAACTAGTGATCCCGAAACTTATCGAACCCTCGGTACACTGGAGGTACTGTGCTGCCATATGATTTACTAAACTGCAAGCTTAATTCTTTGCCTCACACACAATTGCAGGTTGATTTATGTGGGAGGTGGATTCGTAGCATTCTGCAAAATCATACAAAATTCACATTGATATGACCAGAACAATTTAGACATAATATTTTGCCATTCATGCCCTTTAACACACTTTCATGAACAAACTATTCTTTATCACTTTTCACAATGCTTCTTTGGAAACTATTTTCCTCCATCAAAGGATTGACCTTGTTTTGCAATCAAACTTTCTCTTTTACATTGTATGTGATACACTGATTTTGGAAAAATAGTGACAATCTCCAAAACAACCTATTTATAACTATATGTCCCATGTAGAGAGTTGAAAACTTTGACATGTACTTTCTCATGACTGTGTGTGTATGTGTGTGTCAGGGTCATTACAGGGCACAGTGGAGGGTCTTTCCCCCTCATTATAATCGATAGGCCTTCAGGGCCACATCATTTTTATTCGCCCTGTCAGAAGACATAATAATTGGTATTATTGGACTTCTTTTGCGTTAATTGATGTCCACTTTCTTAACTTTCGTAAGAATTGTCAGGGGCAAAAATTATCCCAGATTCCTCACTTATTATTGCAGGCATGCTAAGTGCAGTATGTGTATTAGTATGAATTCTGTGTATATACTGTACGATACTTTAGTGTTGAAAATATTAAAACAGATTGAGTCTTAAAAATTGCAAGGTCTGGCAGGAATTGTTTCACTGTTAAATAAAACATGCAGATCCTTTTATTGATTAGATTATTGTATTTATTAATTTATTTATTTATTATTTATTTATTTAAATAAAAATATTTATTTATTTAAATAAAAATATTTATTTATTTATTTATTTAAGTGTTGGGTTAATGATGAAACTGTGTATAAAATATTCAACAATATATTGAAAAATGTATTAATACATATATTTCTATCACTTTCTATCAATTTCAGAATGTAAAAGAAAAAAAAAAACATTTTTTGCAGAATAATTATTTTTACTTGCTGTCTCTATGCTGCTTTATGATCTAGGGCGAAGACTTGGTACTAATCCCCCTGGGCATATAAGGCTCAAGGCCTGAGCCGAGATCAGCCTGGCAGGATTGGCACTATCTCCATGCCATGTGGTTAACCCGGCGTCCCTCGAGGGGGTTTTCCGTGCTCGCCAGGCTGCTTTACCTCCTGCACAGGTGGCCTTTCGAGCCTGCTCTCCTCCTCATTTTAGAGCTCAGGTCTCCCAACAGGATCGAGAGGGCAGAGGGCACCCTCTGGCATGCCTGACAAACATGCTGGTTAACTCATCACGCCAGTTGGTGCATTAGTTTGATTGGATGCGTTGATGTTGCTCGGGATTGGGGTTTGAATCGGTTTCATAATACGATAATGGATGAAATCTGGACCTCACATGTGCAAGTGATAATTCCTGATCAAAGGAGATTGTGGCTCTGTGAAGGGTGCTATGGGATTGTGTTATTTTGGATCTATACCCTCAACAGATTCTGTAATAGAAACAACATCCTACGACATTACTTTTAGAAAAGCCTTCTAGATTAAACAACTTTCCGAAGCATTCCTTCTTCATGTTGTTGTGATTTTATCACATTGCTTTGAATTTCTCAGGTGCACATTCAGGCTATGATTGGCTCTTGCTGGAAGGCTGCACATACTCAGCAACAACAGACAGATTCGAATGGTCCTCAGTTGGTTCCAACGTGTTCCAAAAACAAAGAACGACATTCCCGACATATTGGTACTCCAGCATCACCACCAGCTTGGATTTGTTTGCTGATGCTACAGTAACTCGTCTCTCAGGAGATCATCAGAACAGGTGACATTTTTAATGTTTGACATACGTTTCTGCTCACAATGGATGAGCAGCATGGTTATTTGAATTATCGTACCATTCCTGACAGATAAAAGTGGCTGGTGAGTGGACGTGATTGTGAGTGTTTCAAATTGTTTTAAAGAGTAAGATATACTGCGTGGGTGGGTATCGTGTGTATGCACATACCATATGTGTTAAAGCTTGAGTGTATGAGCCCTGTCTATCTCTGGCACCACCCCAGGTCGTGCGAGACGTGCAAACTGGCGCTTATTGGAACCGATCTGCATGCAGACAGCTAAATCAGAATGAACTGACCTATTTCTTTACTCGGTGCCATGGGAATAGGCTGATATTAACCAATCACAGTCGGTGTCACCGAGCTGGTTCACCACACTCGGGTTGGCTTGCTTCATTAGATACATATTATCACGTATGAGAACGGGTGGCTGAAAAAGCCGTACAGTTCCAACAACCACGCCCATACCTACTCATGTGGTTTGTGCTGTTTTAATATTTTCCCCCCATCCATCTTTCTTCCCATTTTTTTTTTCTCCCTTCCCTTTCCCTATCTCTCTCTCCCTCTTACTCAATCTTCAGAGGCACCTAATTAAGAAAGCCTGACTCATTTACATGGCTATGTTTGATCTAAATTACACTCCAAACCGCACCAAATTAGGATCATCTGTGAATGTGAAACACTTGCTCTCCTCCCTCTCCTTTCTCCGGTTCTCGCGCTCTCTTTTTTTTTTTTTTTTTTTTTGCCCGCATTCTCTCTCGCTCTCTCTCCCAGCATCTGTTGGAACAAGAGTAGGCTGCTGCTTGACTCTGGGGGGCACATGTTCAAATGATGAGAGGGATTATGGGTTTTAGTGTTCTCCTGAGACCTGAAATACAAACACGCACACAGCACTGGAGGGGGGTGGGAGGGAGGGGGGGGGAATCTGGTTCTGGTGCTGTCCTGCAACAATCCCTAATGAAACAGAGCAGGGATTTGAGGCCAGGTCATTCCAGGCCTGATGTGGCCTGCTCACACACACATTCACACGTGCACACAATTTAACCAACAATGAAATAGTTTGTAATTGTCGAAAAACAACCCACTACAGCTTTACAGATTTGAAAAGGAGTTCTTAAGGAAATGAAAGTAAAAAATAAAACACACACACACACACACACAATGGGGGTGTGCTGTTATTGGAAAATAGTCAACATCATGGTCCGGTGATAAAGTGGAGTCGCTACACATGGAGGTCCTTATTCTTTTAATATCACATGCCTGAAGTGTTTAAATCCATTTTTATTTATCAACAACACACTTTTTTAAAATGATTTGTTTAATGCGGTGAAACAATCCACGAAACAACATTTCCATTCCTTACGTTAACCAGTGTAAACCTTACTTTAACCAGTACTTTTAACCAGTATGACGTGTTTGTGCTGGAGATGCCTTTGATCATTCGTTAATCTTGAAAAAAATTATATTAACTCAAGAACAAAAAATTGTGATTAGATATGAAGCCTGCATGAGATGTGTTATTAATAATAATAATAATAATAATAATAATAATCCCTGTCCCGCCTTGTGCCATAAGTCTCCTGGAATAAGCCCCCTGATCACCAAATACACCTGTTTTCAGAAGAAAAAACAATTTACGTAACTTTGAAGATGATATGGTTGTTGGCTGGTCTGATAATTTCCGAAATTGTTGATCTACCAGGCCTTTCATGCACAATATGGACCAAACTCTCTACGGAAACAGAGATTCAGCACCTTGTTGAATTAATACTGGAAGTCCTGAGGGTAGAAGTGGGTCCAATCCAGTACTAGCATGGTCCACCTAATAAAGTGGCCAGTGAGCATGTGTGTATACATGCGCTTGCCAAAATCCATCCAAATCTCCTAACCCGTCATACATCGAGTTGAAACCCCTGACTGTCAAAAATCTATATGCTCTGAATACCGGCTTCAAACAAAAGAACCTCCTGAAGGGCGTCAGGCCGAGAGCCAAAACCCCGACCACAGAAATCCGCTGGAAACCTCACAACACAACCGTGACCATCATGTCACACAACTCACATAAAGCACGCATTACACAACACATAACAAGCTCAATAAACGATCCATTTGTAAGTTCAATAAAGGTTCCAAATGTTCTATTTGTCATTTGTTGTTAGCTTGGAGAGGCAAGACAGCGATCGTAAAGTGGCTCCGGTACAGCACGCGTGGAAAGAAGTGGTGTCTTCGCTTTCTGTAAAAGTTTGCAAGTTATTTTACATGCCAATAACAATAGACCTGGGCGTGCGCCAAGAAACGATGGCGCCTTCCAGCAAGAGGGGGTGTTTACTTACTGTGTGGCCCACTAATAATTTTTTGTGTCCCCACTCCTTGGCATCGCATGCCTCCAATCTATAAAGCATCTATAAAACTGAGGAGCCTGGGGTAAAGCAAAGAGGTGAACAATAAACTTCTGAAGTGTACCAGAGAGGTTGTTTACTTTAGATGAATGATCCATCGTCTTGGTTTCTACTTTGGTGTGGAAAGTAAAAATCTTGGGAATAAATAGCAAGTCTTTTTGCATTAAGTTTTTTTGGAAGTGAATATGTACCAAAAATAGAAGAATATGGACTTTGATCAGACAACATGGTGGCTCAGTGGTTGGTACTGTTGCTTAACACCTTCAGGGTAGGAGTTAAACTCTTGACTCTGCTCTTTGTACATGAAAGTTCCTCTTGCATGGTGGGTTTCCTTCTGGTACTCCAGTTTCTTCCCACAGTCCAAAACCATCCAGTTTCAGATTGCCCTGAAGTGTTTGATTATATATGGGTGTGATTGGCACCCCATTTAGGGTGTATCTTCCATTGTGCCCTAAGTTCAATGGGATAGGAAGAAAATTAAGCAGTATAGACAATGGATGCAGGGATGGTCTTCACTCATATAGTTTGGGGAAGTCATCAAATTCTAGTTTGTGGATTACAGGAATGGAGCCCAACGTGGCATTTTGCTGTTGTAGCCATTTCGCCTCAAGGTTTGACATCTAATTCATTCTGAAATGCTTTTGTGCTGATCACATGTGTGACTGCTTGGATAGCCTCACGAATGAGCAGGTGTGTACAGGTGGTCCTAGTGAAGTGGCCGGTTAGTATAGATATGTTTGTGTACAACGTTATTGTTGGACGTAATTGTTGGACATGGGTGGCTACAGAGGACACAAAGAGACACAAAATCTGGTTTGACATGCAGTGTTTGTGTGTGTGTGTTGGGTGGAATAGACACAGGTTGAATCCTCCCTGCAGAGAATGCCTCCTGTAATCAGAGATAACACCTGAAATAAACACAGCAGTTTGGACGCAGGCCATTCCGGTTTAATAAGCATCCAGACAGAATGCTTCTTCCAGCCGGCAAGAGCTAAAACCTCAATATTTCAGCTTTTCCGTCCGACCGCAAATACAAATTTTTTTTTTGGTTTTTGCTGGTCAATTGAAATACGATTATAAAATACTTGACGCGAGAGGGCTTTCGAACTCCCGTCCACTCTAGTCATTAACTACACTTTTTTCATAGCCAGAGGCTACAAGGAGCCATCACGGAGCCAGAGAGCGACAGGACGAGTCTCGATTTCCAAACTGGCCAGGGAACGGAGACGGACGCCGCTCTGACCCTGATACCAGCGGCCCCCGAGGGCCAACAGCACCAAGCTCCTGCTCTATGCTAATTAATTACCATTGGCATCTTTAGCAATGCGTGTCAGCTCAGATTTGGGATATCAGTCTGTTATATGATCAAACTGAGTGCCGGGCTCACTACACCAGGGACTTCATTCACAGGAAGTCTACGCTGCATAGTCGAGTGGTGGCACATCAGATTATTACAGATTTGTTTATGACAAATACGGTGACTGCACCAGAGCATTACGCTCGCTAATGAACAGAGTTCGAGTAGCGATCAGATCCCATAAATCAGACACTGCACATGGCTGACTTGTCCTAATGCTATTTGTGCTCTGGGATTGATTTTATCAATCGCCTTTACATAAACGTAATCAAATCTTTCAGGACGTGCTGTCAATAGCAAAACATATCATATAGTGGAGAATACGAGATGGAGACACCATTTGGAAAAATGCCATTTAGCATTGTTGATGATGGAGGCGGGATCAGGTTCACGACGGATTGAAAAGAGATGCGAGTGATGTCATTAAGTGTGAATAATAAATGTGAGGAGGGCCGTACAACTGCCACCCTCTTTCTTGTCTTGGGTTAGTTTTAGGACTAGCTGCTATTTCATCAGTTGCAGTTTCTCTCCAAGTAGGGTTTGAAGTATGAAACGAAATTTAGCAGGGGATTATATCGAGAAAAGTCATAGGCTACTTTCGGTCCAACTTAGTTAAACAACTTTACCAAAAGTGAGTGAACGCTTAGCCATAACACCTACATGCCCCCATAAAAACGTCTGGCTTTTTTAGATGGAAGGAATACAGTAGTATAAAAGTTCACATTGAACGATGTGAAAAAAGGAAAAACATCATATAAGCAGCCCTTCTGCAGACCAAAAAGCTGTGTTGATAAGAAAGGTCATGCTCCTTATAGCAGTGGTGAGCAGAAAAGCATCTCATTTACATGGTTTAGCATTTACACGCATTTTACTTCTCAAGTTGTGTAACTATGTACTGTATGTTCCTAAAGTTCAAACTGCTATTTTACATTATTTTTAATATCCATCTAAATGCATCAGAATGCTTAAGTCTTATTATTAATCTTATTCAAAATTTATGCAAAACTATGACTTAGTCACATAGTCACTTAATTGCATTTACATGCTATTGAATGTATTCGATTTGAGATTTTGTGACAGAATATCACTCTTTTGCCTAAGATCTGTGTATAAAGAGTCTCTGTTGACTACTGTATAGTGATTAGTGATATAGTGAGTAAAAACTACCTATATAATATATCTATATATCTATATAATCCCCGGCTATACTAATGCACTTATCCCAGAGTTTCACTAGTGATAGCATCAAGGTAAAACATTTTCTCAGTGTGACCAAGGCAAGGCAAGTTTATTTGTGTTATTTGTACACAGTGGTAATTCAAAGTCGCTGGCACTTGCCGAGTATAAAGCCATGATCGGACTGCTTGCTTCATGTTGGAGACACTGGCCTCCCAGGAACTCCTTTAATGGCTCAAATATGTGGAAATAGACTTAGACCGTGTTCATCTCCCAGCCAGGTTTCTGTAATGTGCAAATGGTAAATGATTGGTTACAGTTTCCACAGATAGCTGTGTCTCATCTGCAACTTGGCAACAGGTTCTATACCTTCATAAGTCCCAGTCCCAGTCCCCCCCCCCCCCTCCCCCGTAGTTTGTTCAAGATTAGATTCCATCTAGCTATAGCATCAGGACTCAAGTCAAGTCAAGTCAAGTAGGCTTTTATTGTCATTCCAACCATATACAGTTAGTACACAGTGAAACGAAACAACGTTCCTCCAGGACCAAGGTGCTACATGTATACATATGCATATATACATATGCACCTTGTATATATACATAGATACATATGTATGTATGTATGTATGTATGTATATGTATACACATATATTGTTTATATATAATGTTCACATAAACATGGCAGCACGGTGGTGTAGTAGTTATCACGGTCGCCTTCCACCTCTGGGTTTGATTCCCACCTCAGGGGGGTGTGTGAATGGAGTTTGCATGTTCTCCCCGTGCTTGGTGGTTTTCCTCTGGGGACTGCAGTTTCCGTCCATAGACATTAGGCTAATTGGTGTTCCCAAATTCTCTGTAGTGTGTGAATAAGCATGTGCGTGTTCACATGTGTGTGTGTGTGTGTGTGTGCCTTGCGATGGATTGGCACCTCATTCAGGGACTACCCTGCCTCGTGCTCCAAGTCTCCTGGAATCGGCTATACCCCGCATGACCCTGTATACAGAATAAAGTGGTATAGACAATGAGTGAGTGAGTAAGTTATTTAACATATCCATTTTTTTTCCCTTGTCAGGTCAAGTAAAATACTTTTGTAAATCTTCTTCTTCTTATTATTATTATTATTTTTTTTTTTTGCTGTTGTCATTCTGAAAAAAAGTGATTGTTTGACATAGGCATAGCCGAATATGTTATTTTTATTATTCATATAGGAAGACTTGTCACAATAATACAGGAGAATAGGAGATGTCTGATTCTTTCAATTGACCCAGCCAAATGCAAATTGAGCTTCATAAGGATCTCGAATTCTAAACAAATTAAAAAAAAAAAAAAATCATAATAAATATCTCCTGGAGCCATGGAGCTTGACATATATGTTTCAAATCCAAGTAGAGACATTTACATGGCGTCTTCTATACGGTGCTTTTCTTTGATGAAAGGCTGAACAGCAATCTGTGGCTTAGCACACACATGAAACGTATCAGTGTAACGTTTGGAAATCACATTGTAGGCCTTAAATCAGACTTCACCTTATTTCCAGCAGACGTTTATTATAATCCATACATTTAAGCCTAGCTCAGCGTGCTATTTCATTTAATGTTCTGGATCAATCATTCCAGCAGAATATCATAGTTTTGCTGTTTTCTATACAAGCACAAACGGTTAAAAAAAAAGGCGAGGTACGGTACATCTGCATCCCTTTAAATCATATTGGTTAACAAAAGCCTGACATTCCTGCTATATTTGAGATTCTGGTCTCAGAATCTGGAATGGACTTTTTAGGTGGATTTCTTCCCAAAGCCACAGTAAGGCTTAAATCAAGGGACAGAAACATATGGAATTGGTCAAAACTGAACAATTTACTGATCAATGAATGACACAACAATAAATGGTAAAATGGGATAATTATCTCTGACAGCGAAATGAAGTCTTTAAAAAAAAAGAAAACCTTATTAATTTCGGAGAGAACAAATCCAGAACATTCTGAACATCAGTGTACAAGTAAGTAAACATGTAACATTTGTTCATATTACAGTGCAACTCTCGGGACATGCAATCACTGGAATGTTAGATACACACTGATCAGCAATAATATTAAAACCATCAACATTAAAACCACCGAGATTTTGGGTTCCCCCAGTGGTGCAGGGGTGGCTCTGGCTCCTCATACATCCAGTTGCTATACTTTTGGCTGCTCCCATCAAGGGTCACCACAGCAAATCATCTGATTCGCACACAAAACTTGCCGTATGCCCTTACTGATGCAACCCTCCGCCCAGTTTATCCAGGCTTGGGACCGACACAGCATCCAGTGGCTGGGATTTGTACCCAGGTCTTCCGCATGGAATGCAAGAAACCTACTGTACCACTGAACCACCCTCCAGTTATCTCTATAAAAGACTTTGTCTGGGTTAGTTTTTCACTTACTTGGTTCATTTGGCCAAATTGTTTTTGGGTTTGGGCAAACGTTGACTATCTTGGTACGTCACCAGATGAAACAAACAATCCCCCGAAGTAGTTACTTGAATTTAAGTCTAGTGATTTTGTAGGGAAGTCAATGTTCCATCAGGATTGTCAAACAATTCACATCCAGGTTTGGCCTTGTCATCAAACTGGACCACGGTAGTACCGATTATTGTTTATTGATGTGCGGTCTAATGAGCTACAGCTGTCGCCTATGCAGCGATTGGGAAGTTAGGAGTCTGCAACTATCTAGAGAATTCATAACACTTTGATTTTGCTGATGTTTCTCGTTTCTAGAGTATGTATCTGACACTTTCTTGTCGAAAAACAGGGGACGCTTTTTCCTGTTTGGTGAACGGAGGGTGGGTCGAAGGTTTGACACGAATCAGCAGAAATGTTGCCAAAACGTTGCTCCCCGCCATCCCCCCCCCCTCCCCCCCGACCAACATGTTTGTGCAGAAAGCCCAAATTATCATTATTCGAGAACTGTGAAATTTAATTTCTTATCTATAAATATTCTAACTTTCAGCCAGTCCCTTTTTTAATTAACATTCCTGGCGACAAACACACAGAGGTGATTTTTTTTAATTTATTTATTTTTTTTCCGCCCCTCTTCATTCCCTGACAAATTACCACGGTTCTTTTGGCTGGCGTGCAGAAGAGGGAAATAAATAGAGATCGCATTGCTGCTTTGCCACGGCAGATGAAAAAAAAAAATGCATTGTGAGTATGTCACATATTGTTAAATATGTTTCGCTGGAGCGGAAGGTAGAGCCGTTTCAGCTAATTTTACATTAGAAATCAGTTCCAGTGTCGAATTCGAATTATATCCTGTTATGTCTGTTTGTTTATTTTTTTCTGGGGGTAGAATGATACGGCCAGATGCTGTCGAATTGTAATGTTTTAATAAAAATATCAATTATGATATATTATACTACGAGATATAGTATCAATAATGATATTGAAGACAGCTCTATTTAATTATGTGAAGGCATATATTTAAGAAAAATGATACAGATTTGATTATTTTTCTTTATTTTATGATCTTGTCTGATAAGACAAGATATCCTGACCCACATTGCCTTTTCTTTAATGGCTGCTTGTATAATTTTTGATAATAATTCAGCTGCCTTGTTTCAGCACTAATCAAAAGTCAGCGAGGGTGTTGAGAGGAAACGGCGGCTTTCGTGTACTTTCTCACCTTCCAGCATGTCAAGGCAGGAACACGATCCTTCACTGGCCTTTGCAAACCAGCAGGGGAAAAAAAAAAAAAAAAAAAACCTTGCACGCACACGCGTGGTCCCATGTATGAAATTACTATTTGAGGAGAGAGAATGGCAGTCAGAATGGGAAATAGAAATGGGTGTCTGCATGCGAGTCCGTGCCCAATCACTTGAACAGCGCACTTGAAGCGTGAGCAGCAGAGGCCAAATAATGACAAATCTCTCAGTCTCTAATGGGAAGCAGTCGTTTGGCTCTTTTGGACAAGTGTTGCACACCTTCAAGTGCGGTGAATATATTTGCAAAGGAGAGGGAGTTTTGCATATAGCACGCAGGCGTGTCATTGAGTTATTTTACATCATGACTTGGTGCCGGTCTATTAAAGCAAATTGGAGTCCTAGCAACTTTCTTGTTCCTTTTTTTTTTCTTTTCTAAAAATGTTGCTTGGGAATAAATAAATGGGCAGGGAATAAAGTTTGGAGCAAAGTGTATGAACACGTAATCTAACACAGATATGGATCTGAAAGATGTAAATTAATATGAATTTATGTTTCAGACTAAAACAGATACACAGATCATAACATTATGAGCACTAACAGGTTAAGTGAACAACATTTAATTATTAATTATAAACCAGTAAACTGGTGACAGGACTATGGGCACCAAGCAGGCAAAGAGGACAGGGTTGCTAACCCAGGTTTCGCTCCCCAGATCCTAATTTGAATGAGCACTTATGGGAATCATAATCATATTGAAGAAACAAGTCTGATCCAGGGAGGTCCCACGCCACAACCCACAGCCACCAACGGAACCACTGCTAACATCTCTGTGATGGATACCACAGGTATTGTTGAATGATGCCCAGAGGGGACAGAGCTGGTCTGGTGGCACCAGAGGAGCCCAAATCTGTTTTAATCTGTGTATATAGTAAATAT
This sequence comes from Clarias fuscus, assembly GCA_030347435.1. NCBI lineage: Eukaryota > Metazoa > Chordata > Actinopteri > Siluriformes > Clariidae > Clarias > Clarias fuscus. The sequence continues at coordinate 36,695,789 of CM059206.1, forward strand.
AAAAATAACATGTATACATTATATAATTAATTGTGTAAAAGTGCACCATTTAATTAATTTATTCACATAATCCTGCTTGTTAGTTAGTCGCTCTCAGGGGTCAGCCGTGATATACAGTAGTACCCCAGCAGCAGATAGTGTTAGGGACCAACTGCAGCAACATGGTGGAACTGGGGTTTGAACAACCAACCTTCCAATCCAAACGCAGAGTCCGAACACGCTGAGATACCACTCACCCTGATTTAAACTTAAGATGCACCTTTAGACTGGGATCCTGAATGGAGAGCAAGTGTGGCTCCTCATTCTGTGCAACAAACAACTTTCAGTCAAAGAAATAATTAAGTGAATAGGCTGCAAGAAAAGGACGTCCGGTCTGCCTCTGAAGTATTAAAGCAAAGGGTTTGTGCTTTGTAGTCTAATTGTGATCACAAAACCTATTTTGAAAGTCTGTCATCTTTCATTTTACTTTGTCTGCATGCAATTAAAACAGCCTGAAACACCGTCCCTGTAATGGACCAGACCTGAATCAGAATAAGGATCCACCACATTAAGGTGAATGAGAAATATGAAATGATGATGATGAGTTTATTTCTTTTTTTATTTATTCATCACATACTTATCATGTACAATCTTTGATGCTTTGGGAAATAGAACTAGCTGATTCCTTTAGGATAAAAAAAAAAAGGAGTGGCCACTATTTGTAGACCAGAGACCCTCAAGCGAGGAAGCTGAGGTTGTCAAGAAAGAAAGAAAGAAAGAAAGAAAGAAAGAAAGAAAGAAAGAGTTCCTTTGGTGACATCCAGCATAATTGTGTAACATTCTGTACATCCATTTTCTATATCATTTATCATTTGTGGGGTATCAGGGGTCCTGCAGCCTATTCCAGCGAACTTAGGGCACAACACAGGATCCTGAATCGAAGATGAGTATTTCACAATCTTTCATAAACTACAGGCACTTTGGAAACACCAATCAGGCGACACCACATGTCTTTGGACTGTGGAAGGAAGCCCACAAAGCACAGGAAGCCCAACCCTGGAGGTGAGTTGATGAGTTAACTGCAGTAACCACTAAGCCACCATTCCACACATCTCTATAATAGATATTTGCAATAGTAAGCCATGGAAAGAAAGAAAAAAAAAAGTGCCTAAGGAAGTTTTGTGAGTAAGAGGAATAAAAAAAAAACTCTGAGCTAATGCTTTGGCCTCGATTTGCCAGAATAAACCAATCTTTAATTTAGCTAGGGAGACAGGTCAATTAAAGCTGTTTGGATTTGTGAGGCAAAGAATGACAAATTAATGATTTGATTATAGGGGGGGGGGGGGGGGGACGCCAAAGGGTTGGGGAAAGGGAAGTCAGCAAACACATCCCTATAAACGGCATCATATTGCTGAGAGTGTGTTAATGTGTAATTAAGCACAAAACC
>CM059206.1:36702214-36814714 GCA_030347435.1 Clarias fuscus
AGCTCAATAGGATTGAGGTCAGGGCTCATAGAAGGCCACTTTAGAATAGTCCAATGTTTTCCTCTTAGCCATTCTTGGGTGTTTTTAGCTGTGTGTTTTGGGTCACTGTCCTGTTGCAAGACCCATGACCTGCGACTGAGACCCAGCTTTCTGACACTGGCCAGCACATTTCTCTCTATAAACCATTGATAGTCTTGAGATTTCATTGTACCCTGCACAGATTCAAGACACCCTGTGCCAGATGCAGCAAAGCAGCCCCAGAACATAACAGAGCCTCCTCCATGTTTCACAGTAGGGACAGTGTTCTTTTCTTCATATGCTTCATTTTTCCGTCTGTAAAAAAATGAGCTGATGTGCCTTGGCAAAAAGTTCCATTTTTGTCTCATCTGTCCATAGGACATTCTCCCAGAAGCTTTGTGACTTGTCAACATGTAGTTTGGCATATTCCAGTCTGGCTTTTTTATGATTTGTTTTCAACAATGGTGTCCTTCTTGGTCGTCTCCCATGTAGTCCACTTTGGCTCAAACAACGACGGATGGTGCGATCGGACACTGATGTTCCTTGAGCATGAAGTTCACCTTGGATCTCTTTAGAAGTCTTTCTGGGCTCTTTTGTTACCATTCGGATTATCCGTCTCTTTGATTTGTCATCCATTTTCCTCCTGCGGCCACATCCAGGGAGGTTGGCTACAGTCCCATGGATCTTAAATTTCTGAATAATATGTGCAACTGTAGTCACAGGAACATCTAGCTGCTTGGAAATGGTCTTATAGCCTTTACCTTTAACATGCTTGTCTATAATTTTCTTTCGGATCTCCTCGGATAACTCTTTCCTTCGCTTCCTCTGGTCCATGTTGAGTGTGGTACATACCATGTCACCAAACAACACAGTGACTACCTGGAGCCCTATATATAGGCCCACTGACTGATTACAAGATTGTAGACACCTGTGATGCTAATTAGTGGACACACCTTGAATTAACATGTCCCTTTGCTCACATTATTTTCAGTATTTTCTAGGGGTACCATAATTTTTGTCCAGGCCTGTTCCATGAGTTTATTTTTTTAAATAATTCTATTGAAGCATGGTTGAAAAGCAATGTGTGACTTTCATTGGTTAACATTCATAGAATTTTTTTCAATTATTACTTTTGTCAGATTAAAGTTATTTATGTGACCATTGTGAGTTTTTCTTTCATTGACCGAAGGGTACCAACAATTTTGTCCACAGTTTTGTTTACAATTCTGGTAAAAAAAAAAAAAAAAAAAAAAAAAAAAATATATATATATATATTTTTTTTTTTTTTTTTTTTTTTTTTACCATAATTGTATATAAACGTGAAACCTCTTTTTGACTGTTTAAGCTGATAGGATTGTAGCTATATAGGAGCAATGGCCATAATTGCAACTGACACATTTTTTTTTTTTTTTTTTTTTTTTACTGAATTACAAATAAACATTTTATTATATTGTATTGTATATTGTATATTCATATATTATTATCTAAGCTTGGTCAAATCATGTGTAAGAAGAGCAAGCACTGGTCAAAATTCATCAGGAATGCACAGGGGTGGGATCAAATGGTTGAAATGTTGCAACAGGTTTAGAGATTATGTTAGTGTTCATAGACTTTTTCATGGATTCCACCTTCCATTAACCTACAAATGCCTCATCCTGCGTTATTGTAATGTGTGTGTCTAAAATTTTGCAGACCATTTCGCTGTGGTCTAAATAACTTCTTAAACTAAACTTAGTTGTATATACATTTTCAATTATAAAAGGTGCATTAACTCCTCATCACTGGAGTGGCAAAATCAAGGGAGCTTGGTTTGTAAAGTACATACCCTACATAAAAGGATGCATGGTACCACCCCACCAACAAGGAACGTTATTGTTTTGTACATTTACTGTATTCCTTAGTGTATCGGCTTGCTCAAAGAAAAAACAAGTAAACTATTGGTTAACGTCTGCTTCTTTAATTGATCACTTATTGATATTGAGGTGTAGATGTACTCATGAAGGCTTGAGCATGAGGTGCTTAAATGGAACCACTGCCCATGCGGTCATGAATTAATTAAGTAATTTTTTTCCCCCTCTGTTTTATGCTAGATTTTAAGAAGATGGGGCAGCGGAGCAATAATAAGGTCACAGTCAGCTGATGCCGATCGATCCTGACGAATCTAAGGGTATATGGATCTGGCAGTGCCTATATGCCTATAAAGTGTGTACGTAAGTTACAGTGTGTGTGTATAGGGAGGACAAATGTACTTTGAAATGTGACTCAGTTTTCCCTTCATGGCTGTTTTTTCTATGTGAGAGTGAGGCTTCTCGTTTTTTTTTTTTTTTTCTTCCCCAAAGCAAGTAAAACATGATGCCAATTTACACTGGCATTCATTCGTGTACTTTAACGTGTGCACACACAATCAGGAAAATTGCAAGTCCTTACTTCAGCAGGCAAAAAAAGTGCTAACAATAGATGAATTAAAGGTTACCAACAATATATGATGAATGTCATACCACAGCAAATTACTGAGAGAAAAGTCCTAATGAAGGCGTTTGCAGAAAAACCAGAGGCCAGTCAATAATTAGAGGTGCCACGCTTGTACTCGCTGTCTCCCGACTTCCCTCTTTGCTGTTTTTTGCCACTTTAATTGCGCAGGTTAGAGTCCTTTTAATAATATGATTTTTCTTATGTAGTTTGACTGATGCAAGGTGCGTTTAAATTGAATGGAAAGTGAAAAATACAGTATCGTTCCGGTGATTAGCCTGGAAGTTTATTTAACTTTGTGTTTCCGGGAGATTCAATGATTAAATGATTGTGGTACCACCATCAGCATGTGGATCCACGTGACATCTAGTGCTTAAAACCTTACCTTTCCATGAGTCCCACCTTTTCCTTGATGACAGCTTTGCACATTCTTGGAATTCTCTCAGCGGTTCATTGGAATTGAATTTTTCCAGTGATTTTTCCAGTCTTGACGGAGTTCCCACAAGCCCATTTAAAATGAAATCACCATTTGGATGATTACATGTAAACAAATACCTAGTTAATGTTGAGGTGTTTCACAAGAGCCACAATATTGTCCTGTATTAAGCAAAGAAAACAACTAAGGTGTTGGGTTAAGACCTGTCTATTATTAAAACCTGCAAGGGTTGGAGATCCTTTTAATGCTTGGTGTAGTGGCTTCTTGAAATTTAATGTTACAAGAGCTCACAGGATTGGGACTAAATGCTTGCAGCTGTATGGACATGAAAAAAAAAAAAAAAAAAAAAAAGCTTGTTAGTGAGACTCCCTGAGCATCCCTTTGTTTGAGACTTTGGTACATTGGAATATATTTACTTTTTTTTTTTTTTTTTTTTACAGTGTAGAAAATAGTCAAAATAAGGAAAACCCCTTGAATGAGTTGTCATGTTCAAACTTTTGATTGATATTGTGTATATACAGTACATACATTAGGAAAAATAAGGCATGTAGCACTGTGGCCTTGGACCTCAGTCAAGGGTCAAGGATTCCTACCTTAGCCTGTGATTTCCAAAGACTTTCACGATGGACTAATTGTCATTTCCAAATTCCCTATAGAGTGTGAGTGAGTGTGCTGTACTATGTCTGTGTCATTGTGCCCTGCAATGAATAGGCACCCTGTCCAGCATGTACCCCGCCTTGTGCCCCAAGTCCCATAGGATACGCTCCAGGCTTCCCGTGGCCCAGTACATGATGAGCGATATAGAGAATGAGTAAGTAAGAGTGAGCATATGTACAATTTTTTTTTTTTTTTTTTTTTTTACCCAAAAGAAACCAACATTCAGAAACCAGGAGTGGGAAAATGAGAGTAATTATCAGGCAGGTGTTACTAATGAAATGTGCAAATTTAGTTAATCATCAGGATGTGTGACTACCCCTTTAAAATCATTAGTATGCCATTAATATTCTTCTCCCCTTAGCATGGACGCTAGTTAACCAGATGTTGCATGTGTGGTAATTTGATTCTTGTAGGAACTGCAAAATGCAGCCATTGTGATGAAAGAAATCGTGTAGTGCATGAAATATTGTTTCCTGAGCTGGGTTAATACTGTACATTTTTTTAATGCTTACTCGCATGTTGTTCTTTAAATGCGTTGTTGGAAAAAAAAGAAAAATTATAACAAACCCGTCTATCTGTCCTTGCACTTTAAATACATTTGAACTTGTGCATATGGGATTTTTTTTTCCTTTGATCTCCCTGAAGAGTCCCAGCCGTATGTGAATCGCTATCTAGATGCTGATTGAGATTGTTTGTTTGTTTATTTTTGCAGTGGAGAAATAATCACGCAAATAAGACATCAAAGATGGATCAAGAATTAATATATGCATTTTGAAAAAAAAAACATATTTCAAGTGCTCTGGGACAATGGAGAGGAAAAAAATATTTCTTAGAAAGGCTCAACTATAGGAGATCATGGGTAAGAAACACACACAATACAGTACACACTACACTGTAGCACAAAAAGAGGCGGTTCACATTGTGAGACGTCCTCTATTTAAAGGGCTTCCCTTTCTCATGCGGATCCTTCTGATTGACCCTCCTCAGCCCGAGGCCAGATTTGGTCCTGAGTCTGGCCCAGGATCCTGGATGACTTACGAGGTATGTTCTGGATGGTTGGCATTGTCTGTGTGCCAGCTCTGAGCATACGTCATGGGCCTGGACACCAGCGAACTGGTATCACATTCACTTCTTCGTCCCCGCCCAACTCTGTGGGTCTCAGCAAATTCTGCGTCATGGAAAGCACCTCCAATATGGCAGATCTGGCTCAGACACACACTGCTGTATGTAAGAACAAAAAAACAATCATGGAAAACTGTGTAGAGTTTCAGTGTAATAAGTTTCGCCATTTTTTTTTTTTTTTTTACGTTTGTCAAGTAGAAGTAAAAATGAAAAAGAAAACAACAAAAAGAGACAATAAATAAATAAATAATACAATCTTTTTCTCGGGATGTAGAAAGTCACGGGGTAGACGGGATTCAAAGTGCAGCCCATCTTGCTTAATTAACTATTATGGGGGGGGGGGGAAAAAGAGAAAGGAGTTTATTATATCAATCAGGATGATTTCTGTTTGTGGCTCCCTGCAGATAAGACCATTTGCATATTAGCTTTGCCATGCTAACCTACATCCGTCTGCAAGCACTCCACTCTTCGATGTAAATATTTCCCTGAATGCTGTACACGTTTTAAAATTTCATTTCTTGCACTTTTTTTTTTTTTTCATTAAATTTCATTAAATGTTAAATTCATTAAATTATAACGAGACTGATGAATAAGTAAAAAGACAACTAAATGAATAAAGAAATGCGCCACATCAGATGAACTGGATAGAATCCTTATTGGTTTATACTAGCCAGGCTCCTTCTAATTGATTATTAGATATTCGCATGACCAAAAAAACGAGGGTGTGAATTAAAATAAAAGGGACAAATACGCTGTAAATAAACCCAACATGAGCTCTTGAGTCGACGGCTACGTTGTAAACCGGGTAATCAAGAGGCTCTTCGGAGAACCGTTTCCCAGCGGCGTTCCCGCGGACAAGCCGAGGCGGATAAATGAAAATTATAGCGTCTCTGTGTTCTCGCATTATAATATAACAAACACATTAATTCCGTTTACAGGCTGATCTTTGGCTTGTAATTCAAGTAGCTGCGGACCGCTTTTGAAAGACGTGCAATCCAGTTAAAGTCAATAAAGACGGTGGGATTTTGGAAATGAAGTATAACACACCAATAACTTGTGACAAAAAGCAACAATTTTTCCACCACTTACACACACACGGAGAGAGAAAGAGAGAGAGAGCAATACTGGGTTTATGATTTAACATAAAGAGAAAAATGGTGAAAAGTAGGAGAGGTGAAAAATAAAGAAAAACGAAGAGAAAAAAGGGGAAAAGTAAGAAAGAGAAAGAAAGAAGGAAGAACAAAATTTCCGAAGAAAGGGAAAGAAAGAACATATATGGAATGAATGAATGAAAGAAAGTGGAGGAGAAAGAAAGACATAAAGGTAAGAAAGAAAGAAAGAAAGAAAGAAAAGTGTATAAAAAGAAAGCTGAGTCAAACCTGCTGGATTCTTGTTCATGTCTCTGATCGCTGAGGTATTTTTCGAATTGTTTTTTGTCTCTCATGGCCCGGAGAACCGCACATCAATCACCCCGGAGACGCTCGTCTCATATCTGTTATTGGTATTGCAATTTGGGAATTCGGATACCTTTGATTAACCAATATCTTTAGCCCAGCCCCTTTTTTTTATTTTTTATTTATTTATAGTCTTTTAATCACTTTGTGTAGACCTGGCTTCATATCTCCTAATAAATAACATCACACACACACACACACACACCCACACATCAGAATGCCTCAGAAAGCTTTGATGTATCCACATTACAACGCTTTATATTAAATTACATATTTCATTTATGGATGGATGATGGCCACAGGCTTTCTGATTCGCCCGTCTTTAATCCATCACCCTTCCTCCTCCTCCTCCTCCTCCTCCTCCTCCCCCCTTCAGCTGCAACACGGGCAGTAATATGATTAATGTAAATGACGTTTCATTGTTCTTTCTTATTTACATTCCACTCTATTGACAAAAGTTCAGGGTGAGTTATGGAGTGGGTTGCTTCATTATCGTATTACCTAACTACAGTTTGCAGATGGGAGTGATGGCTCAATAGCGCTTTAGGATAATAACTCCGGCGTTCTTAATAATCACGCTGAGAGCATTTTGACTGCTATTCTAAGCGAAAGGAAAAAAAAAAAAAAAACACAAGCAGCACTTCTTTATTACTGGACTTCAAATAACTTGAACCCTAACCGGGACTTGAGAGAGTTCGATGATTTCAAGTCACTTCAAGGAAATGTATGACACACCCCAGAATTTACCTTTTTTTTTTTTTTTTTTTTTTTTCAACTTTTGACACATCATACCTTCTTTCACAGAAACTGTGCAATGTCAGAGACTTGACCTCCAGGTGAGACAGCAGTCCATTCACACCTAGGGGTAATTTAGCTCACTCACCCAGTTCACCCGTTATCAATTTTATCAAGGGTGATGAAATCAAACCAGGATAAAATTGTGATGGAATTTCTCATGAATTAAGATGGCAAAATTTAATACGTTTACAGAAGACTTCAAGCATAGTACGGTGATGAGACACTTAGCTGCAGTAAAACATTTGAACAGAGCAAACATTTTAAAGAAAGCCATACATCCTTGAATGGCGATCTCGGCCGAGTTGGCTTGGAACCCACTACGGTCGTTCCCGCCAAAACATTCAGCAAATGGGTTGCCTGTCCATTGAAAACTGACGGATAACTTGTCGCTATTTTGGGGGAGGCACACATCAATCTGTTAGTACTGTACGCACATTCATTCACCAACACCACTTGCACACTTGAACTCAGCTGAAAGTTATTACAGTCCTGACCTCACTCCAAGCCATTTCCGCATGTTTGGAGCCATTAAAGTAGTTCCTGGGAGGCCAGTGTTTCACATGTTCAGCAGGTCTGATTACGGTTCTGGAGTACTGAGAAAACTCAGCAGGGGATTATATAGAGAAATAAAGGGAGCGTTTACCCTCATAACTGTGTTCTGTCTTTCTGTGCAACCAAAACTCCGGGGTTGACCTGAACGCACTTCATACAATATTTAAGCATGCTAAATTTCTAAGCTTGTTCAGTTTGTGACAGAAAATTAGTGCAAGCGATGGCCAAGTATGATTAAATTTGCATAAAAAAAAACTAAACATACAGAAAAAACAAAGTGCTTATTTTATTTAATACTTTTTTTTTTTTAATCGCAAATCAATCAGAATATTTCTCAAAGTCAAATTCAAATTAAAATTTTATTTGTCACATACACAATCCTACACAGTACGATATGCAGTGAAATGCTTAGGCAACTGCCCCGACCTTAGAACAAGAAAGAAAAAAAAAAAAAAAAGTTACTTATCTAAGAAGGAATAAGAAAGAATATCTATATAGGAAATAAATATTTGAACAAAAAAGTAAATTTGAGAAAAATATATATAAGTAAAAATTGACTAAGAGAATAAAATAAAATAAAATATAAAATATAGAATATAAAATGTATGTAAGTACAAATATACATTAAATGAAGATATAAGGAAATAAGGAAATAAGGAAACAAGAAAACAGCCTCTGTATATGCCTACCTTTCAAAAGGAGTCTGGGAAGTGGATTTCTTTCCGTTTATCTTGAATGAATCACACACACACAGAGATATACACACATACCAGGTAATTAAAACGTTGAGTGTTTATTAGAACTGAAACATTGAAAATCTGTACAGATGTTTAGAGACCTGATCTCGGATCGGCACTCATAACGTTGGCTTCATTTCAGCGTTTCCATTGAGAACAGCCGGACGTTAGTTTCTCACCATTTTCCTGTGAATAAAGCTTCAAATTATTTCATAAAATATCTCATTGATCTTTATTGAGCTATGGGTTTGTGTTGGTTCGCTTGGATGAACATAACGGCACGAGGAGGGGGCGGGAAAAAAACGGCCTATTGTACTTTAATAACGTTATACAACAAAAATAATCTCACAGGGACAATTGAACCAAAACGCAGCCCTTTGAAGAGTTCACACACGCTAACAGAGTGTTAAACACATTGGTAACATCTGACCATCACTGGAGGACATTTTTGTCATTTCTCCCAAACCCTCAACACACGCACATAAAAAGAACCTTGGCACCAAGTCGCGCGAAGCCAGATATTGACAGCTTCCCATATGGCGTCTGTTTGAAGGAGAGAGAAAAGCGAGGGGAATCTGCAATCAATAACACAAATCCGTCTACCTATTTACAGATCTACCACTTCAAACCCCGTCCCTTAGCACACCACATAAAAGACTTTCATTTTCATATCCCCTTTCATTCCTCTCCTAATGCCTCACACACCCTCTCCAATCGTCCTCTGTCATGAATCACATCAGACACCTTAGCATTTTTTTTTTTTTTTTCCTTTCAGTACGAGATTGGTCCTCATTACCAGCAATCCCTGTAACTACCCAGGCATTATAAAACCTTTAGAGAAAATCCACCACTAAAGCCTCCAGTAGGTCTAATAAGAACCTGATGCTGCATAAGAGGTGTGTGTCATTACCTTTACCACTGCACAGATGCAGTCAGGAGGACACACACACACACACACACACACACACACACACACACACACATATATACACACGGAGCCCTAGCTGTAATGAACACGACTTGTTTCAGGCACTAATTGCACAAGGGCAGGTTCTTAAACATCAGTGCAACTTTTCAAACACTTTCTTCCACCTAGCTAAAGCAGAGGGCAATTAAAGTCCAGCAGGATTAAACACACACATATAGACACATACAGTATGTACCAGCATGAGTATTCACACATGCGCGCGCACACATACACACATACACGCACAGAATTGAACACAACAATACTACAATTATCATGATTCAAGAGAAAGAAAAAGGGCTGAAAGAAAGAAAGATACAAGGAAAAAAAATAGAAATGAAAAAAAAAAAATGTGAAAAACAAATATAGAAAAAAGAAAGAAGAAATAAATAGATTTTTTAAAAGTTATTTTTCACAAATACATTTGTGTAAATATATTTAATATTTATTTTACCACCAACAGCAAGGCTCAAACCCACATCCTTAGATCCCCCAAACCAACAAACTAAAGCCTTAGCCACCCGAGCCACTAATTTTATTCAACACCAGTATTTTTTATAGTAATAATTCATAATATTTTATATTTTTATAGTATACATTTATTTATTAGCCAGTATTTATGTTTGTTCAAGTTACATGTTTTTATTGAATAGAAATTCGACCCTTAATATGTTTGCGTGTGATGGAATGAAAGAAAACAAGAAGGAAAGAAAGAAGGTCCAGGTTTGTTGGACATTACAAAGAATTATTAAAGAATTGATTCCATATTAACTCCTTTCATCAATAAAGATAAAACGACAACAAAATGGGGAAAAAAATGAAAGATTAAAAAAAATTAGAGGGAAAGAATGATGCAGGAAAAGAAAAAAGAAAAAGACAGTTTAAGTGAAGAGAAGAACGAGGAATGAGAGAAAAAATATTGAATTAGTATTAATGTAATTATTTAATTATATATAATATTTTTTATTAAAAAAAAGAAGGAAGGAAAAAAAAATTATGAAGAAAAGGAAAATGGAGAAAAATGGTAAAACATTTGGAAAGAAAGAATAAACGAAAGAAAGACTGAAGGAAGGAGGGAAGGTTTTTTTAATGAAAAAGAAATGAATGAAAGAAAAGAGATGGAATAAATGGAAACAAAACAGGGCCAACAAAATGCAAGAGAAAGAAAAAAAGATAAAGAAGGAATATTTCAGCAACAAGTTAACAAGCAAGTACAGAAAACTAAAGGTTAAATGAAAGGATACAAAAAAATGAAATTAGTAAAATATGACAGAAAGTGGAAGAAAAGAATAAAAAAAACCTAAATTAATAATTTAGGAAAGAAAGCAAGCTGATGTAGAAGAGAGGCACTATGGGAGTTTTGTGTGTAGAAGTGAGAAGTGTCTCATGGTGTTTCTCTGTCAGTTTAAACGTTTATTCTCTTTTTTACACACACACACACACACACACACACACACACACACACACACACACACAGAAATGTAAAAGCCATGTGACTCGACTCGTCCCCGCAGTTTCCCCCAAACCAGAGAAAGCTTTACTGCAGACATACTGTATATTTTTTCACATGTGTTTAATGACGTGAGCGTGAAGGCCGTCACTCCCTGAGGAATAAACCACTCTGTCTTCTTTTATTAATCTTTCTCCACTCCTGAGAGTCGCCCAATCATTACGCTTCAGAACTGATTATGACTCTGATCAGATTAGTCAGGAAAAGCGGCTTGTTTTCCCAGACTCCTCAGTCTCACGCGCCTACTGTGAATCATCATTAGCATCGAACGTGTACAGTAAGTGCTTCTGGGAAAATAAAGAAATGTTTTATTTTTGACTCTGAGTTCAGTCATTTGGTGGTGGGGTAGCATGGGCTTACCTCAGCCTGGAGTGCTCAGAGAGGGAGGGAGGGAGGGAGGGAGGGAGGGAAGGAAGGAAGGAGGGATGGAGGGATGGAAGGAAGGAAACTAAATTGGCATATCAAGTTTTCTTACAAAAAAGAAAGTACCAAAAATGGAAGGAAAAGTTAAAGGAAGGGGGGAAAGAAAGAAAGAAAGAAAGAAAGAACAATAATTTTACATTATCATGATTTCTTACAGAAAGTAATAAAGGACCAAAGACAAGGAAGGAAATGACAAAGAAAGGAAAAAAGAAAGAAAGAAGGGGAACAAAAAGTATATCACCATGGTTTTGAAACAAAAAACAAAAGAAAAAAAAATCAAAATGTGTATTATAATGATTTTGAAAAAAAAAAAAAAGAGAAAGAAAGAAGGAAAGATATATGGGGAAAAAATTTAAAGACAGAGAAAGAAATTTGTGGTTAGACTCAGGCCAAATGGGAGGAGCTAAATTCAGTCTGACTCCACCCCCTGGTCTTTAGCCTCTTCAGTAAGATGATAACTGCTATAATGTGGTATCAGGACCGCGACGTTAAACTGCAGCTCATGTCACAATGTAAACAATGTTATATGATGCTTGTAAAATGCTACGACTTCACAACCAGCCTGATAGAATCCTGCAGGTTCAGGGTGTGTTTATTATTTCTTCCACTCCTGTTCTTGGCTATTGATTACTCAGGCCAGAGAAAAGGTCGATGTGATTGACTCTCTATAAATGAATGAAAGTGCGCTGTCTTTAATCAGACGAGGGAGAGATTTAGAGTAAAGTTTCTCCACCTGAACATCAACATGCAGCTCTTCACGCTCTTTCACAATCCTGGAGTCGTGGAATAAACCCTGCGCCATTATGGGAGAAAAACTCCATAGATGTGATAACCTGGTCATTCAGTACATTTAGGTGGTCAGCTGACTTCATTTTATTGCCACATAACGTTGCTGAGTCTCGACCTGAGCGACTGAAGCAACTCCAGATCACAACACCGCCTCCAGTACAGTGGACACTATGCATGATGGTGGTTTTCTTATGGACACACAGCATGTTTAGTCCCCATCCTGCGAGTTCTCATTGCACTCTGTGTGTATAGAAGTGCTCTTATCTTCTCTATTAAACATAACTATTTTTTTTTTTTTTTTAACATTGAGAGTTTTAGTGTTTGAGTGACCTCTATTTGTGATTTCTTTCTTTCTGACCAAGCTTCTTCCAGACGGTTGACAGTTCAGCACTGACCATCCAGGTTTTGATAAGGTGTTGAAGTGTTCTTGACCCAATTCAAACCTCCTTTGTTGTTTTCTTTGCTCTATAAAAAGTGAATGATGACTTATTTAATTATTTATTCATATGGTCTGTCTGTGTATTAACAAAAGAAAAAGCAATGAAGAAAGAAAGAAAGAAAGAAAGAAAGAAAGAAAGAAAGAAAGAAAGATAACTGATTTATTAAAAAAGACAGCAGAACAAAGAAATAAAAAGAAAATGTATGGTATTTTACAGATTTATAGGTGTATTAAATGGAAAAGAGATACAAGCAGAAATAGATAAAAGATAAAAGTAAGAAACAGAAATAAAAAACTGAAAAATAACATTATGATTTGTTAAGTAAAATACATATTCATATGATTTTATTATTTTTTTTTTAAAAAGATAAAGAAAGAAAAAAAAATTTAAGTAAGATATGAGAAGCCAGTGGTGCTGCGGTAAATGTGTATTTAGCATAAACATACAGTACTTAACAGCCTTACATTGGCCAGAGGGTGTGTGTGTGTGTGTGTGTGTGTGTGTGTGTGTGTGGCTTGCATGATCTGGCCCCTTGACAATGAGATGTTCTCGGTCTGGTAGCTCCAGGGGAAAAAAAAAAAAGATTGAAATTATTTGTCTTGTTCCTGAGGCCTACACTGCTGGAAATAAACACTGGATGACCAGTTCATAGTCGGGACCAGTTTCTTTCTTTGTGTGTGTGTGTGTGTGTGTTTTTTTTTTATTGTTCAGTCATGGTAGCTCATGGGTTAACGCTCAGTGCTAATAACTGGAGGGACGTACGTTCAAGTTAGAAGAATTCTAGAGATATTGGAAGTTACCCAAAGTCCATCCATCTTCTCCTTACACTGGATGACAAACTGCTCTATTAGACAACTGAAACAGAGAGCATGTAGCTTTGTTAAGAAATCCAGATTGTATAAATATTTAAATGACTCCATCCATACACATGCCCTCCCCCTTTGTTTGGAAAACCTATATAAGGTTTCATTGCTGTGCTGTAATTCCCTTGGCATACATTTCCATATATTTGCATATTTGCATATGATTGGCTCTTCTGTTTTATGATGCAATAACACTTACATGTCACACGCACGATATTGAGTTCTTAATACTAAAATCAAAATATGGACGATATTTACATTCACATTTTGCAAAATATCTTTTTGTATTAAAACATGCTGTTTAAGGTGTCTGCTAAAAGGAGATTATTTGTTGTTGGTAATAATTTTGTTGGGATTATTTGTAGTAGCATTATGGCCAGTGGTGGCTCTGGGTTGCCGATCAGAGGGTCAACAATTTGAGTCCGGGTTGACACTGTTGAGCAAGACCCTTAACCCTATGCCTCGTACAACCCAAGCACCCAGTGCCCGTCCCAAGCTCAGTGAGAAAATGGCAGGGGTTGCAACAGGTAGGGCATTCGGCATGAAACCTCATAAAATATACAGTAATAATACTACATGTTATTAGTATTAAAGCAAAATAAACAGTAAAAAATTAAAGAATATATATATATATATAAAGGTAGTTGAAGTTGTAGGATAAGGTCCGTCCACATGCCATTCGGACCACTGAGCGACAGGTACTCACCACCATGTCTGTCATTTCTGTGGAAGTTATTTACTGGGTCAGGTTGCCAGCTCCATTATATCTGAGCGCTTAAGGGTAAAGGACCTTGCTCAAGTGTCCAACAGTGGCACCATGTTCGCATTGGGGCTTGAACCGGAGACATTGTGATCAGCAGTACAATTAACACCTATACAACAGTATTAACACCAATGGGGATTTTTTTTTATTTCTCTTTTTTTTGTTGACTAAATGTTTTAAGACGAAGGTATGACATTTTAGTAAGACACTAAAATGGTATGGGGTTATTATTTCCAAAATGCTCATATACCCAAAACTTCAGGAATACATACAGTACAGGAACTTGATGAACACTTTACGTACATCAGAAATCATAAAAACAGTCATCTTCAACAGATTACACTGATTTCTGGGAACATTCTTTGGGAACACGTGTTTTTCAAAAAGTTTTTAAAATGATTGACAGTTTTACAATTAGTATAGCATCAGCAAATGCACGAAATATCTAATTAGCATCATTGCTATGTTTTTTGCTACAGCCATAAGTACATTTAAGGATTTCTAATATTTAAAATGACATTTATCATGAACTATGACGAACGATTCATAGAAAAAAAAAGAAAAGAAAAGCATATTTCAAGCACGAGGTGTTTGATGGATTCACACATCGATGCTTTTAATCATTGCAATTCGACTCCAATTTCAATTAATTCAACTAGAATCCTACTGCAGACCCAAGTGCAGTGAACTTTATGTACAATTATACACGGGTCATCTCTGGACAATATGCTGCCCATCTGCTATCATCTGCTCTCGCTCCCATTCAGCATGGCCTGGAGCCCAAAGCGGGTCACATGTTGTGTCTTTCAGCCATATTTAGGTCAGGCTTTTCTTTTATGGACACGTCCATTCTTATACCTTCGGGTTCAGAAGAAATGCTACACCTGCAAGGCTGGTTTTTGTTTCCATAACAGCATAATAAAAGGAAGAAAAGATGTAAAGAGAATGGACAGGAGAAGTGTGGATGACTTAGAAATGGACAGGAGGGGGGGTCAGGTATACCTGGATGTAGGTATCTCCTGCCAGTTATCATAGTTTTGCTGCAAAAGGGATGATATGAAGATTTAATGATGATGGTGTGTGTGTGTGAACTGGTACCACCACACACACGTTGTGTCATTTGCACCTTCTCTACTGGCGATAATGAGAATATTAATCCAGCATTAGAGCTTTTAATGACATGATCACAGCACACATACTGTACAAAAGGCCTGAGACAAGATCAGACAGATATGCGCTGATATTAGATCTACTCAACAGCGCACATTACCGTCTCTGTGCTCTTGACAGGAATGGTGACGTGCAAAGCGATTAAAATTCGCACAATATCTAAAAATAGTGATTTATCCTCCATATTGATCGTTTTATAATCCAGGTTATGACTCCTAAGACCTGGAACAGCTACGACCCCCATTATGTCCTGTTATGATCCCATGAACGAGGCCCCATCGCTAATTTTCTCTCATAGTAGATTAATGTGCATTAAGATCACACAATAAAGCATCTTAATTAGGCTTGGTCATAAAAGAGTCTAATTTTATAACTCCAGGCTATTTCCTGTGAACCGAGCCTCGGGTCTTTGCCGTGCTTCAGGCAGTGTTTCACCTGACACGGATCAGAATTCATAAAAGAGCTGTATTTTAATGGTTATTATTTACGGATGAAATGATACGCTCGTTTGTATCTCGTGATCTGATTTGAGTCGCGCCACACTCGTTTTTATGATTTTTATTTGATTCTCTGAATATTTTCAACAAAATGTGAATGAAGGAAATAAAGGACAGGAAAGATTGCATTTTTAACTGAAATAGAGCTCCAAAGTCGGCTAAAACGCCAGATTAGTTTATTTACAGAAAAGAGAGAGAGAGAGAGAGAGAGAGAGAGAGAGATTGTCACAGGTGTGTCAGTCTCCATTTCCCCTGGTCCAGCTCAGTCGACGTGTCTAATTGATTGGCTGTAGCTGATGAAGCAAGGTCACGCTCCAACTTCAGGTGTGTGTGTGCAGTATGTACACCCTGTTTAAATGCACATTAGGAGTGTGAAATGGGGATTCGACTTAAAGAGGTTCTCTTTGACTCTTGTGACATCATGAGGTTGTCTAGTACGAGCTAGTGGTTGTATAGACTAGTTCACTGAAATATGTACCATTGGAATTGCAATTTCAGGAACCCTTATATTGTATGACTGTTGTAATGTTGTTATAATGACATTCTGGTGGCGTTTTTTAAGTTAGAATGATTTCGATAAAACGTTTAAAACGTTTAGTGCCTGACCCAAACATAACATTGCAAATAAAACCTCAAAACAATAAAATAATAACCTTTATTTGGAGCATTTCCATTAATTAACATGAGACCATCTGACCACACCCATGGTTCTTTAAGTTTCTAACAGGTTTTAGAACTCCGATAAGAGATCGGGACGAATACAACAGCTTCCCACACACAGTTTGTCATGCATCTCATTAGTGTCCTAATGTTACCTCTCTGTTTCATTTTCTTTTTATAAATATTACCGTGAGGTACATCTTGGCTCCCAGATTATTCGAATGTAATATGGTGTTCGTACAGTCCACTTTCATAGAAAATACTCTCACATGTTAATTATTTGTAAAGCTTTTAGCTGCTTTTCATTTGAATATTTCAGTAAACTGTTGTTATGCTGATTATGTGGTTCTTTAGTATTACTGTAGGTATGCACATTTACTTCATCAACAGCATGTTTCCTATTGGTCCAGAGGTAAGTGCACAATGTAGAGACTAGAATTTAGTCTTTGAAGTGTTTTTAGAGGTATTCTTTCTAAGTTAGCCCATCATCATGTAGACAATGGTGTTCTGATGCCATTTCCTTCATTTTAACTTTAAAAAACTACAGATACCAAAGTTGTCCCAACTTCTGTAACGTTGAGAAATGAACGTTTTGACGTTGCTGTGACATTTCCCGTAGTACAAAGTGTATAAGCATTATTGCTTCCTCTTCTTTTGTTTATTTCCTGACAGACGTAAACTAACTATGAATAGTCATCCACTCCTCGAATTAGTCCGTGTATTTCGTTTGTGATGTGTTTCTCTAAAAGTTCAGCACTTTTTTTTTTCTTTTTCATTCAAGTTGTCCAAACTTCTCAACACCCTCCTAACCCACTCATGCATATCATTAAAAAGTACAAGGTATTAAGAAACTTCAGCTCCCCTTTTCCTGTCTCTTTGCTTTTTGAAGTCTTCCCCTCTCATAGTCTATTCAGATAGCCAGGTTTGTTTAGGGATTACACTCCGATCTTTGATCAGGCTTAATTAGCCAGGCTCTAGCACCTATAGCTCATTAGACCGAGCAGGTTATGTGTGTTAATCTCGGGCTGATGCCGAAAAGAGAGCGAGCGGACTGGGACTTCGCTCAGCACCGGGGAAGGTGTGTTGATAAAGGCCCCCGGTGCGGATCGATACCCATCCCTCCTCCTGTCTATGCAGGATCAAGAGTTTGATTCACAAAGACTTTTTCTGCATAAAGAGGCAAACAGAAGTTCACAGGAAGCTCTCTGGCTCTGGGTAGACTCAACATCAACATCCGAAGCTGCTCACTATTAGACGTACAACAAATCGCACACTCAGATCGTATAAATAGTTACTTTTCCCATTTTTTCTTTTTTCTTTCTTACATTCTGTCTGTATGTATCTTTATTTCTTTTCCAATGTTTTCTTTATTCTTTCCTCATAAAAATATTTTATTTTCATTATTATTATTATTATTATTATTATTATTATTACAGTACTTTCCTTCTTTCTTTCTTACACATTTTCCTTTTGTTGTTTATCTTGTACTCACTGTCTTCCTTTATCTTTCCCCATATTTTTTCTATTTCTCCCTTTGTTGTTGTATATTCTCTCTCATTGTTTTTGTCATTCTTTCTTTGTTTCAGTCCTCATCTACCTACAGTATTTCTTTCCACTTCTTGTCTTCAAATGTCATTCATTGATCCTTTAACTTTATTCCTCTCCAATCATACTTTTCGATTCTTTCTCGCTTGCTTTGTTTGCTTTCTTTTGTTTTTTTAAATATAGTTTACAAACTTAATTAATTCCTACAAATTTTCTTTATTCATTTTTAATCTTTCTTTCCTCCCCTAATTTTTCTCCTCCACTCATTGTCTTCTTTATTCTTTCTCCTAAAATTCTTTTGTAAAATTCTTTCTCTCCTTTTCTGTCATTGTTTCCTAATTTAATCTATCTATCTATCTATCTATCTATCTATCTATCTATCTATCTATTTCTCATTTTACGTTATACCTCTTTGAACTTGATTATACATTTTCTTTCTTTCTTTCTTTCTTTCTTTCTTTCTTTCTTTCTTTCTTTCTTTCTATTATTGTTGTATCTTTTCCACACATTGTCTTCTTTATTCCTTTATCATAAAATTATTTTATTTTCCTTCAATTTTACTTCATTTAAGGCATTTTGTTGTTTCTCTCATTTGTTCTTTTTTCCACTCATTGTCTCCTTTATTTGTTAATCATAAAAAGATTTTCATCTTTTTTGTTGTTTTTTTCTCATTTTTTCTATCTATCTATCTATCTATCTATCTATCTATCTATCTATCTATCTATCTATCTATCTGTCTGTCTGTCTGTCTGTCTGTCTATCTATCTACAGTATCTATTTTTTTTGCTTTCCTTCTTCAGTCCTGTCTGTTTGTCTGTGCCCTGATGTACCTGTGCTCGCTGTTTTTATGCTACGACATGGAGTTGCCACTTCGGTGATAGCAGAATGTGAGACTGTGACAATGCGACAAGCAGCATGTGTATTCACATTTTCACAGCTAGGAATGCAATTGAAATTTGATACGGTGAAGCGACAAATCCAGACTCCTTTCTCGAATGATCCCTCACACTCGTCCTATGATGTTTGTGATCGGACATTTCTTCAGTTCCCCATGCCAACTTTGGTTCCTACCTGCAAATAGTTCTTGTGTAAGAATGTGCAAAAATAAAAGGAAAACTGACCTCGTTTTTTTTTTTTTTTTTTTTAAAGAAAAACTAAACCTTGCCTCCTATCAATGAATACCTTTAAAGACATTTTAAAGAAAAAAAATAAAGCTTGGAAGGAGATAACAGAAATCTAGTTATCTACTTCTTTCCAACAAAGTTATTCTGAAACCACGCAGGTAATGCATAAATCACATAATCACTTTATTTTTTCCATTTTATTTCTTGGTTTAAGTATTCACATTTACCAGTCCCCATTGCACTGCTGGCCACTCCATATTGCCTTGATGTTAGAAATATGATTTTATGAAACATATCTATTATTATCCTGCCTGTTACCATGAAAAAAAAAAAAAAACTCCAAGACCTTGTAGTACATCTCTTTTCTAAATATACTGAACAAAGCATGGAAAAAAATACACAAAGTAAATATAAAGCATGATAAAAAGTCACTTTAAATCTAACTTGCCACACGTTTGCTGATGATTATATGACCCTTTTACTGAGTAATTTTCCCTGGATTAGAAAAACAATCAATCCAATCACAAGGGGGTAGAACTGGTTTGAGAGGAAATCTCTTAAGAAGTTATTGGGTGTTGAGGCAGGGGAAGGGGGGAGCTGGATATATTTCCGTCCACAATAATTCATTTATGTCTTCAAAACTGTTTGAGAAAACACAGTTACTGTGCCTTTGTTGTGTTAAAAAAAAAAAATCCTTAGCCTTTTTCTATAAAGAAAGCCAATAAGAATGTGTTATGAAAAGCCACAAAGGGTCCAAGTGTTGAAAAAAAAAAAAGAAAGAAAAATGAATGGCAGTGTTGATAAAGTTGAGCAAATGAAGTAATTGACCTGCACTGGAGATTAATGTGAAACAAGGTGGCGGGTGCTTCAAAGCTAATGGATATTATTCAAACGGCTGAGCGAGAGGAGATGGGTCCGCTTGATGTGCCTGACATTGAAAGTTTTTAGTGTGAAACTGGAGATATTCTGTCGCTCGTCATTTGTATGCAAATTTCCTGTTACACAAATTAACCCTTGAACCCGATGTCACTCCTCATATGGTCAAATCAGCACTCCCTCCCCCTCTTTCCTTTAATGCCGCCTGGCTCTTTCCACTATGCCCTGCCACTACACTGCGTCCCTGTCTCCGATTCTTCTTCTTCTTCTTCTTCTTCTTCTTCTTTAAAGACACCAAAGTAAAAATGCTTCCTTTTATTTACCTCGAGAGAATAAAAGCCAGGCAGCTGATAGCAGAATATGGATTCTCAAAGATACATAAAGGAAAGAAAAACAAGCCCTCCCAAAAAATTGGATTCCTCAACGGACCACAAAGGCTCGACGGGGAAGCGTGGCACCTCGGCCTTAATCGAGTGGCGATGATTTTAGGTGAACCTTCAGGACAATGTGGAAATCCTGTTACTGCTCTCATGCGAAACATCGCACAAAGACCTGAGACTCAGCACCTAAACTAATAACATTCATACTCTTTGAACACCAAAGCAAAGAGGGAAGGACCTGCAGTGTGTGGCAGTTTATTGTGATTTCATGATGATTGAAGAAGAAAAAAGAGCAAGGTCCTGATGAAGGAAGGCATAAATATCATTTAAACTTATAATAAGATTTATTATTATAGGATTTCTTAAAACTTCAATGGCATAAATGTCAATAAAATGGCACTTCAACGCAACCTAGCTTGCTAGTGCACTTATTAAAGGTACTGTAAATATTACATGTAGCTTAACCCTACCTAGCTTGTAGCATGGCCTACTTGTCTATATTCTAGACATACAGTACTGTGTAAAAGTCATAGGTGCCATATTATCTGTATGTGCCATATTATAGAACCAAATACAGAAGGAATCACATATTTTGTACAATGTCTGAGCAATCATGTTACGATAACAAATCAAACTTAGCGCACATTAATATCCTTAATGTGGAGTAAATGCTGCACATGAGAATAATCACCAGAACAGAAGCAATCAAGTGCTACAGTAGGTTACTCTTTTGTCTGTGTGACAAAGCATCAAGTAATCTAGTCCTGCATCAGGTAATATTTCTGTTACTGGCTCCAAAATACATCTTGAGCATAATTATTAATGACAAAACATAGTAGTACTCACACGCCTGCAAAAGAGCAATACAAAGGTACTCCTCAACATAGTATCAATCACATGCAATTCATTAGCACCATCGTTGAACATTTAAATGTATACATAGATGACACAAGAGCAATGTGCATGGATGAATTAAAAAGTTTAAGGATGGGGAAACTTCTTTAAACCATATCCCAAAGTGAATGTCAGTTAATGTACAGTTAACATACAGTAAAGGGTTTTTTGCATTGCTTTTGGTACAGCCCTTGGTCCTAGTTTGACAGAAATGTCCGCTTCAAAGCAATTCACAGGTTTGCTGTATATGAATGTGCTTGTTCTGTTTCATTACTGTTTCTATAGCAACTAATTTCTTTCCCTGATGTTCTATAACAATAAATAAATATACATGTATAAAAAGTATATTGTGTTGGCAAATTGGTGCAGTGCAGTTCATCATGAAAGGAAACATCTCGGGTTACTTTGCTGTAACTCTATTCCCTGATAAAGCGGGAACGAGATGCTGCGTGAAAACGCTATGGGAACATCTCTTTGTTGCCCGGTTGTGAAGCCTGTGCATGTCAAAACCGTCGAATACCTTCGGCTTATAACCTCTGCCAGGCATGACGTCACCGAATAAGGTGCACCTGCAGGTTATAAATAGGAGTGAACCGGAAACATCCTCAGGTCAATTTTGTCTGAAGGACGTCCAGGCACGCCAGCAGTGCGGCATCGGAACGCAGCATCTCGTTCCCGCTTTATCAGGGAACAGGGTTACAGCCAAGTAACCCGAGACGTTCCCTTTCAAAAGCTACACTCGATGCTGCGTGAAAACGCTATGGGAACGAGAATACCAACGCCGCCGCACTGCAAGTGTCTGGACCCCCAGGTTGTGTAGCATGTGCGCACAAGCCGAAGAGGTCTCAGACCTAGCTCTGGGATGCTGACTCAAGGATCCGCGAACCCGGAGTAGCATTGACATCCAGACTATAAAATCTAACAAACGTGTGTGGAGAGGACCAGCCCGTCGCATCACACACCTGCTGCAGGGGGACGCCTCTTGCCAAGGCAATCGATGAGGCAATCCCCCTGGTTGAGTGAGCCCTGATTCCCAGAGGCGAAGTGTGACCACGCGCCTCGTAGGCTAGGGCAATGGCATCTCTCACCCAGTGTGACAGAGTCTGTCTAGGGGCAGCCGCCCCCCGGTTGCGACCTCCATGGCAAATAAAGAGCTGCTCTGACTTACGCCACTGGCTAGTGCGGTGGACGTAGATCCGAAGAGCACGTACTGGACACAGTAAGTGAAGTCTTTCCTGCTCCGGAGCTGTGAAAGGCGGAGGACAGAAGGCTTCGAGAACAACTGGGTGCATGGTTGAGAATGGAACCTTGGGAAGATAGTTCGGGTGAGGATGCAGAATAGCTTTGACTAGCCCAGGGGCAAAGTCTAGGCAGGATGGGGAGACTGACAGATTGGGCAGATCCCCAATCCTCTTCAAAGAAGTAATAGCCATAAGAAAAACCATCTTAAGAGACAGAAGCTTGATAGGCGCTGACTCTAGTGGTTCGAAAGGGGTGTCGGCCAGGCCTTCGAGTACGATAGTTAAGTCCCATGAAGTGACCGTCGCTCTAGTGGGCGGCTTCAACCGTTTAGCTCCACGAATAAAACGGGCAACTAAATGGTGCTTGCCCACAGAAACCCCATAATTCAGAGCGTGACAAGCCGAAATAGCGGCTACGTACGTTCTGAGCATACTAGGGCGTAAGCCCGAGGACAACTTTTCTTGCAGAAACTCCAGCACTGAAACAATCTGGCAGTGAACTGGGTCTACATGTCTTGCCATGCACAAATTTTCAAATACACTCCATTTGAGGGCATAAGTTCTTCTAGTGGAGGGAGCCCTGGCACTTAAAATGGTTTCAATTACGCTGGCTGAAAGCCCAGCATTTCTTAGTTGGTCCCGTTCAGGGGCCAGACGTGAAGGTTCCGGAGCTCGGGCCGAGGATGAAGTATTGTCCCCTGCGCCTGAGACAGAAGATTCCTCCTCATTGGAATCACCCAGGGTGAGCCGTCGAGGAGAGATATTAGATCCGAGAACCACACTCTGGTCGGCCAATGGGGCGCTATCAATAAGAGGCGCAAACCCAGTTGACGGACCCTCGCCAGGACTCCTGGGAGCAGAACTATAGGTGGAAACGCATAAAGGCGTAATCTGGGCCACGTGTGGGCCATTGCGTACAGACCCAGGGGAGCTGGAGGAGTCAGAGAGTAGTAAAGGGGGCATTGTGCTGCCTCTTGTGAGGCAAAGAGGTCCACCTCTGCTACGTAAAATCTTTCCCAGATTTGACTGACTACTTTGAGGGGGAGTTTCCATTCCCCATGTTTTACAGCTTGTCTCGATAGCAAGTCTGCTCCTACATTCATATGCCCTGGAATGTAAATCGCCCTGAGGACTTGTCCTGTGCCCAAAGCAGAACCTGGTGCGCTAGCTTGTTCAAGCGGCGCGAGCGCAGTCCACCCTGGCGATTTATGTACGAGACTACCGCAGTGCTGTGCACCCGCACTAGGACATGGTAGCCTCTCAACTGCTGGAGGAAGTGTTTCAGGGCCAGAAACAGAGCCATCATTTCGAGGCAATTGATGTGCCACGCGAGAAGATGACCTCTCCAGCTCCCTTGTCCAGCTCCCTTGCTCCAATAAGTCAGAAACCGGGGTCTGAACCACATAGAAAGGGTACGAAGCCCCCGGTGCGTAACCCTTATTAGCCTCAGGGTGTTGGCCCTTGAATGAAACCCCCTGGCTCTTAGCCACAGCTGAAACGCTCTCATGTGCAGAAGGCCCAAAGGTATCACCGTGGACGCAGCTGCCATGAGGCCTAAAGATTTCTGAAAGTGATGAACAGTGACCTTCTGGCCTAGCTTGATTTCCTTCAGGGTGTTGAGAATGGATTTGACACGAGCAGGAGACAGCTGTGCCCGCATTGTGACCGAATCCCATGTGACACCCAAATATGTTGTCCTCTGAACAGGAAGGAGAACGCTTTTTGTGGCGTTGAGTCTCAATCATAAAGAATGAAGATGGGCTAGAACGATATCCCGATGTCAAAGCGCTAGCTCCTGAGATTGGGCCAGAATCAGCCAGTCGTCTATGTAATTCAAAATACGGATGCCCTGGAGTCGTAAAGGAGCCAGAGCTGCATCCATGCATTTTGTATGCGGGGTGACAGAGCTAGGCCAAATGGAAGGACCCGATACTGGTAAGCTTCGCCCCCTCAGGAACTTCCTGTGCTGTGGCAATATTTCTATATGGAAATATGCGCCCTTGAGATCGATTGTCACAAACCAATCCTCTAGTTGGATTTGAGAAACAATCATTTTGACAGTCAACATTTTGAATCTGGATTTCCTGAGATAGCGGTTCAAGCCGCGAAGATCCAAGATCGGACGCAACCCCCCCCTCTCTTGGGCACCAAAAAGTACCGACTGTAGTAGCCCGACTCTCTGTCTGGGTGGGGAACATGTTCTATGGCCCCTTTGCCCAGCAGAGTCTGTAACTCCTGGGCCAGCAGATGTGCTCGGTTCGGTTTCACGGAAGTGGAGACCACGCCGTTGAAACGCGGAGGACGATCTGCAAACTGAATCCTGTAGCCTGTGCCTACAGTCCTTTGTACCCAAGAAGATACGCCTGGCAGTAGTTTCCATGCTGCCAGCTTCTCCGAAAGGGGCACGAGCTTTGACACTTCGGCTGGATGGGGGGGTGTTAGGTGTTTGGTATCCTGAAGTATGGCAGGAGATGCCCGAACACCGTCGTTGAAGACCGGCGCTCCCCGAAACACCAGTGGTGGCGGGGATTGAACACCGGCCTCCCGGGAGTGCCAGGGAAGAGGCCCTGTTTTGTGATGAAAATCCAGGGGGGAGACACCCCCACGGCCCCAGGCACACGAACCTCAGGGCTTCTTCTTTGAAGAGAGGAAGCTCCTCAGATCCAGTCTTTTCGAAGCACATTTCTGAGAAGAGCAGCGAGCCCCACCCCAGTCTTTACGAGGGGGTGCGCGGCTGGTCACGCTCTCCTTCTGCACCTCACGCCTGATAGGGGCCAGACCTGGCCGGGGCCGGATGGCCGACGGTCCCGGTTCTTGAGCACGGCGGGGAAGGAACCTCCCAAAGGCCTGTTCATATAGCTTCGCCTCCCGAAACCTAGTGGCGACGGAATTAACAGCATCGCCAAAGAGGCCGGAAGGAGAGACGGGGGCATCAAGGAGGACAGCACGATCCTTATCCTTGATGCCCGTGAGGTTCAGCCACAGATGCCTCTCTGTGGATACCATGGCAGACATAGAACGGCCCACAGCACGGGCCGTCTGCTTGGTTGCAAGGAGAGACAGGTCTGTGGCTTGGCGCAGCTCTGCAAACACCCTGTCATCAATAACCCAGCCGGTACTCAGGTCCTTCAGCAGGTCAGCCTGGTAAGCCTGCAAAACCGCCATGGTGTGCAGTGAAGCGCCAGCCTGACCTGCTGCCTGAAAAGCTTTCCCCACCAAAGCAGATGTCAATCTACACGGCTTGGAGGGGAGAGTAGGCTTTTTCAGGGAGGATGATATCCCAGGTGAGAGATAGCCCGCAATCGTCTCTTCTATCTAGGGCATCATCATATAACCGCGTGCTTTCGCATCAACGATATTCGAATAAGTCAAAGTCGATGGCACAAAAACACGCGATGAATATGGCTTGCTCCATGAAAGAGTTAATTCATCATGGAGGTCACCAAAGAAGGGGAGAGAGAGACGTTGAGGCTCCTCCCCCCGGCCACCCGACAGAAACCTGTCGTCCAATCTCGAACGCTTGGGGGAATCTCGCTTCTGCGGCCAGTCAATATGCAATCGCTCGACCGCACGCGTTATAACCTCTAATAATTCCTCATAAGCTCTGTCAGCACTGGAGGAGCGTTGTGAGGAGGCTACTTCCATGGAAGCGAGAGAGGAGGATTCTTCTGCTCCTTCACAAGAAGCGCCGGAGCGCGCTTGCGAAGCAGAAGCTAAAACTTCCTGATCCAGAGAGAGCGCGAGAGAAAGGGGAAATTCCGTCTCGTGCGCATCTGCCAGATCAGCACGCGAGCCCCAGGAATGCGCCGCGGCTCGCGGTTTCTCTTTAAAGAAAGCGAGCCGCGTGCGAAGCACCTTAATAGGGAGAAAATCACAGTACTCACAGTCTCCCTGAAGCCCGAGGCGAGCGTGTTCTTCCCCCAAGCACTCGAGACAAAATTCATGAAGATCGCCCTCCGAAAGAGATCTATCGCACGGAGGCACACATCTCTTAAGCAACTCCGCCATATCGGTGAGTTAATGCTGTTATTTTATTTTTGCTTTCGTTATGGCTTGCACATGCACACGCAAACACAAAGCGGTCCTGAAGATAAAAAGATCTGAGGATGTTTCCGGTTCACTCCTATTTATAACCTGCAGGTGCACCTTATTCGGTGACGTCATGCCTGGCAGAGGTTATAAGCTGAAGGTATTCGGCGGTTTTGACATGCACAGGCTTCACAACCGGGCAACAAAGAGATGTTCCCATAGCGTTTTCACGCAGCATCGAGTGTAGCTTTTGAAAGGGAACAATACACAGTGTGCTGTGCTGTTATGGGAAAATAATCAACTACAGGGGGCCACCCACTGTGAAGTGGAATTACTCTTACCACCATGGCGTGATTTTTAAACACCATGTTTTTTTTTTTTATCTCGCATCACATAAATCTGCCAAAACTTGTACTTTATTGAACAAACCCATTTTCCTCATTAGCTACATTTAAGCTAGAACAAGATAGTCCTTCTCTCTCGAAAACACAAACACCACACCATCAACCGCTCAAAGCTTTCCATCATGAAACATTTCCCATGGCATTCATTCATTCTCTATATAGATTATCCTGTACAGGTTCACAGGTAGCCTGAAGTGGGGTACACCCTGAATGGGGTGCCAGTCTATTGCCTGGCACACATGCACACACTAGCACACTATGGGCAATTTGTAAACCAAATTACCTAATTAGCCTACTCTGCATGTCTTTGGACTGTGGGAGGAAATCTGAGTACCTGTAGGAAACCCACCAAGCATTGGGAAGTCATGTAAACTCCATGCACCCAGACCCAAAGTGGGAATCGAACCCTTGACCCTGGAGTGGTTAGCAAGGTCACAGTGCTAACTTGTACACCCCCCGTTTCCCATGGCAGAAAATTTGAATCTTCTCTTCTGAAAACCTGTGAATTGTCCAAGAAAAAAAGAAAGAAAGAATAATAATTACAATTATGCAATAATTACAATAAAAAATGAATATAGACTTTGTTTAGTGTGTACTGTAAGTGCATCAGGTTGTTCTTTCTTGTCGTTTGGAAGTTCGAACCTGAGACCCACCAGAGTGATGGCAAGGTTTTTTTTTTGGAGTAAAGGGTTTAGACAAACATACAGAGCACACACACACACACACACACACACACACACACACACACACACACAAATAGTGGCCACCAGCTCCTTTGGCTGTACGTTTCCTTCAAAGGTTCCCCTCAGGATACACTGTATGCGAATATAATCCAACCGGCTTTGAAGTGAAGACTCCAAACGTCTTTTGGCTCACATGAGGGAAGTGGCATCTGAGTGCTTTGGGTTATTGGAGGAGAAAAGAGGCTTGAGTGTAGAGGAAAGTGAAGAAAAACACGTACCGGCACCTGCCAAATACACTGTGCTTCGTCTAGCCATAAAAAAGTCTGTCTTTCTTCCTTTTTTTTTGCATTTTAATCTCTCAATTATGACTCTAGGTGATCAAATTTGAAATCACATCCATGACCTCTGGCACTTGCATACATTTGAATGAAAAGAAGGATTTAAATTTTTTTTTTTTCACTTGACCTCTTATGCATGTGTTTTCGGAGCGGCAGCATTAAAAGAGGACCCCACTCCAAAAGACAAGAGTGTACTTCACAAAGACTGGGAGAGAAAGAGGGAAAAATGGGAAGAAAACATGCCATTATTTACTCGATGTACCAACTTCTAGAGAGCGCCGCGGAATGTGGATCAATAGCGTGTCGGTTCTAATGAGGACTTGAAGACACTAGCCACCCCCTCCTCCACCTCTCCTCCAGTCAAGGGTCAAATTTTAATCACTGGCTCTCTAGATGAGCATCTCCGACTGAGAGATGGAGGTGAAAAAAAAACAACAAGGAGACAGAGAGAGATAGATAAAGAGCAGAGATGTTGAGAGGTTGGGAAATCAGACTGGAGCAGTAGCCTGAAGTTGTTGAAGCAATTGAAGATATGATTGGACAGCGTGTGTGTCGGAGCCAAGTGGGAGAGACTAGGGAGTAGAGATGCCACATTGCCATATGGCACAATCGCTTAGAAGTGCAATTTAAAAGCCTCAGGTAGATTCACACAAACATACACACACACACTTCTGGACTTCTGGCTTACGATCTATCGCTCTCGCTCTCCTTTTCTTTGCGGTAAATGTTTTAGGGTTGCCGTGCCGAGGGCTGGAGATCTATTAGAGTGGCTGGGAGGCCTGTGTTTGAGTTTATGGCTGCTGGTATAAATTTTATAAGAGAAATGTTATATGAGGTGAAGAGCAGCAGGGACAGTGGTTAGAGTTTATTGAGTCATTAGTTCAAGGCCTTAACATGGGCAGTTTTCTGAACAGGCACCAACAGTACAGTACATAAGCATCTCATGTCACTCCAGGCCGGTTACTAATGGTGCATTTGCTTCATTCAACAGATAAATCAGATACCTGGATAAGTATGGTGGTCATCTGGCAATTCCTGCCCCTTTAGCACAGATGGTGGAAAGCCTGTCTGCCCTCTTCTACATACATCAGCATACATATACCAGGGATTGGTTATGGCTGGGTGGCACGGTGGTGTAGTGGTTAGCACTGTACCCTTGCACCGCCAGGGTCCGGGCTCGATCCCCGGCCAGGCTCGATTCCCATCTCTGAGTTTGTGTGCTGTCCCCGTGCTTGGTGCGTTTCCTCCGGGTACTCCGGTTTCCTCTCACAGTCCAAATGTAGGTCAGGCTAATTGGCGTTCCCCAATTTCCCCTTAGTGAGTGAATGACTGAGTGTATGTGTGTGTGTCTGTGCTCTGCGATGGATTGGCACCCTGTCCAGGGTGTACCCTGCCATGTGCCCTAAGTTTCCTGCTCTTTCATCTTCAGGACATACAAACATGGACATTTATGGTATTTCAGAGCTCTCATGTGTAACTTGTGATCTCTTGAGTCATATCTCAACCAATCATCAATTTCTTGATGGACTAAATCACTAGCATGGCAAACAGGGATGAACCCATCATGCTTGAGGTATTATTTTTGTTTGGCTGTGTTAGAGTGCATTGAAGATGCCATAGGAACCCAGGGTCACTGGCTTGATCCTGATTTGAGTTACTATTTGTGTGTGCATGTTCTTCCAGTGTTGGATTGGGTTCCTTTGGGTTTTCCTTATGCCAGTGTGTTAATCGCTTGGTTTGGTATGCACTGTGATGGAGTGTCATCCCATAGAGGGTGTATTCTCACCTTATACCACGTATTCCTGGCGTAGGCTCTTGATCAAAATCATGTTGTTAAATAAGCACAGTTTTTGGTCCTTGGCCTTAGGATCTATCAACTTAAACTATGAACTATGGAAAAGCAGTGAGAATGACAGAAAGACAGGTGGAAAAGCATTCGGATGAAAGGCAGGGAAAGTGGGAGGGAGAGTGAATTACTCAGAGGGGCGTGTGGAAGAGAGATCTGGTGAGCGAAGGGTTGACTGAGAGTTGGGAAAGGAGACAGGAAGTGGTTGTATCGTAGCGCTCATTTGGCGGCACGGCACATGAGCGCTTGCTGCATTTGTAAATGAGCCATCTGTGTTAGTGCAGGAGGGCGGGCTCAATCAGCCCTGAGTGCCACTGCTATTAACATCAACACTGTCACACTCGGACCGTGCGACTAACACACACTCTCTTTCTCTCTCTCTCATCCAGGATGCCACTGAATTTAAATGCATTGTATCAGTATCAGGACATGACTGATTTGTCCTGTTTGCATGTAGCATTATTACCCGATTTAATAACACAAAACGCTCACATGTCTGCTCGTTCAGCTGTGCTTCCGGAGCTTTCAGATATCCCCGTCGCTCCAACAAACTCAATTTCATATCTGCTTTAATTTTGTGCTAATGATGTAAATTTTTCTCTCGATGGAAGTGCATACTAAAAGTTGAAGGGACACACTAATGTTACTTTGACATTTAATATTAATATTATTTAATTAGAATAGACACTCGTTTCAGGGTATTACTGGCAGATTTCAGTGACATGAACTTGAACGCTCTGAAATCTAATTTATTTATTATTTTTGCGTTTTTTGTTTGAAGGGAAAGCTTAGGGCTTAGTATTGGACCCTCTATGGTCATATTATTAGAAGCCAGGTAAAATTCCATACAATTATTATTTGTTTGTTTATTGCTTTTTGAAAAGTTTTATATATATATATATATAAAACTTTTCAAAAAGCAATAAACAAACAAATATATAAATAAATAAAATAAATAAATGACAAGTAAATATGTCAACCTTGCAATTCAAACCAAGTGACTAATTCTATTTTTTCTTTCATTTATTTATTTTCTTCCTTTTTTTTTTTTTTTTTTTGCACACACAGCCTCACCATTTTATGACCAATTTGTGTTTGTTTTATTGACTGGATGATTTTAATTTCATGGGCTGTAGTTACTTTTTACATGTAAAAAGAAAAAAAGAGAGAGAAATAAAAAAAATAATAAATATATATTTTTTTATAAATAGATAATGGTAACTAAAAGAATTTATATTAAAAAAAAAACAAGTAAAATATCATTATGTAAGACAATTATTTTTCAGTGTGGATAAACACATCAGATAAGATCATTTAAATTTGGGAACTAAAATATAATATATATTAGTTTCAGTAAAAAGTTTGACCACACCTTCATTCAGTGTTTTTTTTTTTTTTTTTTAAGTAATTTAATTTCTATATTCAACCACGCATGATATTAGGAAATTAAGTAACACCAACAACAACAACAACAACAACAACAACAACAACAACAGAAAGTTGTTTAAGACATGACGATCAGCTGTTTCCATGAAACCAAGACCAAAACTTACCTCTACTCCAGCACCTCAGATTAGAGCCACCATGAAGGCTTTACAGAGCATAAGTAGCAGAAACATCTCAATATCATCTGTTCGAAGGAGATGATTGTACATTTAGGAAATTTTTTGGATGTAGAAAGAAATAAAAAATTAGGAATGACCATGGAATTGGATGGTGTGTCCAAACTTTTGGCTGGTAGTGTACACTGATGCCTAATAAGCTTTTTCCGAACACTAGTAAAGAACAACAGTACAGGGTTAACATGTTGCCAAGGTTGGAGGATTGTCTCTCATATCTTACATGTTCCTCCTGCTTTATCTGATTTCTTCAGGTCCAAAGACATTCATTGTTGGCTGATTGGTGTTTCCAGACTCTCCGTAGTATTTGAGTTTAGAGCAGCCCATCCAGGATGTTCTCTACCTTGTGCCCTAAGCTCAGTGAGATGGACTCTGTATCTGCAGCTATAGACAGAATGAGCTCTATGGAAAATCTGAGAAAATATACGAACAGCAGTACAAATTACAGCAATAAATTTTTAACCAAGAAGTTGCAAGCTTATCTGTAGAATAAATAGTGTGTATATCCATAATCTATAATAAATGCTAAATCAATATGAATGCTATGGAGTATTTTTTTAAGCAGCAGTAAGAGTTAGCAGACCGGAGGGCTTTCTTTTCAACACCTAGGCGGACAGCATCATGAGGATTTAGGAACTGGAAGGCTTTGACTTTAGCTGTAGAAAGGCCTGGGTGAGCTAAGCAGCTTCCAGGCAAGGTGTTTGTGTGTGTGTTCTGTCGGAAACAGATGGGAAGGCCTGACCAGGGAACGCCGAAATTCCGGTCAGGAGAAGGTGATATCGGAGCATGAGTGCCAGCCAGTATGTCCGGAACACCTTATGGGGAAAGGCACATGGGGGAACAGGCCAGGCAGAAAGAGTGTGTGTGTGTGTGTGTGTGTGTGTGTGTGTGTGTGTGTGTGTGTGTGTGTGTGTGTGTGTGTGTGTGTGTGTGTGTGTGCAGGGGCTAAAGACCAGTGAGATTTCTAGCACTTAAGCATGCATATCAAGAGTCAGAAGCCGCATGTGTGTGTGTGCGTGTGTGTGTATGTGTAAGCGCAAGCTGTGCCAAGCCTGGTGTGTGCAAGTTGCTGATGAGAGATTGTGGGTGAGGAAGAGCGCTACAGGGGTCACGCCGAGCTCGAATCCTCCAGATATCCACACCGCACCCGCTCGGATGTACAGGTCACGGAGATGTGAGAAAATAACGTGTGAGTTTCAGAGCTGTGCCTGACTGCAAAGAAGTGGAGGAAGTGAGAGAGAGAGCGAGCAAGAGAGAGAGAGAGAGAGTCTGATGGGTCTGATGAAGCTGGCACTAATCCAAGTTTATCAGAGTTGCATTCCTTAAGAAACTTGCATTCGCCTTCAAGTGTTTTGGCAGCGATTTCGAAAACTAGCCAAAATGCACGATAAGATTCCAAGTTTTTTGTGTTTTTTTTTTTTTTTTAAGCGAAACTGAGAATGAGCATATTTAATCACGCCAGCAAATGTGGTCAGAGACGAAGTGAAATATTTGGAATTTTACATTTCCACATATGTTTGATCTTAGAATTGGACAATCTGTCCTTATGTTCTGCGAAAACTGGATATTATTTAGATAATCGAGTGTGTCACGTTTCTTGTACCGTGTTTACAAAAGTTCAAGATCCTTTAGAATTGTGCAAACGATATGTGATATCTGATTCAGATATTCACACCAATCGTTCTCTTTAGCAGATGTGCCACATAATCAATTCATTGTCATAGTTAGTCCTGCCAAGTTAGGGTTAGGGTTAGGGTTAGGGTTGCACTCTGCACTAAGCATACATTGACTTTATACATTGTGTAACAGTGATCATACCTAACTGCCATCTCTCCTTCTATTCTCTCTCTCTTTCCCTCTCCCTGTCTCTCTGTCGAGCTATACATGTCTCTCCTGAGCTGCCAGTGATCCAGACCCCCTCTGGCCCCTGGACCTGTCTGACTCGTCCTGGTGCCGCTTCTGGTTGGAGATCTCGTCACAGGGATGCTCCGTGTGGGATGCATGTGGTGGCTGGGGACGAGGTCGTGGCCTCGGCTGATGCTGACAGCTGTTCTCTGAGGATTCGTGACTGCAGCTGCTCGATGGTTCAGGACTGGAGTTTCCTACAGCCTACCTGAGCCTCCAATAACGAACTGGTCTCCGTATCAACTTAAACAAATCTCCTGTTATATTGAACTTCCAGCCTCCTAACACACAGTATGATGCAGATCAATCCCTGCTATTTGTTTTGAGTCCGGTTCCTCTTAAAGTTTCTGCCTACTGCCATCTCAGGGAGTTTTTTCTCTTGACATTGTCGCCATCTTCCTTGTCTTGTTCATCAGGGACAATCTTATCGTTTTGATTCATACATATTCACATTTCATACAAATTGAATTGAATCAACAAAATAATTGTTCATTTCATTGTGATATTTTCTATAAGAATGTGTTTGTTTAGCATTTTTGTCGAGGCTCTCGACAAATGTCAGCTCTTTTTTATTGCCAGGTGAAATAGTTAATTTCTGCATGGGGCGTTTAAGTCAAACAGGAACCATTTAGGAAAACCAAAGACTTTAAGCACTAAGACTTTAAGCACTGTATGGTGATGAGACCCTAATATAGTTGAAAATATATCATTTGAATAATGCAAACGTTTTAAAGAAGGTCGTATGTCCGTAAAAGATACAACACGGTTTAGGTGGCATAGCAGTTGTTCCCATGAAAGAGACGCATCTGTCTGAGGGAACTCTACACACATTCATTCACCAACACCACTTGCACATCTCAGGAACTCAGCTTGCCATTATTGCCACATACCCCATAGAGTCCTGACCTCGCTCTAATCCATTTCCACATGTTTGGATCATTAGTGGTTATCAGGGAATTATATAAAGAAATGAAAGAATTTTTCTCTCTCGTAACTGTCCTCTTTTATTCTGCACAATCAAAAGTCCCGGTTGCACTTGGACGCCCCTCTCATGTTTTCCACCATATTATTGGTCATTCCACAACACGAAATCTATCACTAAATAGACTTATAAATACTAATATTACAAATCTAATTCCTAATACGGAATCCATCCATTTCATCCTGTAACATGCACAGTGTCGATACGCTGTTTGTGTGAAATCTGTGGAGCACTAGTTCGCTTTGAAGACAGCCATGATGAGCTCTACCCACAATCCCTAATTAAAGATTAGGAGGAAACAAAAGCAGCTCTACAGTCTCCATGTGTCAGGTGACACGGGACACAAGCAGGAACAAAGAAAACCTGTTCTCTCTCCCTCTCTCCCTATCTGTCTCTCTCTCTCTCTCTCTCTCTCTCTCTCTCTCTCTCTCTCTCTCTTTATTGTGCGTATGAAATGTAAAATGCATTAGACAGTGGCAGTGGGTAGGCATGCCCGAGGCTAAACACACACATGTGAACGGTGTGGGAGGACAAATCAAGCCTGCACACACTGTCAGCCTCATAACCTTACATCTATTAATATCACACATCTCCCATTTACACACACACTTCCAAACACGACTACCTAGTGCACCGTGTTAACGATAACTGACAGTTACATGCGTAAAAGTAGAGCACTCGATTTGACCTGACCTCCATGCCGATTTGATGTCTAATCATCGCTCTTTTGTTCTCCTGTGTTCTCCTTTCTTTTATTTTCCCGCCCTCCTTTCAACATGAATAAAATAAAATAAAAAAAAGCTTAGAGGCGCAGGAGAGCATAGGTGCAGGAAGTAACAAAGACAAGACACGAAGCAAAAAAAAAAAAAAACCGCAAGAAAATGGTGAAAAAAATGCCACACATGCCACGTGGCATGCTGTCGTTGAATGCCACCCTCTGTTCCACCAAGATCCCGGCCAAGTGCTAATGAACATAGTCGCTGAAGGCCAACGCTGGGCGAGGTGGCATCGGAGCACGAGGGCCTCAACCGCCAGCCATAACAACACACCTTCACCTCGTAATTAGCTCAACCAAACCAGGAAACGGCGCGAACGCGAACAATTAAATCTGACAGCTGTTTATAACATTTTGTGTACCACTTCAGTCAGAAAACAACTCATCATAGCTACATAACTACACACAAAGCCATTATCCATATCTGTCAAATATCCACGTTTTGTAAGCGAGCTCGAGAATGTTGCCGCAATTACAACATTAAGAGTGAAACTGATACTGATACTGATATGGGCAATCCCCCCTTCAGTTAGTCATATCCTTCGCTTCGGCACGAAATACCTCGTAGTAATTTACTTTCTCGACTTAAATTACCTCGTCGGAGTGTTTCCATTTAATTTTTTTAATTATAATTACACAACCCCATTAGTCCGCTCCGATGGAAGGGGAGTGAGAGAGCTGATGATGTTAATGGTAAATAAATTGTAAATCATTAGTTGATTGCTGGGGGTGACACACTCGGCATTGTGCCTTAATTGGTGCTATAGAACGAGTGCAATGGTTTGTTCAGTTGTTTCACAGAGTGAGAGAGACAGAGAGAGAGAGAGAGAGAGAGAGATCATTTCAAATTGCTTCAAACAACTTTTACCATCACTGTATATCTATTACCAGGAGCAAAAGTAGTTTTCAATTTTTACCAGCACTATGTTATGTGAGGAGAATAAATAAACCATGGAGGTGGTGGACAGGTAGGTTTGTCTTTATGTCTCCACTTTAAAACAGTCTCAGCAAACTAACTGTTCTGGTGTTGAGTCCAAAATAGTGTTAAATGGAAAGCTAACCCACTATATGTACAGAAGTGTGTAGAATCTTTCTGGTACTCCCGACCTTCTTTGAATCTTTTGGTAACTGTTACTGTACTCATGCTCATATGAGAAATGTCAGACTTACAATGGTTTTGTACACCATTATGTGATGTTGGAATCCAGTTGCCTTAGAAATTACCTCAGACTTCTTCACTTAAAGATTTTCACAGAAAATGTATTCACTTTTTGTGGATGACTCACACACACACACACGAAAAAGTAGTAAGCCAAAACACAAAGGCTATAATTTATTTAGTGAAAAACTTTTTTTTTTTTATATTATGATCATTCAGTAATTCCAGGAGAGGGTCCACTGTGTGAGCAATAACTGTGGGCCCACATTGGGCAGCCGACAGGTGCTCTGTTACCGCTGTTTAATGTAAGGAACATGTGGGCTATGCTCACTAAGCGGAGTGGGCCCCTGAGGGCAGAATATGGGCCCACAATGGGTCCCATGGAACCTCCTCTGCTTAGTGGCCCAATGGGACCACACCAGGGCTTGTACCCCGCATTTAGCATTTTGTGGGTATCAGGGTATTTCTGAGCAATTTTACACTAAATGTGTTAGCTTTTGTGTTTAAAGCCGAGGCAAATGTTTTAATCCATTGGGAATGTAATTTGGTACAGATATTACTAGCCTAATTCATTATCATTAACAACACAATTAGCATACATAGCTACAGAATCCTTCTTAGCTAGTGCCCTCAGACTGCTTACTTAAAAAAAAATAATTAAAAAAAGTCACCCAAAACTAATTCAGTAATGACCCATCCAGCACATTTTGAATATGTTGTTACACCTATTGTACTGAAGAACTAAAAATATTGTGCTTCCTTATAAGAACACGAATGAAGTTGCAAATGCAGTTACCTCAGAATTTACCTCAGAAAAAATATTAGAGGATAATTTGAATAATTTGAACTAGAGCTTTTACCTCAGCGTTCAAGACTGCTCCAGTGAAGCGAGAAGTTGTAACTTTGAGGTAAATGTTTTTTTAGTTTAGAAGAGAAATGCTCATGCCAAAGCTAGTGTGACTGGGCTTGTTAAATTAGCCAATACAACTAGTTAAGAGTTGTAATGGTAACATATTTTGGTAACATATCTTACCAAATGTCAACCAGCAAAAACTGATAATTTTGTATGGAAAATATTTTTACACACACAAAAAAAAATGCTTGAGATTTAATGGAAATGATGTAAACAGTAAGATAAGAGTTTACCTTACTGCCCACATATGAGAAATTCAGACTAAGGGTGATTGCCTAGAAGTGAACATCTTACATCTACCAGTCAAATGGAAAAGGTTTAAACCACTCTTTTCAGTTAGTACTTCTTAGACCTTAATATGGATATTAAATAAGGTAAATTTTTATCAACTTGTTTTTTTCAGGGGTGGATGAGATCCTATTGGTCTAAAGTGCTCGAGAATACTACTGATATGTTTTTAGTGCCACAGGCAAGGTCATAAGGTAAATAAAAATATTCCCATACAGTATACATAGTAGTTCCTTAAGGTTGAGATGCCAATTGTGTTATACCCAAATTATTGAATTAAGGTGCTTCAATCGGGCCCTTTATTCCCCGTGAAGAGCAATCGCAATGCTTCAGCATACCAAGACATCTTGGAAAATGCTATGCTTCCAACTTTGTGGCAACAGTTTGGGGAAGGTCCTTTTCTATCCCAACATAAAAGTGCACAAAGCAAGGACTATAAAGATATGGTGTGACATGTCTTCTAGCCCGCACAGAGCCCTAACATGAACCCTATCAAGCACCTTTGGGGGTGAATCTCATCCAACATCAGTGCCTGACCTCAGAAATGCTCTACAGAATGAATGGTTCCACAGAAACACTCCAAAATCTTATGGAGTGGTAGATGATAAAGCTTCAAAAGAGGATCCAACTCTATATCGAGGTTTATGTATTTGGATACAATGTCATTGCAGGTTTGTACAAACAATGGCCATATAGTGTATGTTAGGGGGCCATGATTATCTGCCATTTGTACAGAGTGATATCTAAGATACCACACCTATAAAAACTTTTATTATTGTAAACTACAGTACATAGCATAAAATACCACAGTATTACTGTGGGACTACAGACACTGTTGGACTTTATAGAGTGCCAGGGTAGGTACTATGACACATCAGTGGATCCCATGGTCTTACTATAAATACTAAAGTACTTACTGTGTACCAGAGTCGTTACAAAATTCAGCAGATATCTAATATGTAATGTATCTATTAAGGTACTATTATTAATGAGTTTCAATATACACTCTGGTATTTATTTAATGCTATATGCATACATACAATGGTACCATGTTATATAAATATTATCGCTATAATACATGTATAACGTATTTTTGATGGTACATCCTGGTACGTGTTCCGTATTACCATAATACGATACATGGTAGAAGCATCTATCATACCCTAGTACATGTACCATGGTACCAAAGTATGTACCATGGTAGGACCAGGTACCATTCAACTACTATGGTACATATAGCATAGTCAAATGTCTTATGGGTACATTTAATAAAAAAGTTATGAATTAATGTTAACTCTGGCCCAATGAAAAGAGAAGGGGGTTTCCAGATGCTTAGTAAGACCTTGACTTTTAGAACAACGTGGCCTTAAACCCAAACAAACCCATTGTTTGTTTGGTGCAAAAATGAGTAAGGAAATTGTTTGGTAACAAAATTGCCAGTTTATGCATCGTATAAAAAGTTATGGTTAAGGTGAAAGCAAGGGGCAGGGTTCACAGTTTTAGATTTCCATACAATGCTTGTGAATTTTGTG
This sequence comes from Clarias fuscus, assembly GCA_030347435.1. Classification (NCBI taxonomy): domain Eukaryota; kingdom Metazoa; phylum Chordata; class Actinopteri; order Siluriformes; family Clariidae; genus Clarias; species Clarias fuscus. Next base: position 36,741,073 of record CM059206.1, read on the forward strand.
TGGGTTACAGGTGCAGATGTAGGTTTTGCAGAAAACAAGGGTTAATTGCAATAATACTGACCTCTTCAGTCGCTGCTACGAGAACCACCATGAACCTTTTTTTTCTTCCTAAAAATAAAGAGAATGGAGTGGGGGTAAAAAAAAAAAAAAATGGAAAGGTTGCCCAATTAGCTGCAAAAGTCATGGCCTCCTTGCTGTGTGGTGTGTACGCGGACGGCCTGGCAGGCCCTAACAAAGCCCAGCCAACAGCGAGGAACTGAGAGCACGGCTCTGGCTACACATAAACACTCTCAGCCGGAAACTTGCCGCAGCACCACATATGGGTCATATGAGTGTGTTTAATCAATCTCTTTTTATTCCTGTTAACACGAGAGGTGTAGGAGAGAGAGAGAGAGAGAAAGAAAGCGAGAAAGAACGTGAGAGAGATAGAGAGAAAGAGATGGCTACAGGTTTGCGGCAGATGGCTTAGTGTCAGTCATGACAGGCAGCCAGAATACAGCTTCCCCTGCACATTTATAGCTCTGCCTTACAACATCACACACGCACTATTCTTTTTCCTTCTTCCATTCTTTTCCGTTCTTTCTCATCTCTTTCCCTCATCATTTATTTTCTCGACCTCCTTCTTCATTTCTCTTCTTCACACCTACACAGTTTATAAACACAGCAGCATGCTCACCTCTCATACCCAACCATGCACGTTAACTTTCATACCAATACAGGGTATATACTGTAGGTTCTATACAGAAAGTTGATATACTGTAGAGACAACCCATGCCAGGACGTCATAGCGTCTGATCAGGTAAAGACGAGCACATTGCTCAGACTTCTCGCTCGCTCGGCCAACAACTTTGTGACTCCAGGCCATCTGCCACATCTCTGCTCTGACTTCTCCTGCCAGGAAGAGAGAGAGAGAGAGAGATGGTGGGGGGACGAGAATCTGAAGAAGATTGATGGAGAGAGACAGCAAACGACAGAGATGGAGAGCATGTCTGGAGCCATGAATGTTTTAATGACACGCAGCAGTATACATAAAAGATTCAGGAAGAACAAGCTCGTGGTCCTGATGCTCATTACCTGCTCCAGGGCAACATAAGCGCACAGCGCAGTCTAACATGAACAGAAGCGGTCACTACTTTCAGGTGTACAGCTTACAAAAACGTCAATGCAGAATGTCGAGAGCCAAATTGCAAACCCTAAAATATTCAAGGCACTGTCGAAGTTGATAATACGTTTCAATCTCATCTGTTGTTCAGTCTATTCCCAGTCATTTATGAAGAACTTCCTGTTAAAGTTAGATCATGGTTTGTTTGGCTGCAGTACAATCTGGCTTCACATCTGAAGGAGAGCAAGAAACACACATGGTCTCCTTTCTTTCATTCTTTCTTCCTTCCTTTCCTTTCTCTCTCTTTCTTCTGTATCTCATACACACTCAACTCTACCTTATGTTACTTTACAGTTCCAGGTTATCCTTTGAATTTTTGATTCCAACAATAAGAGATAACTTTTATAAAATGTATTTTCATATTTCTTTCCTACTTTCTTAATACTTCTTTTTTTTCTCATTTTGCACTTTTTTGCATTCTTCCTTTTCTATTTCATGCTTTGTTTTTAATTCAATATATATTTTTTTATGTTTTGTATTTTTGTATTTTTTTTTCTTTTTTTCTTTTTTTTCTGACCATGCAATTTCCATTTTTTTGAAAAAATGTTTTTGCATTCATATTCTTGTCTTGTTTCTTTTTTTTTCCTATTTGTTTTGTTGGTTTTATTTGTTTCTCTGTTTCTTTCTTTCATATCCCATACTCAAAGCTTACCTTTACCTCATGTTCCCCCCAGTTACACTCTTTGTTCTTCACATTTTTATTTTTATTTCTTGTTTAATTTTGTTTTCTTACTTCTCTTTTCATTCCTCCTTCATTCCCCTTCTTAGTTTTATATCTACTTATTTATTTGTTGTTTCCATCATTAATCTTTCTTTCTTTAATTTATAAATTAATTATGAGTGATGTTCTAACTGGTCAAACTGGGACTTTTGATTGTGCAGAATACAGTTCTGAAAATAAAAACTACTTTTATCCCTCTATTTAATTCCCTTTTATGCCTTCATTAACATCCCAGTTCTTTTTTTTTTAAATCCACTTTAATTTTTCGTTACAAATTTTCTTTCTTCATGTTTTGTTTCTCATTCTACTTAAAAATGTTCTTCGTTTTTGTAATAATTTTGTGCATTCTTGATATCAATTAATATCCTTTTCAACATTTCTTTCTTGGGTTACCTTTTCATCCTTTCTCTCCTCCTTTTCTTCATTACCTTAATTTTAATCATTTCCACCTTTGATTCAGTGATTGATTTGAATGATTCATATGCTTCAGTTGGTTCAAATGATTCAGATTCAGATTGTACAAAACTTTGACAGAAAAAGGATTGAGGAAAGGAAAGAAGTGAACAAATAAATCAATTATGTTTTTCTTACTGCTCCGCAGTTGTCTCTCTCTTTTTTTTTTTCTTCAGCTGTCTTTCTTGACCAAACCCATCACTTTTGGGGTCAAGAGTTCTTCTTACATTTCCAGTGGAATAAGTCAACCACCAGAGCAGAATTCTGATATTCACGTTTATCTGTTTCACTGTTATTATATAACCAGAATGACAGGAGGAGAAAAATACAAACAAATAAAAGATAATTCTGCACGTCTTTCAGCTCTCAACAAAACGTCTTTTGAATTATTTACACTGAGAAACGTGAATGTGTGGTTTTCAGATTGAAGCACATTAGAGACATGAAGTGGAAAAGAACATCGTGTGTCTCCTGTTTTCATTGTTTTCACTCTTTCTTTACCTTTCGTTCATTTTCTTATTCTTCACCTCCTTTTTTAATTTATTTTAAATATCTTGTTTATCCATGATTTTGTTTATTGAATATATACAGTATTTATTTTGAAATGTAACACTTTTTTTTTCTCATCAATTTACAATTTTCATAAATTTCCCATATTTTTAATTTTTTTTATTTTTTTTTCTCATTTGCTTACATTTTTTTTTCATTTTCTTTTGAAAATCATATTCAACTTTTTTCTTTCTCCTCATGAATTATTTTCTTTTTCTCCTCTTCCATTTCCTTTATAGATATCAGTGCTATAAGTGTGTGTGTATGTATATATATATATATATATATATATATATATATATATATATATATAATTATTTAAAAAAAAATTTAAATAAATAAAAATTTTATTTATTTATTTATTTTATTCTTTCCTCCCATTCTAAGTTCTGTATTATTTGTTTACTTTTTTTTATTTTCTATCTTTTTCCCTTTTCCTTCATATCTTTTCAATGATCAGCTCCTTCACCGCAAAAATCTCATCTTAGCAGGTGAAATATTCTTGAATCTAGACAAACCTATCCGTAATTTCCTAAACGTTTTCAACACACCAAATATACAGTAAGATTATTGAGCTTTTTTATTTCTAGTCAAATGTTACGAAAATAACAATGTGAAAAACTGATATAGAAATAGACTTAACAATCTTTTATTTGGTTTGTTGTAAACTTTTCGAAAGAAATGATAGATTCTAGAATATTTCACTCGCTAAGACGCCATTTTTCACAGTGTTCTTTCTTTCATTCTTCCTGTCTTTATGTATTTATTTGTTTATTTCACTTTGCCCTCAAGTATACAATACTTCCTCAGAAAATGGAAGAAAGCAAAGAATTTCCATTCTTCGACAGAGCCTTAGATGAAAGCGTTCATAACGTAAACACACTCACACACGCACTTCACATGAGAGCGGTTGGATTGCAGCTAACAGCAGACTCACATGAAAGAGGTAAGGTGTGTGTGCCACGTGCCGAGCAGGCCCTGTTCCTGTGCCGCTGCCGAGCGGGGCGATGCTCTCCACATTTACTGGCCGTGTGCCGCTTCATTAACAAGGATCAGAACTCGGCTCAGATCAGATCTCAACTCTCTCTCTCTCTCTCTCTCTCTCGCTTACTCTCACACACACACACACAAACACACCCACAGTAAAACTCATGTGGACTCACTTAAGTTCTTGTCACCTTTGATGAAAATCACACAACACCGTGCCAAGTTCGAGGACTGCCATAAACACTTCTTCACTCTCTCATTTAGCTTCATCGAGGTGATTAAAAAAAAAAAAATGCCAAGAGCACTTATATGTTGCATTAACATGCTTCATTTTCAAAAGGAAAGAAAAGGGGGGGAAAAAAAAGCCCATATCATTTCTTTGGCATCAACTGAAAGAGACTTTGATCTAATACTCTAAGACACGATTCACATTTTATTTAAAGGGATTTGATTTAAAAGGGATTGTTGTTTCATACAGTCATGATTGGATCACATGATCGGAATGGCTCAATTATGATCCAGGCATGTGCTGTTTTTAACATTGCGCGGTGATGGTGTTCAGGAGGTTAGGTGGTGCATTTCCCAAGGATCTCCCTCCCACTCCATCCACCTCCATCCACTGGGATGGTAAGGAAGCCAAGAGTGAAAAATAAACATGTATTTCTGTGTTGTACAAGTCGAGAGAGAGAGAGAGAGAGAGAGAGAGAGAGAGAGAGAAATAAAGAGGGGGTGGACTGCTGCCTGCTAGACTTCATTGATTAATGACTCATTTTTCACTTCCACCATTTTTCACTTCTAAGTTTGGTCCTTTCAGAACTTTTCTTTATCATAAACGTAGGCCTCATTTACAGTTTGGAAGTGCGATGTCTCCCTTGCTGTTGTTTGTGTACGCGCAGTATGTTTTAGTTCTGAGAGAAGATACTGTAATAACTGATCATATACAACTGGCCGGCCAAAAAAAAAAATAAATAAATAAATAAATAAATAAACACTGTAATATTTTGCTGGACCGCCTTTTGCTTTGATTATCGTTTCAATAAGCCTGTGCAATGTCACAACATTTGTTTCCATGTAGCGTAGCACTAATTTCGCTCCAAGATCATGTATTGATGATGATGGGAGAGTCGGCCTGCTGTGTAAAGCCTTCTCCAGCACATCTGAAAGATTAAGGGTTAAGTGTTGGATGGGAATCCATTTGTGAAAATGATGTCTTGTGCTCGCTGAACCATTCGTTCATCCTGGTATCGTCATCTTGGAATATGCCTGTGCATCATCAGAGAATTAAAAAAATCCATTGACAGGAAAACCTGTTTATTCAGGTCGTCAGCCGACCTCGTCTTTTTGGGTGCATAGCATTGCTGAATCTAGACCTGACTAACAGATCATAACACTGCCCACTGATACAGTCATTAAGGGTTAGAACAGGGTAAATCTGAACCGTTCTTACTTTCACTATTAAACAAAGCCATGGGTTCTACTATTGTTTTTCTTTGTTTTGTTTTTTTTCTACAGTTTGATTTCACCAAACATTTAAGTGATCTCTGAACACAATCATTAAAAAAAAAAAAAAAATTCCAACCATTTTCTAACAGCGCTTAACCCTATTTTATTAGTTCATCAATCTCCTAAGTTTTCTTTTCTTGACGCAGGTGATTAATTTGACTGTTGTGAAACAAAGCTACTCACTGCATCACTTAGGATTAAACAACTTATTATCCAATGGAAGGCTCTTAACTATTTGCATAGTTAAGTCTAGGTGGCTTAGTGGTTAGCACTTTCGCCTTGCACCTCTAGGGTCCGGGTTCGACTTCCACCTCTGTGTGCATGGGGTTTGCATGTTCTCCCGGTTTCCTTCCACATGCAGATTAAGCTAATTGGTGTCGCCCAAATTGCCCATAGTGTGTGAGAATGTGTATGTACCCTGCAATGGATTGGCAGCCTGTCCAGGGTGTACCCCGCCTCGTGCCCCAAGTCTCTTGGACTCCAGGCACTCTGCGACCTTGTATACAGGATAAAGCGGTACAGACAAGGAGTACGTTTTTTTTATTTAGCATATATTTCCAGATGTTTGGGCCATTAAAGGAATTCCTGGAAGACCAGCATTTCAGACATGAAGCAGGCAGTCTGATCATGGCTCCGGTGTACTAATATAAAGAAAGAAAAAAGTTTTTACTGTCATAACTGCGTTCTGTCCCGTTCTGACTTCAGACTGAATGCCCCCATAGAAAAACCTAATCCATATTATTTTATATGTTATATATGTTATATATGCATGGGTATCCATGTATGCATATGTCCAAATCCATAAAAATGATACAAGAATGGGTGTGAAATCCAGATAATAATGCAAAGAGCTGCACAAGACAATTGGCGAGACTTTGTGATGACATTAGGAACATGTTATACAAAGTGACAATAATTGAGAAGTTGTGATAATACAGATAAACAGACTAGAGCAACCATCCATGATCGGACAAGAGCAGAGAAGAGCGACTATAACCAAAACTTACATGCACCCAGACATAAATGAAACACATGAAGTAAAAAAAAGACCAAGTGCCAGCAGTCATTTACTTGCATTGCTGGAAGTCAGCGGTGCGCTTGTCACCTAATATGAAAGCTCCGAAACTCATTTTAGAATTCATCCCATTGTTCCTATAAAAAGAAAGAAAGAAAGAAAGAAAGAAAGAAAACTGTCTCTTTGTCCTTGTTCTTCCTTTTTATTTTTATATTACAGCAAGACAAAAAAGTGTCACGTCAGTCCTTGCTGCATTCACACCGTATTCATTAGGTGTTCATGCAGCGTTCAGTGTATCAGAACTGGGCCACAGTGAGAGTGAATAGGCTGAGAGGAGAGCTAATCTCCCCTTCAGCAAGGGTTTCAATGCCTAATCCCATCCTCCTTTCAAACCAACTGCTACTTATTCCCCAAGCTGCTAATCGGTCAAATATTAGCGATTAGACTACGTTTCAGCTCTCTCACCTACTCGACTCGTGGTTTAGTACTTAGTACCTAGAGGTGTCTTTGTGAGAGGAACATGAGTAGTGGTGATTCCAGCACAATGATATTTATTCACTTTAGGTTTTCACATCACTCGGGAAAAGAGCTAAAACAGCGACTGGATAAAGTGTACAAAGAGAAAACACAGAATCCAATCCATGTACATAACTTACAGTAGCACTTGACGGTTTGTCTTGCTAGATGGACAACTGTAACAGCATTGCGATGATGTTCACTATCAGGAAAAGGTCAGTTTCTGAACCTTAAAATCACTTCGGTAAAATGACGTTGAGATAACTTGATAATTGAATGAGTGCCACAAACACAACATTGCAAATACATCCTCAAAAGACTGGAATTGTAACCTTTATTTGGAGCTTTTATGCAGATAAACATCCACTCACACAACATCTGACCACTTCCATGGTCCTTTAAGTTCCTAACAGGCTTTAGGATTCTAATTGGAGATTGTGATGGACACAACAGCTTTCCTCACACTGCGCGTCTATCTCATGTCATGCATCTCTTATGCGGTTTGACTCGCGGTGAGATGCGGCGTTAGGCACCGTGAGCCGCCGCGATTGCCCGCCGACATTCCGCGAAGTTCCGCAAGGTCCGCAAGCATCCGCAAGGACCGCCAAACATGTTTAATTTTTTTGTGCGGAAAGAGGGAAACGTAATCACACCGCCAAACTCGCTGTGAATCGTGATGAACCGTACTTATGGCCACCGCGCGAAACCGCGTAGGTGAGATAGGGGTATTAGAGCTGAAACGTTAAACTCTCGTTCAGAAATATTACAATAAGGTACAATACCAGTCAAAAGTTTGGACAGTCTGGATTTATTTTCTAGATTGTACAGAACTGGATTTTTTTCTAATTTAAATAACATGTATGACATTAGGTAATTATGTAACAACAACAGTTATTTGTTGTTTGAAGATGCAAAGGTCAGCTGCTCTGGAACAGTTCTTGCAAGAATGGTATTGTATTTGTCTAACCCATCAAGTTCATTTAGAGTTACCAGCCTCAGAAATCACCAATTAACAACCAGCACCTCAGATTAGAGCCGTTATGAAGGCTTTACAGAGCGTACTGTAAGTAGCAGATACATCTCAATATCAACTGTTCAAAGGAGAGTATTGCAGATTATGGACGTCTTCAGCATTGTTTTACAGTGTAGAGTCAAATAAAAATCGGAATAAACCATGGAGTTAGAAGGTGTGTCCAGATTTTTGACTGGTAGTCTAGACCTTGGGTCCAAAATGACTATACTGCAATATGGTCTTTGAACCTATCTATCTATCTATCTATCTATCTATCTATCTATCTATCTATCTATCTATCTATCTATCTATCTATCTATCTATCCATCCATCCATCCATCCATCCCCAATGTTACAACCATGATGGAAGTATACATCTGTCTTGAATATCTTTCTATCTTGTCATTTTAAGATTTCTGAAACTAAGAAACCCAGACCTGTTATAGCTTCATAATGCTCAGGAAGAGTAAGCTTCATGAAGAAATGATGCATTCAGATTGGTGTAGAAGAACTTCTACTGCACTGGACCCTTGACCTCAATCACAGTAAATAGCTCTGGAACGACCTGGACCCTCCTCACTTAACATCAGTGTCTGATCTCAGCAATGTTCTTGTGGCCGAATGATCACATACACCTCTGCTATTAGAAGAACGAAGCTTATTAGAATAGCAATGAGGGAGTAAATCTGAAACGTTGAAGGATGTTCAACAGTAACATGGGTATAATGATCAGGTGTTCATACACTTTTGGACTTTACGGTATAGCAAGCAAGGTTTTAGCTAGATATCGTCAGACACTGTTTTTACCACTGTGTTTACTAAAACTAGCACCTTGCATAACATATGTGTGGGTAGAAAGCCAAGGCAAGGTTAAAAAGTAAATAAAAGCATTTCGGTTTTATTCTGGTGAAATATATTTATAGTTCCTGAAAGTTGAGGTGTCGATGTATGACATAGACCGAAAAAAAATTGAAATTTTGTCAAAAACTAGAAATGTTGTACTTGCTAGAATTCTGTTACTTTTGACAGGTTTTCCCAAAGCGCACCCCCCACTACACACACACACATGAGCATTTTTTAAAAATCCATCACTTCACCCAGTCGCAGCTCAGGTGTGTGGAGATCCTCCGTCGCCCCCATGCATTTTTTATGAAACAAAAACCTCAAAGCAGAAACCTAGATATTAGTCACTTTAGTAATTAAAAATGCATATTGCTCGGCGCAGCCCGGTGCCTTGCATTATTCAGGGACCGTGTCACTTCTGCTCAAAAGCATTTTTAATGTAAAACATACTCTCTTGGTGATTGTGTGCACTTCTCTTCTCCCCATCGGGTGTTTCTGGGTTTCCATTAGACACACACAAACACACGCACACACACACGCACACACGCACACACACACACACACACACACACACACACGCACACACGCACACACACACGCACACATGCACAAACACACGCACAAATACACACACACACACACACACACACACACACACACACACACACACAAATACATGCACACACACACGCACACACACACACTGGGATGAATCTGGGGACCTGGTTGAGGTGTATTGGCTTACATTACACCCAAGTGTAAAGAGAGTCGAAAGTTTTTGGGTGCAGGTATGCAGGATGAATATGTTATTTATATATATATATATATATATATATATATATATATATATATATATATATATATATATATATATATATATATATATATAAGCGAACTAATAAATAAATAAATAAATAAATAAATAAATGAGGTAATAAAAATGTTATATAAAAATAAACTCGAATAATAGTAATTTTTTTTTATGACAATTTTATATTTTACACAATTCATTGCTACTATTTTATCTTCATTACTTACTTATTTTATGGTTACTTAATTGTGCTTTATTTAGTTTGTTTGTTTATTTGCAACCTTTAAAATGCTAAATGTATAAATGTAGATAATCGTTTTAATGTATACATTATTATCTGTCAGCTGTTCTTCCTGGGAAATGTAGACTAACATACACTACCAGTCAAAAGTCTGGACACACCTTCTAATTCCACGATCTGATTTTTTATGTCTTTCTACACTGTAAAACAATGGTGAAGGCTGTTTTACTGGAATATGAAATAGTGCTAAAATACACAATAATCTTTGAACAGTTAATGTTAAGATGTATCTGTTACTTATACCCTGTAAATCCTTCATAACGGCTCTAATCTGAGGTGCTGTTCGTTAATTGGTGATTTCTGAGGCCGGTAATTCTAAATGAACGTCTCCTCTGCAGCAGAGGTGAGTTTTGGTCTTGCTTTTCTGGAAGGGTCTTCATGAGAGCTAGTTTCATTATGGTGCTTGATGGGTTTTGCAAAGGCACTTGCAAGAAATGTTCACAAACATCTGATCTTCATGTCATAAAAAACAACTGACTGTCATTGTTACTTAATTACCTAAAAGTACAATAAATCCAAATTTGTGTCCTAAATTATGACTGGTGCAAAAGTCAAAAAGTCTTTTTTTTTTTTTTACATGTTTATTTTATGACTTAATTATTAAGTAAGTACAAAAAAAATTGATTTCCAAGCATAGGTATTCCAGCAATTTTTTTTATTTTATAAATAAATAAATCTTACAGCTAAATATTTGTTGACCAGAAAAAAAACATGTATGTAAAAACACTTTTCTGACAACAAAGAAAGAAAGAAAGAAAGAAAGCTTCTGGGTTTTGCATGCATAAACAAGAAGCAGGTGGAACTATCCCCTTTTTTTAAGGTTTGACCCAAGATTTTCAGTTATACAAAAAAAAGTAAGCATCTAAAACCATGTTAAAAGAATTCCGACCAAATTCATCACATTTTGATTATAAACCGTATTTAACCCTACCAGGATTTTCCCCCCACTACAAACTTACTCACTACTAACTGTCCACGTGCAGCTTAGTCCAATTTAGTCCACCATATAAAATAATTTATAAATTCTCATGAATTATGGAGAAAGTGCAGGAGATCAGTGAGGTACTCAGAGTGATGCTGCACATTTTTCGCAGGTGCTCCAGTACATCTAAAATTACATGGTTTATTAAAGGACCATCATGTGCTACATGCAGTTCTGGATGAACTCAATATTTTTCTTGAATGTTCAGGGGGAAAAAAAAAACACAACCTTGGAGTTTGATTTTGACTTTTGCACTAATAACATACTGTAGACTTAGGAATAGTCACCCGAGAAGAAAGTTCCCACTTGTGGACATGAACATGCTCATAATCACAGTATTAAAAAGAAAGAAAGAAAGAAATAAATAAATAAAAAGATTCAATGTGTTAAATGTGTTAGTAGTTGACTAAGTAATAGAGTGTGGTGTTTAGAAAAAATAATGAACATTACCACATTAGAAGTTGGCTTTTTTTCAGTAATAGCACACCCAGAAATGTCTCAACCTCCTTTATGAGAAAGCGATTTGCCAGGAAATACAGCATTTTTAAAATCCGTTTATAATTAATTTAAAGGTAATCAGATCTGTAGTACTGAGGGGGATTGGCAGAGAATGAGCGTAATCAGTGAGTGCTTACACCTGTGTGTGTGATGAAGTGTATTAATAGGATGTTTGTGTTACAGCGAGTGTTTTTTTTTTTTTTTTTTCGACTTGTAAGATACAGCCGACAGCATGAAAGCTGACATTTATTTTGACCATGAACAGACCAGTGACAACGAAAACATTGTGTGCGCTTTTGGTTTTGATTAACGCTTCGAGTTTGCTAACAGGGACCAAATCCTCCTCTGTCCTGATGTCTTTGCAAAGTTAGAATACTTACAGGCTGCTACAGAAGACAGTGGAAACTTGTTTTCCTGAACATTATGGGGGTGTTCGAATCAAACCGAGACTTGTGATGACATTCCTCGGGAATGAAGTTGGAAAAAGTGATGAGACTCTTAACCAGGGTAAATCATGTGAATGATACAATGTTTTAATGTGAATGACGGAGCCATTTTTACATGTCTGGACCATTAAAGGAGTTCCTGGGAGGCCAGGGTTTAGACATAAAGCAGTCAGGACAATCATGGCTCCGGCGTACTTGGAGAAATCTTTCTACCTTGATGGTATCCAAGCACTAATGAAACAGTAGGAGAACTGAACTACAGTAGCAGGGGATTCTATAGAGTAATTAAAAAAAAAAAGTAGTTCTCTTGGTTTTCTCTCAAAACTGTGCTCTGTTATTCATAACCGAAAGTCCCAGTTTGACTTGAATGCGCCTCATAGAAGGTACTAATTATTACAAAAGGGGAAAAAAAAAAGAAAAAAAAAAAAAGTACTTCCCAGTTTGCAAATACATATCAGAGAACAGCGTCTGGCGTCGTCACTATTAAACCACTTAAGAACCATTTAGAAGTAGGAAAGTGAGAGTGAGATAGCGAGAGAAAAGAAAGGGGGGAAAAAGTGTATTGAATATATCAATGAGGATGATGAGCTTTTATGCTGTCTCCTTTAGGACAATAAACCTCGCATTTAAAAATGTATTCAGAACAATCTATTACTCTCCAAATGGAGTTATAATTGAGCCGGTGTCAAAATGGTAAACAATGACGCCTCTGTTCCAATTAATAAATTACTGACAAAATCTATGAGCCTTAATATTAAGTTGCATTCAAATGGAGTCCATTAAGAGGCGGCGTGCGTGCGGGGTTTGAATGCGCCCGAGCGGCGAGCCCGGCGTCGTGAACCCGTGGCTTTGGAGGGAGCTGAAGCGTGCTTCATTTAACTGAGAGGAGCAGGAGGAGTCGGAGATCGCTCTCAGCCATAATGAAGATGAATAAATGGAATGATACCTTTGTTATAGTGCGACAGACAGAGAGAGGGAGAGAGAGAGAGAGAGAGAGAGAGAGAGACACCAGTGTAGTCAGTTTAACTAGGAGAGGCGGAGAGGGGAAAACATCTCATTAGAAGCAAACAAAAAGAGGAAAAGCAAAGGAGCAGGCGTTGTGCAGGAGAGGGGTAAATACGGAGAGAGGTGATTAAAAGAGGAGCGCCTTAACGAACGCCGCTAATGAAATGGATATGCTAATGTTGTCATACTTAGCAGATGGAATTAAAGTGACTTATTGTAATGCGCGTGTTACAGTATTATTAACATGGCATGGGAAAGGCGGGATACTGAATCATGTGGCTAAATCATATGTCACCGTCGGACTCCGGTTTTGATTTTTCTTTCACTAAAGACCCTCGTATATATATAGAGAGAGAGAAAGCGAGAGAAACAAGATGAAAAGCAAGTGAGGATAAGAGGAAGATAACAAATGAAGGGGAGCAAAGGGAATATTGGGATTTCGTTCTATTATGCACAAATGTAGGCATAAGAAAGACTATGAACACTTACATGCTTAACCTGCTTTTTCAGGTGAATTGATACCTATTAAGAAATCGCTGTTTATTTACAAGCACAAAGGGAAAGAAACAGAAAGATACAAATAAAGGAAGTATTGAAACATGGGAAAATTTGATGGGATAAAGATATGGAATTTGGAATATATAGAGATATAGAGGTTAATAAAGTGGAGTAAAGAGACATTAAGCAGTAAGTAAGGGAGAATTACCGACGGTGTAAAGAGGTACATAATCCATCCAATAGAGGTGAATATGAGTACATTACATACAGGAAGTTCACCCAGTGTAATTGGGACCAAATTCCATAATGTATAGCGCTAACAGTACGCTATCCGTATCTAGCCGGCTAGGTCTGGGGAAAACAAAGTGTTAAATTTGTACTACATACACCATAACTTTGGAACATACCAACGTACCAATTAATCTGAGTTTTGTAATTCATTTTTGCACTGAATGAGGTAAGATGAAATTTGGTTCCTTTTACTTCCATTGTACTCGCGTTCTGGCCGATAAACTTCACGATCAGTGTGCGGAGCAGGAAAGCTTATGACCACCAAGACCTATAGTAATGTGCGTACATGCACTTCAGTTTAATATGTATGCCTTAATGATTTTAAAGCAATGCACATGGTGTGTGAATTGGGTCATTCAATTGTATTTCACTTCTGTGCTGGGATTTCGTAACCAGGATAAAAAATTACGACCATTCTAACAGTATTGTTCCATAATGCATATTCAATATTTTTGTTTTTGGAGGGCATTTTTTTGGTCCACAAAAAAAAAAAAATCTTGATAATGGACCCGATTACGTAGACAAACAAGTAAAGCATTTTTTTTTATCGTACAAATTACACAGATTATAAATATGTATGCAGTGTGACTACCATTCCTATTGTGTTAAATGGCACAATATATATAGCGCTAAATGATCCTTCCATACATCTGGTCATTTCTGTTCTGCACAAACTCTGTTTTTAATTACTGCCAAAATATATGTAATATATACGCCAACTTGATGGAATCCCAAAGCTTCATCCGCCGCACATTAAGGCACATTAAGACCAAGCGCTGCAGATTGGAGTGTAGAGTCGTGATTGTGACGGTAAGTGCCTCGCTCCTCTCCTCCACCATTAGGAGCACGGAGGGAATGGAAAAGGATGGGTGAATGGGTGGCATATGCTCTAATGTGTCTTAAAGCCGTCCACCTGTCATCGGAGACGAGAGCGGCTTACTGATGGCGTGATGAGCTTCGTTTAACTGATGGCTCTTCTAAATGAACTCGCTGCCATTCAATTGATGCCTTTGCCCATTTCGCCCGGCGCCCAAATGATACAGGGCCCCGTAATTATGCCACGTTTCACTAAGAGAGAGAGAGAGAGAGAGAGAGAGAGAGCGTCAAACTTTTATTCAAAGATAATAACACTCATTTTTATTCCGGCCTGAATTAGGGTGATACACTTCTGCATTACAGAAAGGATATCAAGCACTTTTTTTGATTAGGATTTACAACCTGTGTGTCCTTGCAGTCAATAACAATAAAAGCGTTATGGTTATTGCTCATTAGCTCGCCACGTGGATCCTGTCAGAGCCAGTTTGTAAGTATGTGAGCCAGTGTCATAACAGTTTGGATTGTTTTTAATTAACTTTAGGGGGTTTTATACTACTTTGAGGTCCTATTTAAAAAGTTTTTTTTTTTTAGTTAGGATTTTTAAAAACATTTTTACTGATTCAATATCAAGTATTATTATTATTATTATTATTATTATTATTATTATTATTATTATTATCATCTCCAAAGTCAATGCTTGGTAACAATCCAATGTTAAGCTGTACCTGTAGCGTGATATAGGGATAAAGTAAATAATAATTTAACAACATGACCTGTAACAATAAATACATAAAAAGCACAATGCGTTATGTAATGACTATCCAACACTGACAAGACCATGAAGCTCCCTAAACATATCGAAGAATTCAATTGGAACAGTGTCAAAATGGAAAAATATGCATTTAGCAACTTCACCCTTCTTCTTTGCCAAGTCCCAATCAGGTTCAAAATGTGTCTATCATGTTGTCACAATAAGATCAAAACACATTGTTGTCATGTCTGACGAGATTGCACCGCGCTCTTACCGGGCATTTTATGTGCTTACTATATTTTTGGATTTACCAGAAACCTAAATAGGAGATTGTGAGGATTCCACTGATGTCACAACAATGCAGAGACATCCCAGTGACAACTCAGTCAAGACATCATCCAGTCTTTCCTGTCCATGCCATGCATATAGTGCTGGTCAATGCCATCATTGCTACATCCTTATTAATTATTCCTGTGTCTTGGTTCGACCATGTCCTCATGTTTTTTAACATTTACAAAAAGGAAAGTATGGGTCAGAGTCAAGTCAAAGGAAGTGATACTGTATTATATCCTTACCAGTTTCTACTGCATTCCTGCCAAGCTGGTCAAGTTCTTACTGCTTTCACATATTTTTTTTGATGTCATGGTGGGAACATCATTTAGTGTGCTGGGGGTTTAATCAATGCAAAACTAATTATTTGTCAATTTGCTTTGGTATAAGAGAAATAAATGAGAGGGATGTGCCATTACAACGCATCACCCCACCATTTCTGATTAGGACATCCAACACAGATTGGGACAGATGTGATACATATACATATGAGATACATATACATATACCCAGGAGTAAATGGACATTAACACAAGATTAAATGGAGATTAGCACAAGGTTTGTATTTTTCCTAATGAGCCCAGAGAAGGGTGGTATGTAAAACATAATCAGAGCAAAGGCCTTTGTTTAAGCTGGATAGTTACTCCAGAGGTGTGTTTGGTTGGGTGCGGGTGCAGAGGAGGAGTAGAAGGAGGATCTTATGCACATTGTGTAAAGAGCTCTAATTAATGTGTGTTTGTGTGCGAGAGAGAAACTGGCCTTTTCTCCTCCAGGGATCAGCCTGTGATAGAGTCAAGTGTACACTCTTGGCAGTGTGACCTGGATTTGGGAGCTGAGCTGCAGAGCGAGCGAATGTTGGTTGAGACCTTTCGCTGGGAAACCAGGCCTTCTTATAGATAAAAGCACAATACACATCACACTACAGCCTCACATGGCACCGCGTCTGGGGAGGAGGAGTACCCAGCCTCCCTAGTAATTAAGCAGTGAGAGGGATTGAGAGTGATTGGGAGAGAAAGTGGTGATGATGCTGTTGTTGTTGTTGTTGTTGGTGGTGGTGGTATTGGGAGGGTTAATAAGGGAGATTTGCCTAGAATAAACGCGATGCAATCTTTAAATTGCACTTAGATTTTTAAATCCACATGGATTGAATAGGGACATGTGCTTGAGTTAATTTATGGAAGAATTCTAATCATTAGATTGCAATTTATTCATAATGTCTCTTTATCCTTACTGCTATTTTTTTTTTTGCTAGCCAACTAAAAAGAAATTGTGAGGAAATTACAATAATAATTTAAAAAGTTAAAAAAAGAATTGGTGTAAACATGAAATCTTCTCTTCATCACATACATGTTTCATGTTCATAGGTAACAATTTTCATTGATAGCAAGCCAAGCTAACATGCTTTCTGGTAGGAATTATAAGTCATGTGTATAACTTTCATTAATAATGCTAGCAGGCTAGTGAATAAGAGCTAACCTGAGAGGGTTTCTAAAGGAAGTTCTATGTTCTATTTCTTAAATAAAAGCAAACAAAAAAAAAGGGAATTTATGTCCTGTATAAATGTATAATGTTCAAAATACTTTTGACAATGCAAACTCATATTAAACCTGAAAAGATTTTTGAGAGGAAATGTTAAGTGATATTTAGAGATTCTTATAATCATTACCTACTGATAATGTTAGTTAGCTGGTTAATACCAGCTAGCTTGGTAAGATTACTACAGTAGGTTGGATTTTTAAGATAGAATTTATATTCAAACATTTTTAAAAAATAATTTGGATTGCTAAGAGAGATTTTAGTTTATAATTTATAATTCAAATCTTCCTCAGTAATGTTTGCTACTTGGCTAACAACCAAATCTGACAGGATGGTTGAAAAAAAAAAATTCATAATCCTAATGTTCAGAGTCTTCACTGATGACACTAACTAGCTAGAAAACAAGCTAACCTGACTGGAATTTTAAGATATATTTTTTTTTGTTGTTATCACCTTCATTAGCAGTACTGGCTAGCTAGCTAACAACCTAACCTGACATGGATTTCACAGATATTTGTGATCTTTATTTATAACACTAACTAATTGGCTATTAAGCAAACCTGACAGGGATGCTGAGAAGACGTTTTTTTTTTTTTTTTTTTTTTCAAAATTCTTGATATCTTAGGATTTTTAAAAGATATTTTTAGCTGTTATTCCTAAATGTTTAATCATCAACAGTACTGACTAGCTAGCTAACAACCTACTGTAACCGGACATGAATTTCACAGTTATTTCAAATTTTAATTTATAATGCTATTTATTTATAATGTTAACTGGCTAATAAGCAAACCTGACAGGAGTTCTCAAGAGGATTTTTTTTTTCCATGTTCTTGATTTCTTTCATTCATAATCTTCACTTGTAAAACTAGACATCTGGCCAACATACTGTATGTAATCCTTCATTTGAAAGGTCTAAATATAAATTCCACTGTTAAAACATGCTAAGTGGCTAACACAAGATAACCTGACAGGATATTTGAGGAAATATTTCCCGCCTAATTAATGGCCAAGTGATTATTGAGAAAACGAATGTTCATCTGGGTTGACATTATTCAGACCCTTGCTACCTGGTACAGGTAAGCTGATTCTTCATTATTCTCTTATTCTTCTCTATGTTCCCTGTCTTGCCATTTCCTCTCATACGCACACACAGTATACACAGAGGAAATACACTCACACAGGGAGAAACCCTGCTAACACCCGGTTGCTCTGATGGCCATTCTGCCTCAGCACGGCAACATGTGCATCTCGCTGTGAAAAATGTTGATTTCATTCGCTAATTTGTTAATTGGTTTTCCTGCATTACAGCCCCCTCCCTGTCCGCTAATGTCGCCGGACACTGTGAGATGGAAATTGGTTAAAAAACGATAATGAAAGATAGATATTGAAATAAATAAATCTGGAACGCTCCCCGAGGACCTGAATGGAGAAACTTATCTGCTCCGTCTGCTGATACGAAATAATTAAGCGAATTAAGCGAACAAAGGGCCGGGAGAGCTCTGCCTAATGCCGTATCTCTCAACCTGTGGCTAAGTACACCATCCGTGCAGATACAATTCAGAGGCCCATTGAGGCTAAACTCTACAAGCCCTGGCAACACACACTTATACACAAACATTGCTGTTCTGGCCTCTGAGCTGAGATGGGTTCAAAACAGCCGACAGCTTTCAGACAGAGGTGTTAAAGGAAAAGTGGGCATTTTTCAAACTAATCACAAATTATCACCTCTCTCTCTCTCTCTCTCTCTCTCTCTCACTTTGTCTCAGTTCACTAACAACTCTATCACTCTCTCTCCCAGTTTTATCTATGATCAGCATTTAAACCTTAAAATAAGGTCTGTGGGGTGTTCAAGTCAAACCGGGACTTTTAATTGTGCAGAATAAGAGAACCCCGTTAAGCGTGTCACAAGAACTTGGATGCCATCATGATAGAAATTTTTTTTTTTTTTTTTTCAGAACGCTGGAGCATGCTCAAACTGGCTGCTGAAAAACTGGCCTTCCAGGAACTCCTTCGTTTGGCACCAAACAGGCCCCAGGACGGGGGATAACTCCCGAAGGAGGTCCTGCAATGTCCAAGAGGTATCCGTGAATGATTGTTTGTACAGTTCCCACAGATAGAGCGTCTCTTCCACAAGTTATCCATTGATTTTCAATGATCAGCCATTCCATTTGCTTTATGTTCATATGAACGTCTGCAGTGGCGGACCATGTCCACCATGGCGAGGATCG
Source organism: Clarias fuscus (assembly GCA_030347435.1). Classification (NCBI taxonomy): domain Eukaryota; kingdom Metazoa; phylum Chordata; class Actinopteri; order Siluriformes; family Clariidae; genus Clarias; species Clarias fuscus. The sequence goes on from CM059206.1 coordinate 36,760,327, forward strand.
TCATTCACACACATACGGCCTTCTTTACAACCATTTGCGCCTAGGTTACACCATTTGCACCTATTCCTAGTTCGACTTGAACAGCCTTTTTATTATTAAAGAAAGGATTTTGTTTTTATTATTTTTCCTTTGAGAAAGTGTAAGTGGGGAATTGCTTCTTAACTTGTTGGTGGTTTACATAAGCATACAAGAAAACTTGATAAGACTTCCTCTTGTGTTCGCCTCACACTCTGACCTTTATTGTTAGAGAGAAATGAGGGAAAAAAGGTGAAAAGAAAATGGTTTGTAATTTCCTTATTATTGCATTTTTTTTTCTATGTTTGTTTAATTGAATTTGACAACTTCCCTTAGACTTTGTTCATAATTCAGTACGTTGGCTTTGAGTAAAATATAAATAAATAAATAAATAAATAAATAAATAAATAAAGATTCCCGTTGTTTTCTGAGAGCAAGTATTTTCAGGAAATATTTTTCTTAGAAATTATTTATTGTTGTGGTAAAAAGAAATTCTGCAGATGCAGTGGGTGTTCAGAGTATTCCTTTAAATAAATAAAAAAAAGAAAAGAAAATAAAAGAAATTATTTATGAGGTTGGGTTGCTAGACACTATAATTCACTCAGTGACACTTAAGTACAGGATTCCAAGATAGAGAGCCAGAGTTTGTGTGTGTGTGTGTGTGTGTGTGTGTGTGTGTGTGTGTGTGTGTGTGTGTGTGTGTGTGTGTGTGTGTGTGTGTGTGTGTAAAACAATGGTGAGACCAGATGCCAGCAAACAATAGTAATCATGAGTGGGCTGTGGAGAAAGTGTAGGAACTCGAGTCATTTCTGGCTTCAGTGAAGACATCAGGACAAAAAAACAATAAAGTGAGAGAGTGAGAGTGAGCATGAGAGAGAAGGGAAAAAAAAAAAAATCTTTAACAATTCAATATGCTCCGAACTGATCTCAGCTGACAGTGGCGGTTTGTCTGTAGTTCAGGTTAATTAGCTGCTGCTTATTTTTAATGAACTTCATGCAGTTGTTTGCTTGTATAATCAAGGCACAGAAGCAGAACCGCAAGCTAAGGTGCCAAAAATAAGCTGACAAAAGCATGGGCCCGCCTCGCCAGGCTCCCTCTAAATGGGAAAGCCAACTGCCTGCTTCATAAAACTCGCTTAGCTCGCTCAAACAAAATGGACTGTAAAGTTCGTTAGATGGAAATATTAAAAAAGAATTAAGCTAATGGAGGTAAAATTAAAAGAAATGAGCCAACAAACATATCACGCCAAAAATGGCTCCGCTCTGACAGCTAAGATTCCTAATGACGGACTACATTCTGAAAAAAAAAAAAATAAATTAAATGGCGTTCCGTGCTTAAATTTCTTTGAAAAGTAATGACCCATGGACGATGCACACTCCAGGCATTTTGTGGGGAGCGGAGGGGAGGAGAGAGAATGAGAGAGAGAGAGAGAGAGAGAGAGAGAGTGAGAGACTAAACAAAGAGAAATGTCCTGCAGTAAGGGTTAGGTGAATCCTTTAGAAGATCAGGTGGGGGTGGGGGGGGATGAAAGTGGCAATGGACGTGGTTTAAGGTTAATATAAAAGAAAGAAAGAATGATAATTTAAAAAAAAAATTCAATAAGGAAAAAACGTACAGTTAGCGAAAGTTACGCCACGATGTAATCGATTCTCAATGGTCAGAAAGTGTTGATTAATTTCCTATAACAGCAGCTCTCTGACAATAGCTCTGGTCTACATTAACACACGTTTTCTAATAAGTTATTGTTCCCAAGGAGTCATATGACAGATGCTCCAGGTAAACGTCTGTAATTGTTGAAATGGTCCGATTTGTATGAGGCAATGTTGATTTAACATTTACAGTATGGAAGGAGTATCCGGTGTCAGCACTTGGTCACAGTCAGAAGCGAAGCCGTAACTCGGTTTGCAGACATACAGTATGAAAGCCTTTAGGATGGACGGATTTTTGTTTTTGCGGCTCCTCTTTGAGAGTAAAGCTGCATATTTTTGTCCTATTAATTTTAAGAGAGAGGAAAAAAAAAAAAAAAGGGAGGTTAAACACTAAAAACAACATGCCTATTACATTTTCATTACTCTACTCACGGCAAAATTAAATTTGCGGAAAAAAAGCTGGCTTGTTGAGTTATACTGCTAGTCATAAATATCCAAAGCGATGATATTTATACGGTAGATATCCTAAGTATGAGAAAGCCTCGTTCAGTGATGTATCATCTCCTGGCCTGCTAGCGATTAGATACTGTATGGAGACGCACGAGAGACTGATCGAGAGTTCAATGCATGTATCTGAAGTTTTGGATCACTCATTACGATCCGCACTTTTGACTCAAGTATTCCCCTTTCGTGCCTTTCTCCCCTCATTTCAAGTTTGACAGAGGAAAGACTCTGGATGGAACGGAGGAGTGCGTCCCATTTCCAAGTTCCGATTGTTCTAATGAGGTCGGCGCATTCGCATCTGGATTCGTGTATGCCAGGCCCTGCTCTGAGCCGCTTCCGCACAGGGAAGTGTTTAATTTCAGCCCTAAACTGTTGAGAACGTACCCAATCCCGAAAACCTGCAAAAGCTCTTTCTCTCTCTCTCTCTCTCACCCGCTAACATCGTCTACTAATCTCCTTGAGGAGAAATACGAGACGACAATGGTTAAAGCACCTCCAATAATTGGGTCCAACAGGCTTATGGTATTAACCTAAAATGAGTTCTTTTCCCCTTTAAAGTGCAATCCATTATTTCAATCGGCCTGTAAAAATTTGGTCTTTGAGAATATTAATAAACCGCCGCATCGGAAAAACGGGGACGCGTCTCAGTAAAAGGCTGCGTACCTGAAGTCGCGGGGCCGAGGTCTCACCAAGGACGGAGGCATGAAAGCACAATGCGGAGTTAGCTCTTGAAGACGACCTTAGCCTTCTTCATCATGCTCCCTTGGAACAAAACAAATAGAATTGCGGCTTTTTGATCGGGAACGGAGCCGGGCCGGGGTTCACCACTTCAGAGCCACTCGCGCTTACCACTGAAGTGCACAGACATCTGAGGATTGTGTCGTACGCGTCATACGAGGCCCTGTCGTGCTCTAAGTTTCACTCTGAACGGCAAAAACTTCCAGCCTGCGTCTCCTCGTTAAGGAGCGAGGGAATGTACCCAGCAGTGTGGGTTTTTTTTTTTTTTTTTTTTTTCTGATAAAATTTATACATGCTATTACATAGCTATTACATAAGTCCACTACCAAATACTGACTCTATTGCATCAGTGAGCAGAGGCTGATATAATTTGGCCATTTTTTACATTTTTTTTTTTCCTTATTGCCTTTTTTAAAATAAAAACATGTAATCGGTAAGAGTTAACGTATAAAGCATGAGGGAGCATTTGAGTGGATATTATATGTAGGTTGTTAAGCAATGACGAGAATGAATGCTATTACATAATATACTGTAAATGTTGCCGTCTGAATAAAGAGTGTAGTATTATCATCACGCATTGTATGTCATTGTAGATAAATTTAGTCAAAAATAAACCAATAAATGAATGAAACATTTTTGGGGGCTTTTCTGCCCTATCAATGTGGGAAAAAAAAAAATTTCCATTTTTGTAAATTTTTTTTATTTCTCTTTGAAACGACATTTTTGACCATGATGCTTTGATCGAGACGTTGGAAGTGGCGCTATCACTGGAAACTGCGAGTATCCCACTTGATATCTTGGAGTCTTGGGAGCAGACTGGCCATGCGCCCAAGAAGGGTAGAGGTACAGTAGCAGCAGTCAATCGGTCGATCATGTGTGCCACCTTCAATGTGCTGCCATCATATTTCTCTTAAGAAACACATGCTAGTCTTAACCCTCGCTGATTGGGAGCTGTCGCCTTGATGTGGGACAGTCCTAAGGGAAGCTGGCAATAGATTATAACAAACTAAATTAGGGGGGGAAAAAATGCTAAAGATGGCATATACTGTATGACATGGCATGAATTTACATGTGGATAGGAATCAGCATCTGGCTGTGGGAACTGTATACACAATCTTTCACCAAAACCACTTGGAAAAGTCAGCAACATTACTGCGAGTTATTGCCACATCTCCTGTACAGACCTGACCTCGCTCCAAGCCATTTCCACATGTTTGGCCCATTTAAGGAGTTTCTGGGAGGCCAGGGTTTCGTTCATGAACCAAGCAGTCTGATTATGGCTCTGAAATAATGAGAAAACTTTCTACCTTGATGGTATCCAAGCACTCGATAAACACTGGGATAAGTGCATTAGGGTCGCGGGGGACTATAGAGAAATAAAGGGAGTTTTTGCACAATCAAAAGTCCTGGTTGGACAAAAAAATGTAGTCACCAAGGTTTGACAAATCAGAATCGAGCATTCGCTAGTGTAGCATTGTGAAATGATTCTCTACAGCGATAGGTAGCCCTAATAAATAGAGTAACGACCAGACGGATAAGCACCGAGTTACTGACCAGAAAGTCAGCAGTTCCTGGTTGCCATTGTTGGGCCCTTGAGCAAGGCCCTTAACCGTCTCTGCCCTGGGGATGCCGTATTATGGCTGACCCTAGCTACCTAGGATATGCATAGAAAGAATTTCACTGTACAGTGTTGAATACATGACAAACAAAGGCTTAACTTAGACAAACAGCTACTGTGTGTTTTGACTGTAAATGAATATCTTTTAATTTTGCTACATTAAGTCATAATCCTGTGAAATTCCCAAAAAATTGAATGTGGTTTAAAATATAATATGAATATTACAAATATTTTAGGGGTGTGAATGGGGTAGCTATGAAAAAGCCTTTCCTTTTTCATATGAAAAGGTTTTTAAGGCTATATTTTGCTTCTTTTCTTATTATTATTAATGCAAAAAATATACAGTATGGTATGCTGAAGTGAAGCTGTGGGTGAAGTCATTCTAGCCCAGATTACTTATTCAGGAATCCTCTCAGTGAGAATGCACTGTTCAACCCTGACATTCTGATTGTCGAACGACCAACAGATAATATCATAAGCAGTTATGATCTGTAATCTATAGATGTAGTTGCTATCATAAGCAGTGGGATTAGCCTTTATTGCTCTGAGCTAAGAAGTTGATTTTCATTTTACACAAACCGACCTAGTTGTACAATCAACAGTAACATGCTGACTCTCTTCTCGATTAAATCATTTCATATCCTCTTTCTGCACCTGTCTGAAGAGCACTGACTCATCCCCTTCCCTGCGAACTCAGAAACGATCTCCTGCCTGCCCTGTTCCATTTCCTCTCCGTCATCCGGTGCGAACTCCAATGCCAAGTTCCTCTCGCTCACCAGGGATTAACACACGATACCCGTCGGTGAGATCAGCTGCCTCTTTTCCGCAGTTCTCCCGTGCCTCCCTTACCTATCATTACAGCAACGGCTCTGATGGCGCAGTCAGTAAACAAGGCGAACGATTAAGCAGATGAGGTGTGCGTAAACAGAGCAGGTAGACAAAAAAATGAGAGAGGAAACACTGGGGGAAAAAAAGGCACTCCGGAGAGTAATCAGGCATGCTGTCTGCGCAGGAGAGAGAGAGAGAGAGAGAGAGAGAGAGAGAGAGAGAGAGAGAGAGAGAGAGAGAGAGAGAGACAGAGAGAGAGAGAGAGAGAGGGAACGAGACGCCGCTCCACACAGGTGCTTCTCTCAGCTCTGCTACATTGGTTAATTGAGCAAATCTCTCATTTCAGGCCCTCCTGTAGCTTCAATTAACTCTCTTATCACAAAAGGATGAAATAAATAAATAAATAAATAAAAAGAACGGCACACAAACAGAATGTTATGCTCGCTCTTTGCCATCGCTTTAATTTCAAACCGCTTTGTAGAAACATGTGTACAGTTATTGCAGTAAATAATATATGATTCGATATACAGTACGATGGATTTAAATTCTGGATTCTGATTGGTCAGGAGCTGTTAATGAATTCAGCAGATAAATAACAATAATTCTAGCCTATTTTCATATATAATTTCTCTTGTATGAATGGATTGTTAAAAAATGTGTGAGATGTTTATGTAACGTTATCGGAAGGAGTCTCCAGTCTCAGCGTTACAATCTTGGGGAAAGAAAATATTAGAATTCAATTTTTCCGCCACAAGACGAATAAGGAGCTGAGCTTTTTCTCGAAAAACTGCAAAGAAAAAAAAAAAAAGTGAGATGGAACTGAATGACTGTCTACGATCTATCTAGCTAGACATCTAGGAGGGGTGTTCAAGTCAAACCGGGACTCGTGGTGCACATTACAGGAATTATTGCCACATCACCCGTATAGTCCTAAAGGAGTTCCTGGGAGGCTAGCGTTTCAAATATGTAAAGGCAGTCTCATCGTAGTTTTTAGACTAATAAATGCCTTAGTGTAGCAGGAGATTATATACAGAAATAAAGGCAAGTGGTTACTCTCATAACCACATTATTTCATTCTGCATAATCAAAAGTCCCAGTTTGACTTGAACACCCCTTGTATGAACCTTTTGGCCCCTGGGTTTCGTTCCAATAACATGTGAGCTCCTACACATTTGATCACTTACACCTCCCTTGCACTGGAACACTAGGGGACCAAAAAAAGATCATGCATAGATTAAATATGTATGGGAGAATTAGGCAATCTCAAGTATTATATCATTTAAATTCAAATCATCCTATCGAATAGGATTCTCTCTCTCTCTCTGTTTCTCATTAAAATGGTGGGAATATTAGTAGATGAAAAACAGTAATACACTCTCCCCTATTAGCCAACCATTCGGATCCTGAACTTTGGGCCGGTGAATATGAATGAACGTCGGCGCTGATGGCACCTACCGGAGTAGAGACGTGTCAAGCGGGGTTGTGCGTAAAGATGGCTGGCTCACATTAAGCCTTTTCCGCTGAAGATCTGACAGAGACAGCGCTCAATCACACGCGCCTTGTCATGCCATCAATCTGCTTAATTACGCCCAAATGTGAGCATTTTAATAAACGTTATAAATGGTCCAATGGTTGTAAATGTTTTTTTTTTTTTTTTTTCTTGCGTCTTTCTTTTGCAGACCCATGGCGCTGCTGGTGTTGGTGGTGCCGCTTCCCCCACAATCTAACTCTCAAAAAAAAAAAAAAAAGTGTGAGAAAAAAAGGAGGAGGGAAAAAAAAAAAAGAAACATATTTACTTCTTTTGCTGAATTTCAATCTGAGGGGCCAATTATCTTCCTACTGCAATGCTACGCTTCAAACTGGAACGCTGTTTGTGTATATATATGTGTGTGTGTGTAATAGAGAGAGAGAGAGAGAGAGAGAGAGAGGAGGCATCAGTAAATCAGCGCGTGGGGTAGTTGGGGACTTGGGGCCGAGTGAAGCAAAGGGCGACTGCGCTTTGATCCAAACCTGGAGGTCAAAAAGTGAAATTAAAACCAGCGACTGAAACGGCGATGGAATAAACAGGGCGGAAAATATCTGACACTCGCGCCCTCCAGTTCCAATACCCAGTTTTTAACACCAAAGATCTGCAGAGATCCGGCCTGGCCTTCGCAGGGCCACTCTGGCACCCGCACTTAATCTCTGGTGGCTTTGCGAGTGTGTGTGGTCATTTTACACTTGTCACTGCACGGCTAGGATCTATTTCTCGCTGTTTTTTTTTTTTTTGTGTGTGTGTGTGTATGTGTGTTTGTGTGTGTGTGTGTGTGTGTGTGTGTCAAAGTGTTTGCGCCGCCGAGAACCGTGCCCTTTTTTTCTTCACTCTCTGAAGGTCAGAGCGTGCGTGTATGTGTGTGTGTGTGTATTTTTGTGCGTGTGTGAGGTATTAGTGAATACACTCGGAATCGCTGGGGTTGAGCTCCGGCTCTCCTTAGGTGAGGTATTAGCAAAGCTTATTTATTTCCATTTCCGAGGCTTTTATTTGCCAGGTTCCCCCGAGGCGTGCCCGATTTCTTCTGCGATTCCCTTCTTAATTTTAATACCCTTTTTACTCATCTCTCTCTCTCTCTCTCTCTCTCTCACTCTCTCTTTCTTTACTGTCACCCCCCCCCCTCCCCACCCCCCCTCCCCACCCCCCCCCCCCACCCACCAACTTCTCTCCTCTCCTTTCTCGGAATAAAGGATCTCCTGCGCAGGCAGACAAGGCGACCACTGGGATGACGGTAAACTAGCTTCTTTTTCTTCGCAATTAATTGGTGTACAGCCATGTGCATATATGATAACAGATTTTTTTTTCTTCTCCTCAACAAGGAAAAAGGGAGGTTAATTAATGTAACAGCCATGTTCGTGGAGATGCTGGATTTACAGCGCCCCATCCCTCCCTCCCTGCCTCTCTCATGTCTTCTCTCTCTCTCTCCTCTTTTCTCCTCCTCCCTCCATCCCTCCCTCCATTCTCCTCCAGTCTCTCCCTGTGCCGCCTTTAAGAACCCTGATTCTCCACTAATGACCTAGTTCTTTTAATGAGCTGAATTAACCCCCGGCTACAGTCACCCAGGTCTTAATTGTCAACCGAGGCTGAAACAGGAGACCCCCACAGACACCCCCCCCCCCCCCTCCACCTCCTCCATGCACACACACACATACACACTCCATATCATCAGCAGGTACTCTACATTACAACATATCAATAAATACACCAGAGCCATCTTTATCATTAATATCTTTATGGATTTTTAGAAGCATGTTCCCTTCTTTCACCTCTCTCCGCTGTCCAAACACACACACACACACACACACACACACACTCATCGTGCCCCGTGAATCTGTCCGTCACGCTGCGACAGTGCAGTCGAGACCCCAATAATACAATAATTAGACAACGCCTGTGCTTGGGAACCTGCAGACTCATTAGGTTTGATTTAAAAGGACCCCTTCATTTAGCGAAACGAGATTAAAAATTCTCCTTCATGTCGCACCCAAGAGGTGTGTTTTAAAAATTCAATACACTGCTTTACTGTAAAGCGTAATGTAAAATAAATGCGATTTTGAGACAGAAATGTGGACATCTAATTAGGGAGCCTTAATAAAATTCGAAACATTGCGCTTCACACTTTTCCTTAAAAAAAAAAAAAAAGATTAAATAGAAAATTGGGGGAAATTTTGTTTTCCATTGCTGGCACTGGGATGAAATATTGTGTCTCGGATTACAACGGAACTACACAGGTGGTAAATTTATACACATGCAAAAAAAAAAAAAAAAAAAAAAAAAGCAAGTAAATGCAGTAAATAAGCAACCATGATCTCCTGGATGATGAGAACACTCGGCACGAGGCAGGAATACACATTCAATAGAACTCCTGGTCATCACATCATGGACTCAGTAGGAATGGCAAAAAAATAAAATGATGAGTCAGGAGTCATAGACTTACAGGGCACAAATTCTCTCATTTTGTCCATCAACTGTTTTTGTATTTCCCTAGTTAAAAAAAAAAAAAAAAAAAAATACGATTTGATTTTTTCCCCTTTTGTGATATAAGAAGATTCCCTCCCCCAGCTTGTTGCTCGGTTCTGGTGCTTTCTGGGGGTGTGGCTCAGAAGTCGCTCATTTACATAAACATACTTGGAGGAGGAGTGAAGTAGCATTTGATCTGCAGCATTAACACACCCTTTGGGAAAGTTATAAACACCTGGAAATTGGAAAGTCAATTGGAAAGTCAATACCACCTGTAAACTGTCCATCAACGGAAAATTGCTCATTTACATTGAGAATTTACATTTACATTGACGGCTCCCTTATTTGACTGAACTTCATATAATAAAAGTGAAGGACAATTGAGACAGGACAGTAATAAGCGGTTAGAACCCGTCACACAACATTCCGATCAGTAGCCTAATGTTGAGCGACCAAAAACCACCAGGACATGTGTACATTTATTGCAGTAAATAATATTCTGTATGATTCGATAGTGTTCGACAGTATGATGGATTTAAATTCTGTTGATTTGAATTCTGGATTCTGATTGGTCAGAAGCTGCTGATTAATTTCCTAAATCAGCAACAGTAATTCTAGCACACGTTCATATAATTCCGCTTGTATGACTGACACTTAATATGAATGGATTGTGAAAAAATGTCTGAGATGTTTTCATCTAACAAACATTATCGGAAGGAGTCTTCAGTCGCAGCGTAACAATCATGGAGAAAGCTGTAGAATTCAATTGTCCACCACAAGAAGAATTATACGCAGAGATTTTTCTCGAAAACTGCATGACTGTAACTGAATGACTGTCTACGATCTACCTACCTATCTATCCATCCATTCCAGAACGGCTCGTATAGATTCCACAATACTCTGGTAGCTGGACCTGCAAAATATGAACAATCCTATGAGGAACTGGTACAACTCACATATATTCATCCATCCAAAACATAACATCAAAATACAACATTGTTTTCGAAAAACAAACTGCCACATTTTCTATGCCCTTCCTGTCATAACCCTCCCATTTTCTAACCAGTCGTGGGACTGGCACAGCATATGCAGTGGCTGGGATCTGTGAGGCGGAGGGTTGAATAAGGGTCTTGCTCAAGGAACCAACAGTGGTGACCTGGCTCGAATCCCTGACTCTTTGATCAGCGTCCCAGAGCCTCACACACCTCTGGGACATTTCTGTACATCTTCAACATTCTCAGACTGCCAGTGTAATTGGAGTTTTTTTATTCAGATTTTCCGATTTTATGGTTTGGGATGTTGTAGCTATCTAGTGGTTTCTGACTTGTTTGTAGATGTATATGTCCTGGTTCCTTACTTTTTGACAAAATGATATATGCCCATTTAGTAACTATACATTGCATGTTGGACTAGTGGCTCGGATTCAGCCCCGTCACTGCCTGGGGTCGAGTCCTGGACAGGGCATCGGTTTAGTCGCTGTCATATGTTCAAAGCTTTCCCAGCTCTAACATTCAAAAGCAACCTAATACCAGTAACGTTCAAATGCCTGTAACGCCGCCACAATGTTTTGCCAACCAGCAATTCCTTCTGGGAATGTTCCCTCGGTTAATGTTTCACTGATGGTTCTGGACACCCCTGTAGGTGTCACTCACGCTGTCTCTAGAATCGCCAAACCTTTTCGATTGAGATCCGGGAGGCGTGAAGGTCTTACAGTATCGTGTCATTTCCACCATTTTCAACTATTCATGTTAATGGTGCGGGGTCACCCTGAAAGACACCCTGTCCATTAGGATGGACAAAGATGATTCGTTTTCATGCTTGCAGATTTTGACTGCGTCAAGCTTTTTCTGGAAAGCAATGAGTGCAGGACTCATGAGGGGAAAGCACTGGTTTGGAGAAAAGTACGGAAGAAAGGAGCAAAGATTGTCGCTCCCAGTTGGGAACCGGAGACGGGAGGTCAGATGGAATTGTGGGATTGGGGCCGATGTGTGTGACAGGGTGGGTGGAAGGTTGACAGACAGTGGCTAGGTCCAATCCTGACCGGAGGTTACCGGCAGGGGCATGTAGCACAGACGGCATGACAAGGGCAAGAGGAAAGGGCAGAACACGCACTGTCATTCACACACACACAATTTTATATATACTTTGTATACTGTACTATACATAATGCCGTTTACATGTATCCAACAAGTCATGCAAACATTTTTTTTTCTTTATCTTAAATAGTTTTGTATTCATCTCACAAGTCATAATTTATTATTAAAAAAAAATTAATTGATAATATTTTATAATATATTTAATTTTTTATTTATTTTATTATTTATGGAAAACGTACCTCTTGTTTTTCGTTAATGAATTCTTCTAAATGAGATTAAATACGGTAACGAGTTCATGTGACCCACCGTGTCCAGTAAATGATATGGTTCGGATATCCGTACAGTATACCAGGTGAGATGGACGCGTACGGCTTGCAGTAAACTAAGACAAACATTTAGGTCATTTAAGCCACAGTTTTTCAGAAAGGGTCCCGGCCAGCATTTGAGGATCGTGAGAAGGAACAAAAATTGGCGAAATCGGGGGCCTCGTGAGGGAAGCGCACGTTTTTTTTTTTTTTTTTTTTTTGTCTTCTGAAGGTTTTAAATGAGAGCTTTAAAGGAAATCTCCCTCTTGAATAACACTTCTAAGAGCCTTCACGGTAAATTTACACGGATCCTTCGCTGCCTCAGGAGCTGTGAGATGACTCTCTGAAGCTCTGTGTGTGTGTGTGTGTGTGTGTGTGTGTGTGCATGGTGAGAGAGAGAGAGAGATACGGGGGGGTTCGGCAGGGCAAGGTTGAGCTCATCTCTGCCTTATAGTAGTGTTTTATAGACAAATCACTAGAAAGAAAATATTATTCATAAGCTCCCAAAAACATCATCATCATCATCATCATCATCATCATCACTAGGGTGAAAGCAGCATGAGGCTTGATGCGTGATACGGGAAGGCATCTGTCTGTTGTCAGCACAGGTTACACACTGTAATCTCTGGCTGCTTTCGAATTACAATGTCATCACCGTCCCAGTGAGAGGGTTGTTTTTCCCCCTTCTCTTCTTCTTCTTCTTCTCTCTCTCTCTCTCTTTTCCCCCAGGTTGCCTGAGGGCTCCGCGCCGTTTCTGTTTATTCCCCCTAATCTCGTCCTCATCTCTGCGAGCCTTTGACAGATGGTTATAGGCACACAACAGTTTGATTTCTCTCTCCACCTATCCTTCTTCTTTCTTCCTGCTGTACAACAAATAGCTCAGAACTGGTGTGTATCACATCGCTGCTCTTTGTGTGTGTAAGAGACTGAGAGACGTGCGCACACGTGGCTCATCTGTCTATCCGATCCCTTATCGTATTCCCGCTCTCTTCATCACTCTTCTGGGTACACGGCATTAACATTACCGGGTTTTATTAAAAAGATACATGTGCCAAAAAAAGGTTAGCCTTTTTTCTTTCATTCATGACACACGTGCACACACACACACACACACACACACACACACACACGTATGCACTCACGCATCTTACAATGCTTTTGAGGACCTCCCATCAACATAATTTACTAATATACATAATTAACAGCACAATTTACACCTAACACCAAAAGGAAAACATTTGGGCTCTTATTTTTCTTGTGCGAATGATTGCATGAAAGAAGAGAGAGAGAGAGTTAGAGCAAGAAAGTTTGGTTTGTTCAAGATGGCTGCCCACATTTTCAAAAATGTAAAATATATATATATATTGTTTTTTTTTTCATTTGTGTGATCTGATTTTTGTTATTTTCTTTTATTCCATTCATCATATTTCAAATTATTCTGTTTTCATTTCCATTTTTTTAAAGAAAGAAAATATGAATTCATTGATTTTTTGATTGATTGATTGATTGATTGATCGATCATGAATGATACACAAATGAATATAGGAAGAAAAAAAATCTGTATCTCTAAGATGTCTACCTACATTTTTTTTTTTTTTACGTATCTATTAATTCTTTCTTTGATCTGCTTTTTAATTTTTCCTTTTTTATGGCACCTCATTCTGACACAGTCTCTACTACGAACTATAAACATACCTCCCGTCTTCCTCACACATGCGCGCACACACACACATATGCGTGGCTGCACTTTTTTTCCTACAGGGGGTTTCCCTGCGCTCTACCTCACCAAACACACGGCGTCATCATAAATATCCGGGCCGTGCTCGGGCGCCGGTGTAATTTTTAATCGGGCCGGTCTGCGCGTCAGCGTCATGCTCCGAGATGATGCATAGTGGTAAATAAGCCGAGCTAAATTAGCTTTCCTGTCACTGGCCTACCTTTCAGCCGCCGGCTGCAGGAAATTGACTGCACGCTAGATTTTCAAAATTAGCCCTTAATGTTTGGTCTGACAAACGGAGGCACCGTAATGCTGCCGTGTGTCACACACAAAGGATCCATCATCACCTTTTCTATCCACACACACACACACACACATAGATACACACACAGACACACACACACACACACTCCTATAATTTGGTAATAAAGGAGAGTTCGCTGAGGTGGAATCCTCTGTGATTTATAATTTCCTGCCCTGCACAGGTATTCTCCCATCAGGGATTTGCATTATAAAATTGCAAACCGTTTTTATGGTCTAAATTCCGTAAGGAGGGGCCGTGAAAGTGTGCATGTCACCGTTCCCTGTCCCCGCTCCTTAATGTGCCTGTCATGGCATTAAAAATTTCAAGGCCTTGAAAAATCGTTTGCTGATCCAGATGATGACCCCTAATGGCAGACACATAAATAAATCAATGTTTAATATTCTAATGCATATGAATATTCATCACTCGTTTATACCTGCGACGTGCTTATATCGGACTAGGCACTTTGTCATGCTTAATATTTTGTTCGTATTACGATGTCTCTAATGTGCTATATCGTGTGTATATATAGAGGTGGGGAAAAAAAAAAAAAACCCTGAGTCAGCCTCAGTCCAGCACTTAAATAATCATCAGAGACAAAGACAGACACTGAGACTGCTTGTAGTAACGGTAAGTCAAGTAAACAGTCTTTGAACAGTCTGTGATGAGCAGAAAAGCATCCGAGATCGGATAACATTAACTCTTTTTTTTTTTTTTTCCCGATTTTCTCCCTAATTTAGTCGTGTCCAATTCCTCCCCGTCACTAGGGGGCTCCACATTAAGGCTACTACCACCACTCAGCCGGAAGGGATGAAGACTATCACGTGTTTCCTCCGAACCACGTGACGCCAGCCGACAGCATCTTTTCGAACTGCTCGCTCACGCACCATTGGGGGCGCTGTAACACACTTGGAGGACAGCGCTATCCGCTCCCTCCGTTGCGCGAGCTCACAGACGCCCCTGATTGGCTGGAGAGCCGTGATTAATGTGGGAGCACTAAGTACCTCTCATCCCTCCCCTCTGAGAGAGCTCGGCCAATCAGCTCTCTCTAGACCTCCGGCTGCGAGAGGTTACAGCACCACTCGAACTACTCGAATCGAACTAGCGATCTCCGGATGACCAGTGCGCCACTCGGAGGCCTCTGACATTCATTCTTTGCTTAATTTTCTATACTGGTTATCTTGTACAGGGTGGTGAGAGGCCTGGAGCCTACTGAATTCAATTCAATTAATTCAATTAAATGTATAGCGATTTTAACAATTGACATTGTCGCAAAGCAGCTTTATACAGTCAAAATAATTATTTCAGATTGGTTGAAATGTGATGTATGAATCAAAATGATCAGATTGTGCCTGATGAGCGAGCCGAGGGCGACGGCGACAATGGAAAGGAAAAACTCCCTGAGTTCGCAGTAGGAAGAAACCTTAAGAGGAACCAGACTCTACAGGGAACCCATCCTCATTTGGGTGATAACGGATAGCAGGGATTGATCTGCAGTCATACTGTGTGCTAGGAGGCTCGAAGATCAGTATAACAGGAGATGTGTTTAAGTTAATATGGAGTCCAGTTCGTTATTGGAGGCTCGGGTAGACTGTAGGAAACTCCAGTTCTGAGCTATCGAGCAACTGCAGTCACGAATCCTCAGTCAACAGCTGTCAGCATCAGCTGAGGCCAGGATTGTCTACGTAATCATACGAAATATGTAGGAGACTATACCAGGAGACTTCGGGCATGAGGTGGGGCACACCCTGGACATGGTACCGATCCATCGAAGGCATGCATACTCGTTCTTACACTACTGGCAATTTGGGAACACCCGCTTGCCTACTCTGAATGTCGTTGGACTGTGGGAGGAAACCCAAGTACCTGGAGGAAACCTACCGAGCGCAATGAGAACATGGAAACTCCATGTACAACAGATCCGAGACAGAAATCGAACCCTCGACCATCGAGGTGTGATGCCACAGTGCTAACCTCTATGACTATCATATATCCTGCTGAACTTTAATCTGGATGGGCAACAAAACGGCACCAGGGCACTTTTGTCTGTGAGCTAAAAAGTAAGAATCACTGGGCCCTGAATGTGGGCAGTTAAGAAGTGTTTTAATTAAGTGAGTTTGGGTGGATCAGCAGTCACGACTTGATTACTTAACAGGCATCTGAGATGAACATTCTCGACCGTAAAGCATTCAAAAAAGCTTCAGAGTTAAGAATTTTTTTTTTTTTACTAATATTCCATCCCACTCCATTTCACTTTCCCTTATGGTTTTATTTAAAGGTTCCATATTTTACTATATCTTTAACCCATTAACACAGGGGTCTCTAACCTCCTCCAAATTACATGTGTTATATTTTATATTCCGGCTGAAATACCCCTCAAACTTCCTTTATTTCACTCCTCAGCCAAATGCACCGTGTCAGTGTCCATATAATTGAGCTACTCGGGGAGGGGTTCGTCTTATATGAGGTCACATCAGGAGCAAAATCTAATTGGTTTGTTTAAACTCTGGCAAATACAAAAAAAAACCTCAGGAAACAAGATGTTTGAAATGTTTATGCACACACTTGGAGACAGATCGGAATGTCTGAAAATGACTAACAAGTAGATTTCGCATAATAGGTCCTCTGCTTTAATGCTGCAGAAAGCCCTATTGCAACATTCTGTTTGATGTAAGCAAAAGGCTGTAGACCTTTTCTGCTTATTGTAGCTTTATTGTGGTGTCAGGTCAGGCATTAAGGCCGGTGCAGTGTTGGATTAGAGTAACTGCTGTGTTGGGGACATATGGCATTTGTCATCTCCCACTAGGAAAGCGTAGCTACAGTACCACCACCATCACCATCTCTTCACCCCAGGGGGATTTCAGGTTCTGAGTGGTTTAGCTGTTTAATGTGCTGGAGAAAGTGCGAGAAGGAAATCATCCAAACCCTTCTGCTGCTGTCTGATGCAGAACTCGGACTGAAACCTGAGACTTAATAAACTCAATCCTCTTCAAGCGGCTTGGACCAGGGAGGTCGAGAAAGACATTTCAGGGCTGATCCATCGTCTTGTGAAAGGTTTTAGTGCTCATACTGTATGATTGGCATGAGCTCTTAATGGTGGCATTTCTTTTCCTTTTCTGTAGGGCAGCATTTCTGTTAAATCTATGTACAGTATAGCGATTAATTTGATATCCTTTGATATATATATCGTTTTTTTCCATGGACGTTTTCCTTTTCTCAGAGTTGCCGCATTGCATCATTCAATCCGAAAGTTATCCACACGCTTCACCCCAAATACCCTTCCGCCTGCAACCCACCCGTTCCTCCAGGCTTGCGGCTGACACTGAGGATGCCCTGCATTTCAGTGGCTGGGTATCATATATGGGTACTGTATATGGTTAAGGGTCTTGTCCAAGAGCAGTGGCAGTGCTCAAACCCCAGACCCTCCGATCAGCAACCCCCCCCCCTGATCCACCACTTCCCCTGATATTCATTGATATACAATACATGATATTCGATGTACACATTGTACAGCCCATCGGCTGATTCATGGAAGCCAAAAATAACATGCTGCAAAGATGTTGGTCCATGTTTTAGATTTGGAGTCAAGAATCTCACAGTGCAAAAAATATACAGTACAGACCAAAAGTTTGGACATCCCATCTCATTCAAAGAGGCTGAATTAGCATTATGGCAAGAAAAAAGCAGCTAAGTAAAGAAAAACGAGCGGCCATCATTACTTTAAGAAATGAAGATCAGTCCGTTCTGAAACTTGGGAAAACTTTGAAAGTGTCCCCAAGTGCAGTCACAAAAACCATCAAGCGCTACAAAGAAACTGGCAGACATGCGGACCGCCCCAGGAAAGGAAGACCGAGAGTCACCTCTGCTGCGGAGGATAAGTTCATCCGAGTCACCAGCCTCAGAAATCGCAGGTTAACAGCAGCTCAGATCAGAGAGCAGGTCAATGCCACACAGAGTTCTAGCAGCAGACACATCTCTAGAACAACTGTTAAGAGGAGACTGTGTGAATCAGGCCTTCATGGTAGAATATCTGCTAGGAAACCACTGCTAAGGACAGGCAACAAGCAGAAGAGACGCGTTTGGGCTAAAGAACACAAGAAAGAACACAAGAAAGAAAACTCTTTGAATGAGAAGGTGTGTCCAAACTTTTGGTCTGTACTGTATATTTGGACAAAAAAATTTAAACTGGAGATTACATCCAGTATCACAGCCAAATATGGCTGATCCCAAAGTTCTTGCAGTATCAGAAGCTGTGTTTAAAATTTCCTTCACTTGATTAAAAAAGCCACTATTACAATAGTAAGACGGCATGAGAGAGCTCCAAATACTGTAGCGTAGATGGCGAAATTTTGACAGAAAACACTTCAGTACATCAAGATCTGACCACATAAACAATGCGACAAGTATTAATATTAAAAGATGGCCAAAAATTCCTCACATGCAGTTGAATGGCACGACTTTCGGGCACTGTACTTTTCATTGGTTCTCTTGCGCAGCCTGAACCTGCAACCTCACACTGTACTGTACATTCAAGCAACCGGCCATGAAGTGTTCCTACCGTATGATTAAACACAATCCCAGGTACTGTTAGCTGACAATTCCATTCAATTATTCATCTTCGAGTATATCTGCATATCTTGTACAGGGTCTCACACACACACTACAGGGAATTTGAAGACGCGTGTATTTGGACTGGGGGAGGCAACTGGAGTACCTCAACTCAATCCTCAACATTCTGATCACTTGAAAAGGCCAACTCTAAACATATTGTACAGTAGTTACAGTGACTACAACGAGTCATAGACTTTAAATGCGATCAGCTCGACCAAGACCAGACCTCCTGTGTACATACATACACACACGCCGGTTTATGCACAAGTCAGGAGGAATGAATAGAGGCAATAAATGCGGTGCACAATCAGCACTCTCATAAGAATCAGGTAAACTGAAAAAGTGCTTATTGCAGCTGCGGCGTGTGATAAAGCATGAGCGTGCACACACCTTTAGTGCTATTTCACCTTCAGTGCTATTAAATTCATTCAGACAGAAAGGAACGCTTTTCATTAAAGGTTGGTTTCCACTTTATTGTGCAGGAAATCTATTACACACAGTGGGTTATGTTTTCTCTCCTTGCCCCTGTACTTTGCTTCTTACACTCTGCTGAACAATCTGCTAGGGCACTTTTCGAGTTCTTTTTTTTTTTTTTTCTTTTTTCTTTTTGAATGACATGAAGTGCTGTAGTTTTTCGCATTAGAAGGCTGAAATGTTTCTTTGATTTCTGTACCTAATCATTGCAAGAACCTTATGTATGTTTTAAACATACAAGAGGAAATTTCTTGCTTTTACAACAGTTTTACCAGGGGGTGGTCAAGTCAAACTCCCTTTATTTCTCTATATAATCCCCGGCTACACTCATTTATTGGATTAGTATCAAGATGGGATGTTTTCTCTGTACGCCAGAGCCACGATCTTTAAATCTGAAACGCTGGCCTCCCAGGAACTCCTCAAGCATGTGAAAATAGTTTGGATCGAGGTCAGGACTGTATGAGGGACTGAGGTCCTGTATTGTGCAAGGGTAAGTGGTGAATGACTGTATGTACACTTCCAACAGACAGATGCGCTCTTCTGCGAGTTACTGTATGGGTCCATTTTTTTAGGGATCAGGCATTCTCAAGGGACTCGCCTTGTCTTCTTTAAAATGTTTGCACCATACAAATGTTTTACAGTCTCCTGTAAATGTCAATCGACTTCATTCATTAGAAATTTCATCAGAAGTCCTGGTTCGACTTGAACGCCCCCTTGTAAAACTAAGATTTTTATAAAACAGTTTTCTGATTGGGCGGTACAGTGATGTAGTGGTTAGCACTGACGCCTTGCATCGCCAGGGTCCGGGTTCGATCCCCGTTGCTGTGTGCATGGAGTTTGCATGTTCTCCCCGTGCTTGGCGGGTTTCCTCCGGGTACTCCGGTTTCCTCGCACAGTCCAAAGACATGCTGATTGGCGTTCCCAAATTGCCCGTAGTGTGTGAATGAGTGAGTGTACAGTATGTGTGTGTGTCTGTGCCCTGCGATGGATTGGCACCCTGTCCAGGGTGTACCCTGCCATGTGCGCCAAGTCTCCTGGGATAGGCTCCAGGCTCCCCGTGACCCTGAATACAGGATTAAGCGGTATAGATGATGAGTGAGAGAGTGAGAGTGAGTTTTCTGATTGAAGGTATTTAATGATTTTGAAAAGCAGTTTCAGCATTTCAGTCGTTGATAAATTTTTCCCCGTTTTTTATCGTTCATGTTTTTACATTTCAATCTAAATTTTATTAAATATGAAGGAGAGAAAAAGTCTGGGTACACAATCAACAGTGCATCCACTGAGCAATAGACAATTGGCATTTGCTTAGGAAATATCACCATGGACAGTTAGTTCATGGAAGGGCTGAATGCTACCATATCTCAGTGACTAGGCATGCCACATTGTCCATGATCCTCTACTCTGTATTGCGATGCGAAAGGGAAAATACAAAAGTGATTGTAAAAATAATTCTTTGGATGTGATTTGATATTAACGGCTGGGAAATTTGACGACATACTGTATGCAGTGATCATACAACAAACACTTGGTGAAGCCAAACTCTTCTGTCAAAATGATTAAAAACGTATTGATTACTAAGGCAGCATGGAGGCTTGATGGTTAGCACTGACACCTTGCACCTCCAGGTTCTGTGTTCAAGTCCCACCTCGGAGTCTGTGTATGCATGTTCGCGCCCTGCCTGGTGGTCCAAAGGCATGCAGATTAGCTAATTGGTGTTCCAAAATTGCACGGAGTGTGAATGAGTGTGTGTGTGTGTGTGTGTGTGTGTGTGTGTGTGTGTGCCCTGCGATCGATTGGCACCCCATCCAGGGTGTACCCAAGTCTCCTGGGATGGGCTCCAGGCCCCCCGTGACCCTGTATACTGGATAAAGCGGTACGGAGGACGAGTGAGTAAGTGTGTGAATTACTAAAGAGATGCAAAAACCTAAATACATTTCCATTCAAACATAAAGCCCAATCCTCTGTGCTGGATTCCTGACTTGCGTAATCCTATGTTGTTTTTCGCTCAGTTTAGCGGAGATTACAGAACACAAGCCAGTGATGGAGGAGAGCAAGTGGCAACCGGAGCCACAGTAACATGTGAAATACGAGCGTAGCAGTGTCCACTCAGCAAATTCCTCCTGAGTTAACACAGGTGGTCTTCGGCGCGGTCTGTCAAATTTATTGATAGCCCTCGCCGGGGAACTCTGTCTCGCTGAACGAGGTGGTAATAGAAAGACAGGGGGGGGGGGGGGGGGTTGAAAAAGGCTGTGAAAGGGTTTGTGCTGATGGAGCATTTTTTCTGTCAACAGTGTGTGTCAGATGAGGGAAAGATTGCACAGGTATAGAGCCTGGAGAGTGTGTGTGAGCAGCCAGATGGGTAAATCATAGCAGAGCGAACAGCCGTGGGCCCCCACCATGCGCACAAACACACACACACACATAAACACACACATATGCAAACCTCCCTCCTACTTCATTCTGCTCAAGTAAACTAATTAAAATAAGTCATGGTCAATAATTACAAAAGCTCAGTCATGCCAGTGTAGGTAATAAGATGCGCCTAAGCGATAGGAAGCAGGTAAAACTAATTGCAGATGATAACGGTCTAGCTAAACAGCCGTTTGGGACCGCGAGCTCTTCCTTTAGGCCAGAATCACAGCTTTGTGTTTAATATGATTACAAGAGTCGAGCATCTACAATTCCCTCGATACGGAAACAGTCCCAGTAAACAAAGCAATTTCCACTAGGTCTCCGATTTTAATCGTCATTTTTAAGGCGCACCGCAGCCTCGCATTAAAACAAGACCCGACTAATATGTTTACACCATAATGACAACAGGCCTACTCACAGGCAGTGATTTAGCACGAAGCTAAAATGATATTAGCAAGACGGTTTCGTCTCATCTTTCATTACAGCGATGCCTTTGTGGATGCGCTCAAGAACCTGGTACATAATTAGCGCAATCTGGTTCCAATGCTCCTCTCCTTGAGAGTTTGACCTTATTTGTTTGCACAGAGGTAATTTCATTACGCCGCACGATTCTCCCGAGTTCCCCGAGCTAACGCTAAACGTTCGCAGGAGAGGCGGGGGTCGGGATTTGGCAGCGAATTCAGCGGAGACAAAGGACAGGCTAACAATAACGTCTCTTTCATGTTGACAAATTCCATTAGCAAGCAAAAAGGTCGTGTTTACGGACCATTTTATGTATGATAATAGTCCAGGATAAAGGCATGCTGGATCCATTACATGCCACCTATGCTGTCAGTACATGACATGCCTTCGCTTGTTTTCAATCTCTGCTGCTGCCAAGGCGCAAGCATTTCTTTTTCCCTTCTGACATTTGTGCTCACTCTTTTCTTCTCCAATGAAGGAATAAATAAAGCAAGGTGTTGGTTTAAGGCTTGTTTTTACCAGGTCCATGAGGTCAAAGTTTAAAAGCATGTTCCACCTTTCGAACAAAGAATTTCATTCTTGAGTCGTAACGTAACCTTTAAAAAGAACAATGTCTCAAGGTCAATACAATAGACTATTTTGGCAGCCTTGCCACAAAATATATTCATACTTAACAAATTTCTTGAAAAAAAAACTGTCCTATTTCTAAAAACAACAAAAACAAACAAACAAAAAATTCAAAAAGTTTGTATGAGAAATTCTATGTCTGTGGAGTGTGGGAGAAACCAGGAGTAGCTGGAAAATACCCAGCAAGCATGTGTACAATATGTAACCTCCACACACGTACTGTAGACCAGAGGTGAGATTTCAACCAGGAACCCTGGATATGTGTGGCAACAGGGTGAACCACTAAGCCACCATACCAATAATGAACTTAATAGTGTAATTTTTTCATATTTATTATGGCTGCTCCATGTGTTTATTGAGTAGCTTTACAGCGCAATCAGAATTTCAGCATATTATAACTTTATTTATTCCCTGCTATCCGTTTTCACCCAGATGAGGATGGGTTCCCTGTTGAGTCCGGTTCCTCTCAAGGTTTCTTCCTATTACCATCTCAGGGAGTTTTTCCTGGCCACCGTCGCGCTCGGCTTGCTCATCGGGGACAATAATTTTTACTCTTACACGTTCACATTTCATACAAACTTACTTCTTTTGGTTGTGTAAAGCTGCTTTGCGACAATGTCAATTGTTAAAAGCGCTATACAAATAAAATTTAATTGAACTGAATTGAATACTTATTGGGGCAGTGGTAGCTCAAATGGTTAAAGACACTGAGTTACTGATCAGAAGGTTGGCGGTTCAAGTCCCAGCTCCAGCAGGTTGCCATTGTTGGAATAAACCATTGTCAGGATCATGGGTACCCAAGGCTCACCCATACCCAGAGAGACCAAAGCCCAGCCCTTCTGGTCCAACCCCGCAAAAAAGCCAATGCAACTAATCACCCAAAAAAGTCAATGCTGACCAGGATAGAAAGGTATCAGACCACCCAGGGCACCCAGGCCACCATCAGGCAAAGAGTCCAAGGCTGCCAACCTGGCCTCCAAATTTCCCAAATCCCAGTCCAATAGTGCTCCCATGGGTTGCACCAGACAAACAATTACAATTCATGCAGGCTCCACCCTGCAACCCACAGCACCCAAAAATGATTCACTGTCATTGACCTGGTGCCAGACACCACGGCACACCCCCAGAGGTCTTACAGAGAACGGGAACCTACACAATGCTGGGTAAAATGCTTTTGTTGTAATGTTATGGCTGATCTGTGTACATCTGGATTCTGATGTGTGCAATTTCAGCATTAAATCCTCACAACACATACTTAATTCAACTGATCCAAAATTTGTAAGACCTCTACAGAGCAAGAGCAGTTTCGTTAGATTCATTCCAGGATATGTCAGCCAACCCAGTCATAGTCCCAACCTTAACCATTTGCTTTGTTGGCTCTGACAAATTCTTTCAAAACAAAAAATGAAAACAAACAACAACAAAAAAAAAAGTCACATGGAGACCACGTTGGCGCCGTCGTGGGCTGGGTATCAAAATTCATGGATTGATTGTTCTTCCCTGTTGCACTGGATAATACCCTCTGCTGCTGTTATTGGTTTCCAACCAGTGTTTCATCAAAGCCTTCGAGCTCCAGTTTAAGCAGCAAAGTCATGTTTAACAAGGTAGAGCTTTTCAAGATGCCAGAACACAAACAAGTCACTGACATTTTTGGCTTTTGACAGGCCAGCGAGAGAGAGAGAGAGAGAGAGAGAGAGACGACATGAGAATGGAAAGATTCTGACTCGATGATGAAGGAATAGAAACCACATTTGAGGCTTTGGCAACAGGAGTGGCATGTTAGGCCAAGCGAATTTACAACAGAGGACTCAGGATTGCATGTTGCTGAGCATCGATAGCCTTTATCCGCGCATGTAAGTAGCAAACGAGGATGTGCATTGCGTTTCAAAAGGCTCATTTCGGCACAGGTTGTACCTATTAGTACAGCTTAGTAATTTAAGAAGCTGCAATTTACAGAGAGCGAAACAGGGAAAAACATCAAGTCAAGCTTAGTAACTTATGGCTTTACCCAAAACACAGCTTGGGAAAAGTGGAATGAATGACAGAGTGAACGAGGGATAGGAGGACACACTCAACTCTGCTACCTCATCCATCCATGTACAAACAGTTTGGACTTGGGATGATTAGATGTTATACACTGGGACGGAGGAAAGATCCTCGTCGGTAGGCAAGATCCGAAGTTTCTCCGCACCGCTGCCAGTGTCAGTTTCCTCTGGACTTAAAACGTACACATGATCTGATTTAGTCGAATCAGAACCACTATTACTCCAAGACAATGAGGTGAAAAGTATGCACTGAAACTGTATCCCGTTGCTTAAATAGTTAAGTATTTTTTATAGGCAAAATGCTTCCAAATGTCTTTCAAAAATGTTCCAGACCACAACAAACAGACGTTACAGCAATATCGTGTTCCACCTAAACTCGCCCACAAGATAGCCTGACTTCAGTGTAATTGCATCAGAGAATTTGTGCAATTGTACAAGATGTTCTCAGACATGGTAGGATGGTCAGGACAGCCAAAAAAACAGAATGAAAAAAAAAAAAAAAAAAAAGCATTATTTCATCTTCATTATCTCAACATACCTTGGGAAATTCAGTTAAAAGATTTCTCCAGTTCTCGACTTATTCGGTCCCTAGAACAATTTCGCCCTTGCGTCAGTCTCAGGAAGATGACCTCAGCTCACAGGGAGCGGGGAAAGTCTGCGGAAGATGAACTAGATGAAACCGCCTGTGCTCTTCAATCTTGAGGTTGAAAATCAACTTCCTTTCAACCTCTGACACTACACACAAGCTTTCGTATATATATATATATAACAGGACCAATCAGAAATAACATTCTTTATTTTTCTAAAAATCTCCTACAATAGGCACATGAACGTCCTGGACCATGGAGCAATGGGAGGAGACTGATTTGATGGATCATGTTTTCTTTTACATCACGTGGATTGTGTGTGCTTACCTTACTTACCTTAATAATAGATGGCTCAAGGATGCACTACGGGAAGACAGTGTGATGCTCTGGGTAATGCTGTTAAATCCTGGCATTCGTGTTGATGTCACTTTGACATGCATCACCTGACAAAATTCTTGCAGCCCAAGTATTCCCTGATGACAGTGGCATCAGCAGGATAATTCACCATGACACAAATGCCATGTTCCGCAGCAGTGGTCTGAGAAACATGGCAAAAAAAGTTTAAGGCGTTTGAATTAGCATCAACATTCCCATGTGGCGTGTGATTTCTTTTGTTATAGCTGATATGTCACATATGTTACGCTATATTGAACATTCATTAGTAATTGTGGTGTAAAAGTTTTAGATATCAAAATGACATGTTCTTCATACAGTAATGACACACTTTACACAGCGTTCCAACAATGCTCAATTGTTATTAAGAGGCCTGCTGTCTGCCAAGGAAGCGTTTGCTACATCATTCCACAACCAAAACCAGCCTGTTGATGCACGGCAGGGTAAGTCAGTTGGGTCATGATGTTGACTCCAAACTCAACTAGGCTTTTTTTTTTTTTGGTCCAATCTTCTTACCACAGAAGCCTCGGGCTGGATGACAAGACTGACGCCTGATGCAGAGGTCAGGATTTGACAGGATCTGTTACTTTTTGAGTTGCTTTCCTGCTCAGCACAGTTGTCAAGAGTCAAGACTGTTTGAGTTATCTCAGGTCTGGTCATTCACCTCTGACAAGGCCTATTTTTCCTATTAATATGGACCTGCATGATTTATTGGATAATTGATTTATTGGATACCATGACTGCTATCAAAGCATCCAGTAAGCAGATATTATACATTGTGGGTGGAGTCAACACCCTATTCAAAGGTTATAATTTTATTATTCCATTGTAAAAAGTGATAGAAACACGATGCTGTTTATGCACGAATCTGAAAAAAACATAATGCTTGGCACGACCAAAATCATTTTTTAGTGCCTCAATATAAACAGACCTCCAGGAGTACGGCGGAAAAGTACCTTTCTTCACCGCCTGCCTTTCTGCACACTTATAAATTCATTTGCATAATTTGCTTACGTGCACGCTAAATCAAAATTCCATTCTTTTACACTTGCAGCTAAGGCTCTTAATTTGCAATCAGGAAAAGCAACAAAAGACGTTTTTTTTTCTCCCCCCCTTCATCGAGTGCTGCAAATCAACGGAACGGGAGACGGATCTTGAGAAATGAAAATGATTCCGATTCCCCACCCCACCTCCACTCCTGCTTCCTAACCTCCCTTCCTCCCTACCTCCCTCTCTCCCATCTCCTTTCCTCCGTAATCTACTAAAGATTAAAAATTACTATCATAAAACGGGCATTTCCTGAAAGTAATCCCCATCTACAGAGGAGGCGGAGAGGAGACGCAGCTCCAAAAGCACTCGCTGCTAGTTATGTCAGCCTGTATTTGAAACAGTTCTAATCATATACCTTTGTGGACACTTAATTAAAATTACAAAACCAGTTTTAATCTGTAGTCCAATTAATATGCAAATGTATGCAAATGTAGCGAAACAAGGTGGTGATTAAGTTAAGGACACTCTATTTCATGTCTCCTTTAAGTGCGAAAACAAACCGTCTTTTTTTTTTTTTCTTCTGCTGTTCATCTGATGGATTGTAATGTTTACAGGAAGCATGCTGAGAGGTGGAAAATAACCTTTACGGCATCTCGTGTACGAAAAACGTACATGGCACAACACACGCAACGGCAGAACCTGAAGGAGAATGAAACGGAGCAAATGAGTGAGTGCGCTCCAAACCCAACGTCGTTTTATACTCATCGCAGGCAATACCGCTAAGGTCAAAGAAAGTTAGACACCCACACCATCCGTTTACCGAGCTGCTTAACATGCAAGACTTAGTACTTCCTGCTTGAGGTGAGAGTTGACAATTCAAAAGGCGAGCCGTTATTTCTAATTAGGCCTTGGAGATAGTCTTTCAAAGTCATCTCTAGAGGGGCCTGTCCAAACCAGGTAATGAATAAGAAACATCAAATACGTTTTGTTGAGAGTGATTTAAGAGTAAAAAAAAAAAAAAAACATCTAATAATTCTTTTTTTCTTTTTCTTTTTTAGTTTTCTGGATCCCAATTATTTCAGTGAAGACTTAAAACTTCTTTTTAAAATAAATAAATTAATACAATTAAAATACAAATACTTCACACCATGTCGTTCTTGATTCCCACCTCATAACTTTATATTGTGTGTGTGTGTGTGTGTGTGTATACAGTGTATATGCTGTATGCCTGAGAATAAAGAATGTACATAACAGACTATAATATATATATATATATATATATATATATATATATATATATATATATATATATATATATATATATATATTTTTTTTTTTTTTTAAGTTGAGGTTAATTAGACCAATTTCTGACGAAACTGCCAAACTAGTCCAAATGCTCATAAAGAAAGACGTTGAGGAACAGGCAGCGTTTTACATCCTCAGCACGTAATGCAACACTGAGGCGCCATAATTGCATGTTGTACAGTGGACTCCATCCAATTAGTTTTGTTTGAGGAAAGGGGTTCATTTTTACTGTTCCTCTCACTATTTTTCCTTCTCTAACAAACCACAGGGAAGAAAAAAAAAAAGAACACATGCAAATGGAGGTCTCACATCCAAAACAGAGAGGCCAGGATGGCAAACTGCACCTCAAATATCAGCCAACTAATAAGAGAGACTGGGAGCAAAATAAAAGATTTTTTAAAAAGGGAGAAGAGAAATGTTCAAAACAATAGAGGATGGAATTTGGAGGTTAGATTTTTGAAGTACTGTTTATGAAATTTACAGACTGATGGTTAATATCTGCCGAGGCATGCTGATACACAGTCGCTTTATGACTGTGATGAGTTTATTACACATGTGCTATTAATATGGCTCCTACTTGGTCCAGTGTTTGTGCCTTCTTTGACAACTAAATGATGCTGATATTAATCAGCTTGTCAAAAATACATACTCATGTGCATTTATGTAGTTTATACACATCACATGCACTATTGAAATCTCGTTTCTGATTGGTCAGAATGTGTCTTTGCCATTTGTAAAGTAAATCTAAACCCCTCAGCTTATTTGGGGCACAAATGGTAAGTTCACATAAATTCAATGAAGGAATGTTTATAATTGTTGTTGATATGGTGATATTGGCAATTTCTGTAAGGAGCCCCCGAAATCAGTGTTAAAGCTGTAACGTTATGCTTTCTGACATGGAAAAGGCAGAACGAAGGAGTTTGCTGAGAAGCCTGTTTTATATACATATATATGTATGTGTGTGTGTGTATATATATTGTCTTAGCAAGTTCAAGAAAGAGAAAAATAATGAGACTTTTCACTGTTTATAGCTGCTATAATGTAGATGTAATTGATTTCTTTGGGCCCCTTAACATCTGGCACATGCCAAACATGGGGATTGGCATCACTAAATGCTGACCCAAGCACTAAGGGAACCTTGGGCATGCTCTTGCAAACTGGATTGTTGAGTTAAGTGGATTTAATAGCTTTGCAGTTCTACATAATCCTGAAGTTGTCCATTATTTGAAATTGATTAAATGTAACTTTTAATGGCTAGTTGGCATAGATCATTCCCTCCCTGATCATGGTTTATACGTCTTAATGTATTGTATCTGCACTGTCCGGGCTGACCGTGAGTGCATAATTGTGTCAAACTATTCAATTCCACCGTATCATGTTCCCAGGTACATCCAAAAAATCTAATTAGCCTGTTTGGATTACCCTGATTATTTAATCTAGCTTGTATTTGCTAAAACCATATGAAGAAGCAGGTTCTGTTCAAAGCATGAAACCCAGAATGACTATCCGTCATGGGATTGTGCGTTCATCATGTCAAGATGTTTAAACACACGGTCTGATCATATTGTTCTCACTTTAAATGCAAGACACCAAAACTAGCGCTTGCACAACCTAGACCATATGCTTCAGTTATGAGCTCTGTTTGCTGTGATGGCCATATTGATGACCTGATGATGAACGATCACTGGCAGCAGGCCTTCCAGCTGAATCACTGCATAACAGAATTACTTCAGGAGATCAGTGTGATCAGGCTAGAGGTGCCCGATACAACAACAGTAGCAAACCGGAAAACCTGACAAC
Source organism: Clarias fuscus (assembly GCA_030347435.1). NCBI lineage: Eukaryota > Metazoa > Chordata > Actinopteri > Siluriformes > Clariidae > Clarias > Clarias fuscus. The sequence continues at coordinate 36,789,799 of CM059206.1, forward strand.
ACAAAAATAAGACATATTTATAATAAGACATAATAAGACATAATACAAAAATGAATAAATAAATGAGAAGAAAGATCCCATAAAATAATAAGTGATATCACATCAGTAACACCAAAAAAAAATAGAAAAAGAAAAATCATGTTGCTCACAATGGATATGTTCCAGTAAAAATGGTCAGAATTGGAACAGATTATTGGGAGGTGACAGTGAATTAAACTCTCAACAGAAAAATGGGGGGAACCCTTGAATTCTGTTAACACAATGATGTGTCATACCCAACATATAACTTTATTATTTATTTAAATGTATAGCTAGTTGATTGCGATCTCTTTTAGCTGGTTTACAAGAAAGTAGTTAGCTAGCTAATTATTTGAGTTGATTCTATGGTTTGTTTATTAGGGAGGCAGTTTGCTAAAAAGTTATCTATGGTTCAACAAAACATTGCTTTCAATACACGCCATTAAATTGCTGGTCAGCTACAGATTACATGAACAGTATGACAGCAAAACGAGATATATCCACTTAAGCGGTTTGAAGGACAAACAAGCTTATTCTGCTGAAGCTGTTGGAAAATGTTTTTATTTTGTGTGGGAAAAAAGTACAAACTCTTATATTTTTTCATATGCTTTTTTGCATTGATATGAATTTTGGATGATTTTGCCAACTGCTATACTGTAACTCCACTGCCACGGTTTTGTCCCACTGGATAACTCAGCCTGCAGTTGTGCTTGTAATAGTGTAAATGTGTTCTTAAGTGTTGATAATGGTGTTGGTTGAGTTTTAATAAAAAAAAAAATATATATATATATAGCAAACTCAAGCTTTGGTTGTGTTTTTGTAGTGTGTCATACTGGCGGCAAAATGTAGCGAGGAAAACGTGTTGAGGTTTGGTGCTCACAAAACATTTTTAACTAGGTGGTTTAGTGGCTTTAAAAAAAAAAGTGTTCTTTCTAGTGATTTCATTTAAAACTCTGGTTAAATAGATGGCTTTTTAAAAACTAACCACCATGGCTGGGTCTGTACTTGGGAAAGTATCTAGCTAATTAAATATTTTAGCGACCTCCATGGCACGCTTAAAAAATAAAATAAACAAGCGAATAAATAAACAATCTTTAGCTAGTAAAGTGTTGTACTGTAGCTTACTAGATGGCTTGCTTACCAGGTAGTTAAATACTCTAGCTGAATAGGTGATATGTTAAAAATCTAACACTGGTACCTTGCTAGTTGGTTACATTCTATTGCTTAATAGATTGTATGATTAACTCTAGTGAGCATTTAACTAGGCAGCATGTATTAACCCAGCCATAGTATCTAGCTAGTTAATTAAGTACACTAGGTGACTTGATGTCTAGGGAGGAAAACCAGTATTTACACAGTTAAATACACTAAACATACTAAAAACTAAACATACAGCAGTATCTAGTATTAATGTGTATTAAGTACACTTTAAGTTAAGTTCTTTCTAATTGAATTATCTACTCTAGCCAACTTGATGGCATGCCTAAATATTAGCTTAATAGATTGGTTCTAGGTAACCACAGCGTCTAGCTAGTTTGTTAAATAGCTAAAGCAAACTAACCATGTATTTAGTTATCTAGCATGTCATTAGTTTCCTAGATCATTGAAAAAAACATACTAGATACCATAATAATATTAATAAATGAAATTGGGGGCTATAGCTAATTGAGTGGCTTGCAAAAAATGAAACATAGTTTATAGCTAGTTAAATGCTCCAGTGAACTAGGTGGTTTGCTTAAAAAAAAAAAAAAAAGAAAGAAAGAAAGAAAAGCCGAGTATCTAGCTAGTTAAGTTTGAGTTTAAGTTTGTTCTAGCTAATTCAACTGCTTGCTTAAAAATGAATCATAGTATGTACAGTAGCTAGTTAGCCACATTCCAGATTACAAGCAAAATAATTAACTATGGTATTAAATCTATCAATTAATACAAACCAAAAAAATATCATATCTACCTCAGTACTCTCAATACTCTCGCACAATTAAAGAAAAAAGAAAGAAAGAAATGAAGCAGAGTATCTAGCTAGTTAATTCAATATTTTACCTAACTGGATGTATGTTAACTCCGTAGTAAATGGCATAATCTAGCCAACTAGGTGGGTTGTTTAGTCATCATTCTGGGGACAAAAGGGAACTTGTAACAAAATTAACCATAGCATTGAGCTAGTTAATACCTATTCTTGCTAACTACAGTTGATAGCTTATTTGACAAGCTTAGAAAAATGCAAAATGAACAGAAACAACAAAAACATATCATCTACAGGATCTAGTTATGTACTTTAGCTAACCATGTGAGTTCCTAAAATACATTTGATCTAGCATTTATAGCTTGTTAAACAAATACTTGATCTAAATTGATGGCTTGCTAAAATATTATTTAGCCAGCTAGATCCTCTGGTAGACCAACTGACTAGCTAGGAACACATAGTTATTGGCACTAACCATAAGATCTAGCTAGTTAATTATATATTTAATACAACTAGGCAACTAGGTGCTTTGTAAATAATAATAATAATAATAATAAACTTAGTCTGGCTAATTAGTTAGCTTGGTTAGGAAAATAAATAAGTAGCATCCACATGGTTAATTACATAATTTAGCTAGCCGTCTGAACAGATACTTAGAAAAACAATATTGGTGAAGATTCCCACTATAGTCTCTATAGTCACAGGTAGATGCTTCACTGATATAGGCACACATGTAGCTTTGAGAAATGAGACACATGGAAAAAGGAGGGGAAAAAAGTGAGGAATGCCTGGTATTAGGGTGAGTGTCACTGCATTAATACAAAGCAGCTGCACATGTGTAACTTTAGCCAAATCACATAAGACAAGCAAGGAAAACAAGCCTGCTGCTGTAACACCTTTCCATTTCATTCTCTATACTGTCTACTGGTGATGTCAGCTTTTAAAATTGAAGAATATAGCATAAGGTAAATATAATAGTCATGTCTAGGTCAAAAAAAATTAATACATTCAAAATTGAGTTATGTACATGCTTTAGTTGATTATTTTGGGCTTATTATATGGATCATTCAAATGATCTACATGTACTTAACACTGCTGAGAGTTTTACCTGGGTAAGCAGTATGTGATGATTTAAATAGTGTCTGGACCTATTTTAATAATAATTTTTTTTTTTAAGTAAACTTTTAACAATGGATTGAAAAATTCAAGAGAGCTTTCAATGTGAAAGACAAGTTAAAAATGAAAAGGATTATGATTATGATAAACTACACTACCCATCAGCCTCCTGATGCATCCTGATCACTCTCACCTGTTTTCTCATCTGGGTTTCACCTAATTAACACCCCTATTTAAGTTTTCTGCTTTAGTTAGCTGTTTTATTATTATTATTATTATTCTTTCAGTAGCTACACTATTGTTTTGCTTTATGAATTAATTTCGGTTGTGATTTGTTTGATGCATGTATCACAATGCTACCTAAATAATTCTAATAGTAGTTGTCATGTTAATTACTGAAATATTGACTTAACCAAACAACATGGCTTCTACACTCATTATTCAGTAGGCTGTAAGAAAAAAAATATATATTTTTTAATTTATCTTCTGTATATTAATTATGGTTTGAGATTTATTTCTGCACACTTTTTTAACTCATGAAATTGTAATGTGTGTTTGAAAGACTTTAATGGCAAAACATTTTAAAATTTGCTATTTCATAGTTTTAAGGGTGACATATTGGACTTCTTGAAACCGACCAATCATATACTGGATATAAAATGCATTCCCTTTATTGTATGTGTGTGTTTGCACAGTAAAAAAAAATTTTAAAAACCCTGAAATTCTGGGTAAATGAAAGCTCTATGAAAGCACTTCTAAATTTACATCGCCTGTCATTGAAGAGGGGAGATTGTGAGAAGAATAGAATAAACCAATAAATAAGTGGTTTGAATAACAGCGGCACGGTGGCGTACTGGTTAGCACTGTGACTTGTTCTCCCCATGTTTAGCGGGTCTTCTCCAAGTACTCTGGTTTCCTCCGACAGTCCAAAGACATGGGTAGAGTAGGTGAATTGACATTCCCATGCTGCCCTTAGAGTGTGTTGGTGTTGGTGCGTGTGCATGACCTGTGATGGATTGGCACCCTGTCCAGGTGTACCCCGCGTTGTGTCCGAAAAGGGCGTTTCGTGGTGCTGGGGTTTGTACCTGGGACATTCTGATCAGTAGTCCACCACCTTAACCACTGAGCAACCCCTGTCTGAGACACCAGAATGATGACTGCACCGAAGAGGCACAAATTAGGAAAAGCTGGGGAGAATTCGAAGAAAATTAAACCTCCAGCCCTTTATTCAGAGTGAGGACTTTGAGAAAGGTATTAGCGATGCCACTGACCACCGGCTCCACAGAGACTTTCACTCAATAGTCAATTTTCAAATTGAATGAGGAGGTTTGACTAAGCAATAAAAGGGCGCGCTCAGAGGCAGGCCGAGGTAGTTACGAGGAATGCTACCAATTATCTTATTTATAAAATCAACAGCAATACCACTGATGACTTTATCTCAGATTTGATTAAACACAAATTTCAAAGTCAAAAAAATCATTTTATCTAATTCCCTTTATTGGTAATAATCGCAGGTCTTCCCAGAGCCGCCGCTAATCAAAACGGCCATTGATTTCCTCTGACCGAAACACAGGGCTTTGAAGAGAACGAGAGGCTGGGGCACAGTTAATGCACTCTCCTACAAAACACTGCCTCACTCACTCACTCACTCACTCACTCACTCACTCACTCACACATCCCAAGCTTTTACAGAAATCTCAACATAAACTTTTATCTAGCATGACCTACAATTATAAGAAGATCTAATCTATGAAGTTTAACTTTAAAACATAACAGTCGGTTATTAACAGTCCTGGAAAGTAGATTACAATCTTGGAGCCTTTGCAATTTAGCCATTATTTCTATACTACAGCACGTGGGAACGTAATCATTATGCCATAAATTCCAAGATGGTGGTTTTGATGGCATATTGATAAAATAGCTGGTCATATAGTGTTAAAGCTTTCTTTGGAATAATGAATCTACTAGTTTTCTTAGTACATTGGATCCAACTACCTGCTTCACATCTGAAACGCTGGCCTCTCAGAAACTCCTTTAAATGCTCAGACTTGTGGAAACGGCTTGGAGCAAGGTGAATGATTGTGTGTAAAGTGCCTCATCCACGAGTTAATCAGGTGTTCCACTTTCTGAATGTTCACGGTAATGACTACAGTGGACTCAGCCACCTCGGCGTCGGACCGTCACTTACGGATGTACGGCTTTCTTAAACATTTGCGCTATTCAAATGTTTTACCGCGGCTAAGAGTCTCATTGCTGCTGTACTGTGCTTGAAGTCTTCTGTAATTGTCAGTCAGTTTTCATCCCAATTTGTCTCGAACAGTAATCGTATCAGCAGTACCGGCTGTATTTATAAGTGCGGATTTATTAAACTAATGATATTTAAGAAGGAAAGGTGAAGAGAAGTTTAACTGGTCTTCAGGACTGAATGCTTTCGGAGGCTAATTTATTTTGCCTTCATTCCATTCCATTAGAAGTAACTATAAATGGATTAAAGATACAGCAGGTCATAATTCATCTTGTTGAACTACAGTCTTACCTCGGCATGCAAATACGCTGCCTCATGAATTTTCTCCTTTAGAAATGAAATTTCACACGAAATTTCCCTTAGCATACAAAGCATTTTCGACATACGAGCGAACAAACTGAGTCGAACTGAACGCCAGCTAAGTGGTGAATGTTACACTTTCAAAAGCGTAGAGTTTCCATATTTGTGTGTGTGTGTGTGTGTTTGTGCAAGATTTAGTGAAGACATAGCACAATGGGTCCCAAGAACTCGCCTCGGGAACGGATTAAATTTATATGCCGAGGTACCACTGTATTTATAGAGGTATAGATGAAGAGATAAGAAAAAAAAACTAAAAAGGCCACTGGAGACGGTCTATCGACCTCGGCCCGGCATGTCAGGATCCTTACAAGCTTCTTCCAACCACTGTTCATCTTCCAAGCATTCCACCAACCACACACACTCCACACACTAAACTCTGACCATACACTTGACCACTCACCCACACACAACACACAGAGAAAGAATCCAACAATATTTTCACTACATTCCCAACTACAGTACATACTGTACACGCCCATCAAGAGAGACACATTCCAGCCACTTGATGGTCTGTAGTCTTTCACATTTTTTTTTTTTAGTTTGCAGATAGACGTTTGACATTTCAAAAAAGAAAGAATTTCTAGGAAACAGATAAGCAGGGGTTTGTTTTAAATGTAAAATGGTCAAAAACGTTTAGTTTTGGGGCCTCCGAGTGGCGCAGTGGTTAAAGCGCTCGGCCTATCATCCAGAGATCGCTAGTTCGAATCCCTGCTGTAACCTCTCGCAGCCGGAGGTCTAGAGAGAGCTGATTGGCCGAGCTCTCTCAGAGGGGAGGGATGAGAGGTATTTAGTGCTCCCACATTAATCACGGCTCTACAGCCAGTCAGGGGTGTCTGTGAGCTCACGCAACGGAGGGAGCGGATAGCGCTGTCCTCCGAGTGTGTTACGCCGCCCCCAACGGTGCGCGAGCGAGCAGTTCGAAAAGATGCGGTCGGCTGGCGTCACGTGGTTCGGAGGAAACACGTGATAGTCTTCGGCCCTCCCGGCTGAGTGGTAGTAGTAGCCTTAATGTGGGAGCCCCCTAGTGACGGGGAGGAATTGGACACGATTAAATTAGGAAGAAAATCGGGGAAAAATAAAAAAAAAACGTTTAGTTTTGAACCATGTTTAGTCAAGTCAAGTCAAGTCAATTTTATTTATATAGCGCTTTTAACAATTGACATTGTCGCAAAGCAGCTTTACACAATAAAAAGAAGTAAGTTTTTATGTAATGTATATGAATCAAAATGACAAGATTGTCCCCGATGAGCAAGCCGAGGGCGACGGTGGCAAGGACAAACTCCCTGAGATGGTAATAGGAAGAAACCTTGAGAGGAACCAGACTCAACAGGGAACCCATCCTCATCTGGGTGATAACGGATAGCAGGGATTGCTCAGCATAATAATGTGTAAGACTGGAAGTTCAGTATAACAGGAGATGTTTTAAAAATAAAAATGAGTCCAGTTTGTTCCCGGAGGCTCAGGTAGACTGTAGGGGATTCCGGTCCTGAGTTATCGAACAACTGAAGTCACAGGTCCCCAGAGCATCACTCGATGACAGGACAGTCTTCATGGAAACCATCCCCAGCCAACATACAAATCCAGGCAGACCACACGGGGCATCCCGTTTAGCTATTGCCTGGGTTAATGTTGAATAACCATTAGGCTGATTTTGTTGTCCCAACCGTGCAACCCAGACTTTTTTCTCAGTTCAAGATCTTTGGGTCAATTAACATGCCTGTAACCCAAATGTCAAATTCTGAACAGCACCCACCATTACTGGAAAATCAGGTTCCTCATTAAAGCACGGGTGTCACTTTAGACCATCATCACCTTCATCTTCCTCCTCGTTTGCCTTTGCGCAGGTGGACGACCCTCGGTGTGATGGCCGAGTGTGAGACGGAGGAGCGCGAACAAGAGTTCATTACTGCACATTAAAATCCACATTACTCACATTGCATTCAGGCGCCATCAGTGAGTCAAACAAGTCAGAAAAGAGAAAGAGGGAGAGAGAGAAGGGGAAAAAAAAACATTGAATGGCAAACTTTAGAAGTCAAAGCTGAAGAAATCCCACAGTGATCACAGTTCTCATTTATGCCAGCCTTCCCGAGAGAAACCGCAGCAGGATGAAATATGCATAACATACACACGCGTTACATCTTTTCACAATGTGCATAGTTCGAGTTTACAGAAATATGACTGCTTCTTGAGTGATGATGCCACATTTATTCAGAGTAGTCAGAATAAACAAAATGCGGTCAGTAAATTTTCAGTATTTATACTTTCATGTAGTTTTTTTTTTCTTCTTCTTCTCACAAACAGTGAATAATGTGAATTGAATTTCCATCACACAGGCCAGAACGATTTGAGCAAAGCATTGCTTTGAATAAAGAAATCCAATCCAGTGGCAGATTTCAGATGAGCATGGAAATATTTATAAATGTGCCAGTTATCAAATTATCGTGGTGGTAAGAAAGGCAACAATATCTATTTGGGTGGGGGGAGGGGTGGTCATTACTTATTTGCAAAATGCGTTTTTTTTTTTTTTTGGTTGTTTTTTTTTGGGGGGGGGCGGGGGGGGGGGGGGGATTCCACATTTAGGAACTTGATTGACGTGTATAAATCTTGCAATTGAAATAAATATTTTACCTTGCTTTCTTTCTTGTTAAAAAAAAAAATCTAAAAAAATATATATATAATAAAAAAGAGCGGACTGTTAAATAAAATGCATTTTAGCACAAAAGTTGTTTTTTAGACTTTGTGAAAGAACTATTAGCATTTATGATGTGCAATTCTTCTTGCAAATGTCCATGCTCAAATAAAAGTCCTATAAACATGAGTGAAATTGTCTTGAATAGCCAGTAATCTATTATTTAATATTATAAGATTTAAATAAGATTTTCTAGACTTTCCCACTCATTTTAAGCCTTAAAAGGCTTAAAATAAATGTCACTACTTCTTTACAAGTCAAACCAAGGTTTGTGAAGACTTCGAGATGAGAAGCCCCAAGACTCTGAGCCTCAGTAAAACAGCTGGATGGTGCAAACATTTAAAAGAAGGTCGAGTCCATGAATGATGATCCCGAACGAGGTGGCTCAGAGCCCACTGCAGTCGTTCCCGTGAACATACACCGAGTGGAACGTCTGAGTCTTAAAAATGGGCAGAAAACATGTTTAAGTATGAATTTTTCTTTTTTCTTTTTTTCACGAACACCAATTGCACATTACAGGAACTCAGCTGGGAGTTATTGCAGTCCTGACCAAGCCATTTCCACAATTTTGAAAGGAGTTCCTGGGAGGCAATCAAAAGTCCCGGTTTGACTTGAACACCCCTCATATTTTGAGACTTTATTAAATAAAGCAACTACTTAAACAAAGTGCATAAGCAGGTGCAGGTGTAAACTCAGTCACATTCTTGTCAGTTGAATATCATGAGAACAACGTTTAATGATATCTGCCTTTAAATACAATCACCGCATGTTACAGTTGTCCTGAGCAAAAAGCTGTCTTTATTAATTCTCTTCTCTTCAATGATACTTTTAAGATTTACTGAATAAAACAAACTGTTACAAACTGCAGGTTTTTCATGTAAGAAAAAGTGACACATCTGTGTCTTAGACATGTGAGAGAGGCACCGCAGACGCAGGCGGAGATTACGATTATATCATTCAGGGATAACACAGAGGTGGATCACCTAAAGCAAAATGCCTGAGGCACTTCAGGCTCATCCTTTCATCACACACACACCAGCCTGAAAGGTGACATGGCTTAAGGCTAATATTGTTATGTGACGGAAAACATACTGTTGATATACCGTGTGTGTGGGAGTATGAAAGAGGAAATGAAGAAAGAGATCAACTGGAAGAAAGCACCTAACAGGCGTTTCATTTCATTAGCTCTTCCCAGAGCTCTTTAATCCAGCTGTTTTGATTGCTGGTGGAGCTTCATCCTATGTCATCTTGTGATGCTAGGCTGGTAGGAGCTAAAACAGGTAAATATAAATGTTTACATTTGGGAGAAATGTTTGCGCAAAAAAATAGGTGGGAAAAAAAGGCTAAGCTTCTCTGCTAATTACCAGAAAGTTATGTTTTATCACCAGCAAGCTTGGGTACTATATTATGCTTTGCTACGATTGAAATATTTGAATTATACTGTGTTAATTAATTGTCCATAATCCTTAATTGTCTTTATTCTGTATACAGGGTCATGGGGGGCCTGGAGCCTATCCCAGGGGACATAGGGCAAGGGGTGGCATACACCCTGGATTGCGTGCTTATCCTTCACGGGGCACAAACATACACATGCTAATTCACATACTACGGGCAATTTGGGAACGCCAATTAGCCTAATCTGCACGTACATTGATTGCTTCACCTGGTTGTTGTATTTCCAGCTTCAGTTTTAAGTAAAGTAACTGCTGTTCAACATCCAGCTCCACCAACAAGATCCATTCAGTTTCATTCACCAATGTTTGTAGTGCACCAAAAAAAAAAAACCTTCACCATAGGGTGGTGAAGAGACGCACCAGTGCACAAGTATAAATGCTCGCAACGCTGTAGGCCACTTGTGTAGCCTACAGCTTGAGCTTGATGAAGGAGCATAAATCAGGTTTCAGTCAGTAGAGGCGCTGGGTTGTTGATTGGAGACTTGGGGAGTTCAGGCCCTTCCACCACTATGTTGCAGGGCATCTCCAGTGACAGTCTCAAGCCTGGAGAAATGGGTGGGTTGTGGCAGGAAGGGCACCCAACTTGAGGATCAAATGCTCCAATGTGGTGACCTTGAGAAAGGGAAAAAGAAAAAACATAGCCAGCCAGTGGTGGTATGGAAACCAACAACAGGACTACAGCAAACAAAAAGTAAAGGGAAATAAGTAAGAATAAAGCCACACTTCATTCCAGTTCATTGGTTGTGTAGAGAAAAAAAAAAAACATGACCCTAATACATACAGATCTTTAAATGAAACAGCAGTGTATTTCTGCACTGAGATGTAAGAGCTAATTAAGGTAGTTTAGATAGGTTTCAAGTTGCATTTTTTTTTTTTTTTTTTTTTTTTTTTTTGCATAATTTGGAGTTATGCATATTGTCAGATTCTGGTTCAATAAGCTCAATTTTGATGTGAACGCCCTGCCTCGCCTTAAGAACTGAAATTTGCTTCTGCATACAAAGCATTCTTGGCATCCAAGCGAACGAGCCAAGCCGGATTGAACTAATTTGCGCATACTGTTAAAAACGTGTTTGCATCAGTGTCAAGCCAAGTGAAGTGAGCTTGCGTTTTTTGTGCAAAATGTAGTGAAGACCTTGCACCATGGGTCCCAAGAATGTTAGCAAGGACGGTACCAAGAAGAAAAAGGAGCAACTTTCAGTTTCATTTTTAAGCAGCCAATGCCAAGAGGAATCATGAATTAAGGTTAAGTGACATTAAAGGTGTACTTATGTTATGCTGCAGTTCATTTACATTTACATCTCCACTGCTCTGGAGTTCAGTGGCAGCCTTTCTAAAATATTTTGATTGTTTTCATATGCAACAGCAGGTTATAGTGTTGGCAATTGATAATATTGGTAATATTGATGACAGTTATGTTATAAGTTGTGTTTTTTTCAATCATGTATTTTTTTTTTTCCCCCCAAATTTTTGTTGCCATACTACCATCCAAGCAACAAAAACCTCAGCTCAGACTGGCAGCTCTCATTCTGCTTTCCCTTTTCTTTGCAGCTCCTCCTCGTTATCAGCCACCTCCCTGTCTTTAGAACCGCGCACGAAGCCCAGAGGTGTTCCTTCATTCTGTGTTTTCTGAATTATTCACCTCGAAATGAATATCACATTCACAATGGTACCTTGGTGTACCTCTGCATCTACCACGCTGAGGGGATTCGCTTCAGTTCCTGGCACGTTCCTGAGCTCAGCTCGGTTTAATGCGAAGCTCGTGCTTGATGTCGGGCCTGAACTGAAGGTAGCAGCCCTTGCTGCATGTTTCCCCTCTGAGAGACGATCTGCTGAAGGTTTGGGGAAATCAGGCCTGGGTTTTCTCGTTCACATCGTTCATGCTGATTTTTTTTTTCTTCTTTCAGTTCTGTCTCGAATCCGAAGTGCCTCTGGCATTTCTTTTGACTCCCTCTCTCTCTGCGAGTGTCCATGATCAAAGCTTCTCCCTTTTCCTTCCGACAATCACACAGAGGTTCGTCACGACCCCGTGTTTACGCCGGCCTCTTTTTCTGCAACTTTTTAACTTTTTTTTTTTTTTTCCTTTTTCTTTGTATTTTAAGAGATGTGTCAGATTCAAAGCCACCCAGTCATTCAAAGCACCAGTTTCCTGAGCAGCTGCTGTTCATATGTGATTACATTAGCGGAGCTTTTTCTACCGCATGCCTGCGTTGCTCAGAATTTAAGAGAGGGAGAAAGAGCGAGGGAGAAAGGGAGAGAGAGACGCACAGAAAGGTTCGGCTTTGTGCACCTAAATTACACCATGTCGGCACCATACCCCTTCCGCTATAGCATAATGAACCGCCAGTGTTTTCCTGCAGATGCAAAGATAAAAGACGGGCCTTGTCAGGGGAAAAAGCAGCACCTGCAAAAACGTCAAGCGGCGCTGCGTGGTGGAGTGACCCCAGGTCCCGATCCGTAGGAAAGAGTGAATGAGACGGAGAGAGGGAGGGAGAGACGCAGTGCCACGCGGCTCTATAGTGATAAATGAGTTTGTATTGTGTGTCAGTGCGGCTTCATGCCAGCCGGGGCAGTCTCTATTAAATTAGCACTTGTCAATGTGGCCGATGCTGATTGATAAATGGCCGTGTCACGGCTGAGGGACATTCGGTGTTTTATTCTGCTCGAAAGGCCCTTTGTGACATGCAGAAGACCAAAGCTAATTGTGGTGTTGCTTTAATTCAGTTTAAGCCTTTCATTGATTATATCATCCATCAATGCAAATTTGGTTTAGACCTTGAAATCTTTGAAACCCAGCAGATAGTAAATGAATATTTGGTTTAGTTGATGCCTACTCTAAAAACGCCAGTAATTAAATGTGAAGCTAGAGACGGGAGTTGCATGTTGCATGAAACCGCCGTCCATTTAAACCAACCTCGCGTAATTCTTCTCTTTAAACCACAGCGATGTTAAATTCTTTAATCCGATCGATTCCTTTTTTTTCTTTTTCTACAGCACAACTATAAATCTGCTACACTAGTTCATCGTTTCTATAGTAACTTACGATAACTTGCTGTAATGTAAGTCACTTATAGACGGAACTAGGAAATTGATAGATTACTACTTTAGCAGCGGTAACTTTGCTTGGCCTCAAAATATTTCCTTGGCGTTTTTTTTTTCTTCCTTGTATCTTAAAAGCGCCAAAAAGAACCCCCCCCCCCCCCCCCCCCCAGCAGACCCATATCCAACTTTTCATTTTTTTTTTTTTCTTTCTCTATTCACAGATCATTTCATAGAGGTTGAAGGTAGTCGGTCCAATTTAAAAGTTTGTGTTTTATGCATGTGGACAATCACAGACTTCAAAGAGGCGAGAATTTAAAAAAAAAAAAAAAAAAAAAAAACACCTCGCATTTCCGCCCCGCAGTCACTCACGGCATTTTCTGCCTTTCAAAGAGTGGACATATCTGAGCATTTGGAGAAAGACCGCAGGCATGCCGAGTGATTGCCAGCCATGCAAATAATCACTTACTTACACTCGACGAGTTTGCTTCGGATAAGGCAAATTACCATTTGAAAATGAGCTGAAAAACACTCTGGGCAGGATGCTTGCGTTGCGAGTGCAGGAGGCTCTGAGTCTTTCTCTATCTCTGAAGCGTAAGGAAAGGGAATGTAGGAAAGCGGGGGAAGAGATGGAGGGAGGATGAAATGAGAATGAAAGCTCGGAGCACGGCCGCTCGGCTGCCAAAAGTGTTTTGTGCTTGATTTAATGTCATATCGGTGCAATATGTCCGATTCCGGTGAGTTCAGTTCAAATCGGGCGTTCTTCTTCCTCCCGTGTCCGTCGTTCCTTATCTAGAAGATGCACGAATGATATAAAGTTGGTTCAAGATTTAAAACAAAAAATTTTTAAGAAACGGTCCTCTGTGCTACTGGATATCACAGATAGCGCGCTCTTTACTAATTGGAGTTCTAAAACAAAATAGTTTTGACACAAGCACCCTAGGCAAAGTTTCCCAGACTCCCCTCTCCTCAGAGACAGAGGACTCCAGTAATTACTTATCATCTGCCATCGGCTTCGGCTTAGAACAATATTTAGTCTCAGGCACAACTGCGCCGGGCTTTTTCTCCTCACGTTCTCACAAGATGTCATATTTTTGTGGTGTCAAGTCTTTAAACAAAAATAAAGAGCAGATCCAGAGTCACAAACATGCACATATGTACACACACACACACACACACACCCGCACAAAGATGCTGAATGGATTTGTTAGCAGCCAGAATAGAAATGCACCGACAGCACGAGCGAAAATTCTTTTTCTTACTTAAATACGAATAAAATGACTCATCTGCATCGAACCTCTGATTAGCATTACAGGTGTGAATTCTTCTCTTAAGCTAAAGTAGAAATGTAGAAACTCTTAGTCGTGCTAAAACGGTAAAACACAGGGATTTTTCAGGACAAACTAGCTAATTGCTAATAACTAACTTTTCTATGTCCTTCCATGCTAAATACCACGTCTGCATAGCAAGAGATCAAGTAGACTGACTGATAGCCACTTTCCTTCTCGCTCTTGAAGGTATTTATGATTTTTATTATTTAGTTAGGTTTTTTTTTTTTTTAAGTGAAGAGTATTATTGAAGAAAAATAGAGCAGAGAAAAATATAATGGAGAGAATTTTCTGACTAAACTAAAAGATACTTTTATAAAGAAATAACCATGCATTGCAAAATAATGACTTTACTTTATTATTACCTGGCTCTTTATGACATATTTTTGTTTTTTCAAGCTAAAAGAAGTGCGTTTCATCGTGCATGGCTGCTCAAACGGCCAAAAAAAAAAAAAAAGCTGGCTTTGGTCAGTGAGCTGAAAAATGTTTTTTTTTTTTTTTTTTTTTAAAGCTTTAAACCAAAAAAAACAAAAAAAACAAAAAAACATCCAACACATTTGGATTGGAAATCATTTCAGCAACACTTTTAACGAAGTCCGCGAGCCTGTAAGTCTTAAATCATGTTTCTTTGGACGATTTTTTTATAATGTGATAAAAGTGCTATAATGCTATGTGATGCATTAAAAACATTCATTACTTAAATAAAAAGAATATAATTAGAAGCGACTATAATATAACAACAATTATATCTATTTCAAATACTTTTCATATTTATTATAATGTCTGCTTTTCAGACGTTTTTGAGCCACACCTACTATACAGTATGTAGCAAACTTCCTGTCTTATGTGTCTTTGGAATTTGTAGATGTTTTTAAATATATATATATATTTTTTTTCATCAAATACTTTATTTTATTTATTGTTTTAGATAATTTTGACTATTTTTGAAATTTGACTGACAATTTCTCTTGAATAAATTTTCCCATTTATATAAACATATTTCTACATAATATAAAAAAAAAAACATAAACTGCTTCCTATATATTCCCTTGATAAATGTTGCACTTACTTACATTGTATGTGTGTGTGTGTATGTTATAGTTATTTAGATATTGTAAATCTAGTGTGTTTGTTTTTATATAACACTCATTTCTAATCAATTCCAAAATCTCAATGTGCTTAACATTTAAAAATTTAATTAAGTGGGGGGGGGGGGGGGTACATTAATAGATTTGCATAAATACATTGTAAGTATATAATAAAATATTTTTAAATAAATAAAATACAAAAGTGTAAATGATATGAAAGTAACAAAAAAATTTTTTAGGTGATCATAAGTAATCTAGGAATAATTTATAATACAATATTTGAGCTTTATGTTGATTTTAGGTTGAGTTTATTGAAAAACTAAAAGTCATATACAAAGTTCTGATTTATGAATATGAGCTTCATGAAAAGTGATACTGTCATTTTGTTTTCCATCAAAACCTCTGCTTCGTTTAAACGAACTATAGTCAAGATGACATGAAAAAGGGGCAGCTGCAAAGTTCTGAAGTCTTTTTTAGAAATTTCTATCACTTTCCTCTGTTTGTGTATCCACGTTTCCCCAGCCTGCCTGCACATATCAAAAGCAAATGTGGGTTGTTTTAATCAAAGTTTGCATTTTTGTGTGTGTATAAGAGTGAGAGAGAGTGAGAGAGAGAGTGAGATATCCCTGGAAGGCAAATGACTGCTGCAGGGATGAAAGACCAACCTTCTTGACAGGAGGAAACCTGATCGGAGAAGAGAAGAGCTTGGCACTTCTTTCGCCCTGCCGATTCTGCAGGCTTGTGGTCTGGACTACACACACACACACACACACACACACACACACACTCGCTCTCTCCATCGGCGCTGATCTCGAGATGTTGGAGCGAAGGCGCTCTCTATATCACGGTAAACAAGAGAGGCACATCTGCTGCCAAGCTGCAGGAGCCGGACATGGCGAGAAGGAGAGCGCGAGTCCAAATATACGGAGTAAACGAGGAGAAGGAACGAGATCCATCAGCGGTGGAGAGCGAAATACCATAACGTCCTGCATTCACTTAACAGTTTCTAGCAATCACATGATCTTGGCATGTGATTAATCACTTTGATCACCTGTGAAACATACATGTCTTTTTTTTTTTTTTACATGGAGTCTCTGTTTTTAGTGCATGAATTCTTATTCATTCTGATGTGATCACATTAATCACAAAATGTACACATCACATGTATGTGATTTATTTGTCTTTCTGAAGGAAAAGTTTGAGCATGACATTTGTTTGAAAGACCAAAACTACTTTTGACAAGAAATTAATAACATGGAAAAGTCAGCATGTGAAGCATGTACCAATTATCTAAAGAACACAATTCACATTTGACTATTTGCATGAAATCACATTTCACACACATTTTTCCCTCTCGTAAGCAAAAAAAAAAAAAAAATCAACAAAAAAAGGAAAAAGTTTGGAAAAAGTTTGGAAACATAACAAGACGTGTTTAATCTCCATATGTGATCACATGACTCGTTAAATGATCACACATGTTAGGATGGATGTTGATGTATGTTTTATATGTATGTTTAATTTTTCACGTGACCATGTGGTGTTTGGATGACGCTTTGAATGTATACTTTCATGTTATGAGGATAACATGATCACTTGTAATAACTTTCACACGTGAAGTCCTACAGTATGTTCCTTGTGAGTAATCACATGCATTTTAGGCACAGTCACATGTTATGTTTCGTACATTATTGCACAGAGTTTTTGTGATGTTGCTTCATTACGCTATTCATGTCCGAGTTGTGTGTTTCCTTTTTAACATAATTAAATGTGCATGTGTTATGTCTACATGATGCCATATTACTTGCACACTTGCACTATGTTCTTGTTTCCACTTGTATTATCATGCTATTGAGTCTGTTTTACATTCTTTTTCTCTTTTCTCTGTCTTTTTCTTTTTTCGTTTTTTTTTTTTTTTTTTTTTTAACCCACGTGTCTTTTGCTCCTGTCAGGTAGGAGGCAATAAAACCTCAATAGGATTCCCTCTTCTTTAGGAATGAATGCCAAGGTGCAGCAAAATTCCACAAAGCTCCTTTTTTTATTTATTTTTTTCATCTATGATCCGTTTACTTGCTGATCTGCGCCAAATGAAGCCCAGGGCCATGACTCTGTGTTAAGAGAGCGCTAAAGCCGTGCTAGCTAACGTCAGACTGATTAAATGGTGCCCGTGTGACCCAGCAGGGGTTTGCGAGTCCATCCCCTTTTTCCTCCGACAGCACAAACACAAAGCTTTGGTTCTTTTTTTTTTCTTCTTCTTTTTTTTTTTTCCTTTAATGCAGCTACAGTATTAGTACTTTTCTCATCAAACTAGTTTGATAAAGCATGCTGAAAATGCATCGTCCGGACCGAATACAAATTTTTAAGCGGCAATTTTAATTTGACGTGATGTAGCCTTGTTGAATGCTGGCGCAAGGGTTGATTTATTTATTTATTTATTTAATTTTTTTATTATTTTTTATTTATTTATTTATTTAAAAGAAAGTTCACTGGAACAAGTCAGTGTGCTAGCATCTCTCGAACTGGGTCAAATAATTAACGGCACGCTGATGAAGATAATTTGGTAAATTAAAAATCATCAACAATGATTTTTTTTTTTTTTCCAGAGTACACATCTTTTGTGCATATTAATTTGGCATTATTGTGATTAATTAGGGGGGCCTCTCTGAGCTCCGATTCACCAAACAACAAGACAAATCTGACACTTTCTCCGCTAATTGCCTCTCCCCCTAAACAAATACGCAATGAGGCGTCTTTAAGAATGCAGGCTTTATGTGCGAATGTAAATTCCAGTTACGTTTATTAAATTGTTGATTGTATGCGTTCAACATGAATAGCTCCAAAAATTGAATCTGATCTTCATAAAACATACAATTTCCATTCGAATGTATTTGTTAAACAGTCAAGGTCGTTAATGGGGGGGAAAGAAATGCACGTGAATCCATCTAACTAGATAGAAGAATCTGTTATACGTCCCAGTAATAAAAGGAACATTATTAAAACATTTAGGCTGAACATTTGCAGTTTTACCACAAAGCTACTTGGAAAGTCTTGATTTGTTTTCTGTAACAGCAGCTCTCGTAGTAGTTCTACAGTAGCGTTAACTTAAATTACATGTTTAAATTCCTACATTTTAATACGTTAATGTTTCCATAGTGACAATCGACTGGCAGGGATTTACATGGCAGAAGATGCGCAAGTCAAACCGGGACTTGTGATGAAATTTCCCGTGAAAGAAGGTGCAAAACTGATTGACATCAAGCGCGATGTGATGAAGAGACACAGTAAAACATTTGAATAGTTTAAACGTTAAAAAAAAAAAAAAAAAAAGGCCGTCCGTCCATGAAGGACTATCCTGGATGAGGTGACTCGGAGTCGCTCCAGTGAACATTCCTCAAGTGGAACTCCTGGTCCTTGAGAATCGACAGATATCTTGTCACCAATTTGCAGAAGAGACACATGTTTCTGTAGGAACTGTACACAAAACAACACTTGCACTTACCCTAACCCTAACCCTAACCTCGGCGGGAAGTTCTGCTAATCTAACCGAGTTATCTTTGATTAGAAAATGATCGTTCTGTTCAGCACCTGCTGGCCATTTCAGGTCACTTCTCTAAACAATAAACTGTTTTGACTGATGTACTGTATATATTTGCGATGTCTCGCTTGAACGGCTCGCTTGAGATCACAGCCCTGCGTTTCAATAAAACCGAGGTCAGGCCTCCGACTTGGTCATTCAGCAATATGGGATTTCTGCTGTTTGAACCTCTCTGTTGTTCATTTATTCCTGTGCTTTGGATCTTTGTCGTTGTCCTTCTTTGAGCTTTAGACCACCCACAGTTGCACTAACGTTCTGCTGTAGAATCTCCTCATCCAGCCCTGGAGTTCATTGGACCCTCGACGATTGCGAAGCCATCGGGACCTTGAGGCGGCAATTCTACTCCTTCCAAACATGACTCTGTGTGTGTGTATTTATAAAGTCCATAAAGTGCTTTTGTCTCATCTGCTCCTAGAATATTTATTCCATTGCAGGAAAGTTCAGGTGGTCTTTCTTTCGCAAACTTGAAACAGGCTTTTCTCTGGACTAATAAACATGTTTACCCAAAACATCCTGTTTGTCCTGTTTCAAGTTAAACAAATGTTGCATTTTACAGTGAATATGGGGGGAAAAAACAGACCACAGATTAGATCACATTTTATGCAGAGGTTCAGATTATCCAGATTGAAAAACAAACATGAAAAAAGGAACACAATAATAATAATAACAATAATAATAGTCATAATCATAATTTTACAAAAATTATATATATATATATATATATATATATATATATATATATATATATATATATATATATATATATCCTGAAATAACAAAACCATTCAAAAACATTTTATTTCAAACGTTTTATTGGCTCACTGTTAGGTTCTTCATCTGGACGTTAGTCAGCTCAAACCTTTTGCAGTAATTCGTTTACTGTTTCACAACTGACAATACTTACTAAATTTGTCATGTTGCCAGTAGTATACATTTGATATCTTTTTTTTTTTTTTTTATTCACAGTTGTTAGTATTTTAAAGCCATCGGATTATGATTTTAAGGCCGCTGATTTGTGGATTATTCACAATTTGGCTCGTATTTGTTTGTTTATAAGAAAATAATACCTGCATGTTCCTAATTTTTAAATGAACATTCATTTCCCATTTAAAAATTCTACATAAATCCTTACCTATCTTAACATTGAAATATTTTTAAGTTTGAAAATTATTATTATTATTATTATTATTATTATATGTTTTTTGTTGTTGTTTATCAAGGATGTAAATTGAACTATACAGTGATTACAAATAGCCTTGTAAAACACGGTGTTCTTAATAAATGCATTTAATAATCTACTTAAAAAGTAGATTTCTTTTTCAAACTCTGCCCACATCAAGAAAAACAACACTAACTCGTGAACATGCTAACAGCTTGCATTTGCATATTGATCTCTGATTGGCTGTAACATTTTATGATGCAATAACACACCTTGTCACATGTCCAGTACTACTACAGATTCTTACCTATTGCCCACATCTCCCCTGCTGACTTATTTTTATTTATTTTTTTAATCCCTGTGATCAGTAATTCTGTCTGTTCACCTAAAATCATTCGCACACATGGATTTAATGATGAAAAACACACTTGAGGGGGTCATGGGGTTGTACTGTATGATGTGGCTCAATGCAAAGTGGAGCTATTGCAACCACTAAGAAGCAAAGTTATGTATTTCACTTATACTGTCCCACAGCATTTTGTTAACGATTACCTTGGTTTAAGTAAGTACTGCATGGCATTATATTTTTATCCATAAAACAACTTCCTCTTATCATTTCTAATAACGGCCAATGTCAGCACATAGGCAATATGCTCATAGCGAGAGGGGTTTTTGATTAAACGTGGAGTGCTCTATAACATGCAGAAGAATATGTTGAACAAATGTTTGGTGATTAAGTGTGAGAGATAGGGCTAAATAGCTCTGTTCGTTCGCAATAAATCAACCATAATTACTGCTATGACAGCAACAGGGTTCATATCCGAGAGGACTCGTATGTAGACATTATGGTCATATGACTTAATTCCTACCCAGTCTACAGTACTCTGTCATTCCTGCATTCTCTGATAAAAAAAAAAAAAAGGGATAGGAGGTAGAAGGTGGAATATGATGACTAAATCTTCAGCAGGCTTAATATTTGTATATGCATTTAAACCAAAAAAATAAATAATTTGTTTATATCTATAGTACACTGCTTTATCCTTTATACAGGGTCAGAAGGGGCCTACAGCCTATCTCAGGAGACTTAGGGCACAAGGCGGTGTACACCCTGGACAGGGTGCCAATCCGTCACAGGATACACACACTCTCACACTCTATGGGCAATTTGGGATCGCCAATTAACCTAATCCACATGTCTTTGTCCTGTGGGAGGAAACCCACCAAGCGGAGGGAGACCATGCAAACTCCATGCACACAGACCCAAGGCAGGAATCAAACCTGGAGGTGTAAGGTGACCTTGCCAACTACTAAGCCACCGTGCAGATGACTTTATATATATATATATATATATATATATATATATATATATATATATATATATTATGCCAATATTGTCTGTAAATTCTTACAGTTCCTCAACGTAAGCTATAGCAATCAAATTCTAAAATGAATCAGTGGCAATTAAAAATGCATGTTTATAAAAAAAACCCACCTATACAGTCATTATAGTTGTTTATACCTGCAGGTGATATTTTCTAATGAACTTAATTGGCTTAATTTCCCAACATGTAAACAAACTTGTAGCCTAATTGAAAAATCCCTTTCCATAAATTTCCTGCAGGACTTCGGTCTCAATGCGCAGCTCCTAGTCTCAACCGAGTATTTCCATTAAAACACTTCTTGTTCATTTTTCCTGATGTATTTGCTTTTATCACTACAACCCAATCTGTGGCACTGGAGTGCATGCCTCTTCCAGCCTGTTGGGTTCAGGGCAGAGGTGAAAGGGCAAAGGTTAACCTGTTCGGTTAGGATCACAGACTACAACAAAGGACAAAGTTTGTTAGGAAGACAATTTGATGTGGTATTAATATCCAGCCTCACCTCTGTTCTCCCTTTAGGGAGCGTGAGGATCTGCTGGGCTACCCTGGGGGAACACTTCAATCCAGACGAGCCTCGAACGGAGCCATTTAGTTTTGTCCAGGCAATCTGCTCTAAAGGCAAAGGACCAGTAAAGGGAAAGTGCTGCAGAAAAGAGAAATGTCATTGTCTTTAAGGAGAAAACTTTTTACATCAAGGGGTCGCCACAGCGGACTATGCGGCTTGGCACAGGTTTTCTGCCATGTTGCTCTTGACTTTTTTTTTTTTTTTTCATTGTATTTTAGGAGTATTAAGTGAAATTTTGTAGGACACCATAAACTAAAACAGCTTGTGTGTTTTTGATCAATTTAAGATCAGAATTTTCAGTTCCACATCAGAGAAAGTCATTATACATACATTTACTAGATTAGAGAGTCGCTTGTGACTAATATTAATCAAGCCAAAATGAGGTGAAGGAAGGTGCTTCTTTTTCTTTTTTTTTTTCTTTTTTATAAACGCTTCACAGAAAAGAAAAATGCTGACTCGGGAAGATAACACTTTGAGCTTGTAGCTGCCTTGTGCTCAAATCAGCTCATTTTCCGTGTCGGCACAGGGGACCCACGGTTTGTCTGCGGAAGTAAAAGAATTTGTTGTTTCACCGCCTTTGACTAAGGTCATACCAAATTAACAGCCTATCTTCAGCGTAAAAATAGCATACCATTAATTTTTTTTTCCTCCTCATAAATCTTAAAGGTTGACCTCATTTTTTTTTTTTTTTTAACGTTAAACTATGTGAAGAAATTAAAGGAGCTGAGGAGGAGAGAGAGAGAGAGAGAGAGAGAGAGAGAGAGAGAGAGAGAGAGAGAGAGAGAGAGAAACATTAAAAACAAGCGGTTTGAGCTAATTTTAGCACCGTCTCTATCTGCACTGGTTTCTTATGGGAGTCCATGATCGCTCATCAACACTGTATGCCACGACACCACGAAGGCTTTTAATTATTAAAAGCCAGCGGAAATGTTAATTGAATGCCATTCATCGAGTGTAAACTTTCAAATCGAATTGTTTGGTAAGCAACAGCCAATTTTCAGGTAATGAAAAAAAAAAAAAAAGCTAGCTAGGCTAAATCCTTTAATTGCAGCTCTGGTGGTTAAAAGGCTTAGCTGTGTCTTAAGAACATGGTCACTATTGCAGTTTAAATAAATCCTAATTATTTCTCGTCAGAGGTTTAAGATTTTTCAGCTCTTGTGCAGCACCACGATAACACTTTTTTTTTTTTTTTTGTCTTTCAAACATAATCATTACAAGTGCATTAGATGAGCATTGGGTGTAAGGAGGTTGCAACTTTATTAGCGCATGTCCCCGCTAGTGAAGGGCCTGGCACCAGCAAAAGCAGATTATGTCTCTGAATCAAGCCAGAACTAATGATGAAGTCCCATAACACAGTCAATTATGGCATTTTCATTAGAGCGTCTTTGTGTCTTTTTTTTTTCTTTTTTTTTTTTCTGTGTGTTATTTTAATAATACGAAACGCCAAAGTGACAGTAGGCTTACGGAGGATTGGGCGCCCAGGGAATCAGCGTGTAGAGTGCTCGAAGGCTAACTAGAAGATGAGTTTGGAGAAAATCATTAAGGATAATTTTTTTCTCTCTTTTTTTTTCCCATTTTATTTTTCTTAAGCAGTAGAATAAGAAGAAAGCCGGCTGAATCGTGGGCACCACTTACATCACGAGGATATGCTAATCAGCTTGTGAAATGCTGATGAACTTTGGCGTCAGAGCACAGGAGAACAAGCGCTTAAAAGCAACAATAATGCTACGATAATTAAGTGTTTTTATGGTGGAGTTGGACTTATTTTCGAGTGGCGCTCTGTTTTGGACTGCGCCGCTCTCTGTTCGAGCAGATTTTTATTTCTTTTTTTCCCAGACAGTTAACTTTTGACAAAATGAAATAAGTTAGCAAATTGAAAGTTTTGTTTTCCAGATTGTAATGGTTTTAGTATATTAGTTATAAAAAATGAATAGGATTAGGGCCACCATAATTTTATTTATTTTTTTAATAAATCAGAATTTGGACATTAAACACTGAATTCTGACTTTTCCCCCCCAGAATTCTGACTTTCTTTCCATCGGAATTCTGATGTTTTGTTTCCTTAGAACTCTGAATTTTTTCCCCTTTCAAAATTCTAACTTTGAAATAAATCAATCAATCAATCAATCAATCAATCAATAGATGTTAGATGGATGGTTAGATAAAATTAAATCCTTAATTTTAATATAAAAAAATATTTTTGAATGAATGAATAAACCATACCTTGTTTTTTTATTTACTTTTTGCAACATTATATACAACCCTTCTCGTCAAGAATAAAGCCCAGACGATTTTCACTACTTGATTCACGTAGCTAACTCCAAATGCAATGTGAAAGTAATATAATGTACTTCCATTTTAAAAAATGCGACTTATTACTGTAATTGTGAATGCTTTTCTTATTCATTTTAACAAATAAATAATAATAAATAAAAGTTATGTTACTAATAAAGTGTAATTCCTTTAAAGCCATTGTTTCTCTCCTCAGGACTGGCAATTGAAGCCAGGCAAAGCAGAAGAACAAAAGCAGAAGAATTGGAAAAAAAAAAATAAATAAATAAATAAATAAAAAGTGAATTAAATAAATAAAAGACCTCCAAACGTTCCATTAATAAAACACACATCTTGGGGCTGGCGACATAGAACGCGAACCTACGGCTCTTTGAAGCCAGCGAGCCTCCTTAACTTAAGCCAGTCCTGGCGCATCTGCGAACCCCGTCCCCTTTCATGTGGTGCGAGCCACAAGCAGCTCCAGCTGCAGCACCATCACGTCACTGTGCATCCTCCCGTCCAGGATTATTTGCATTTCCTGCTCCGTTTGAGCTTCAATCAAAAAATCCCAGGACCACGTACAGAAAGAAAAGACCCCTCTGCACCCCCCCCCCCTCCTCGTTTCCAGACTCTCCCAATAATACAGCGACTCT